>JARQOC010000006.1:23570939-23638192 GCA_033576535.1 Allobates femoralis
AAATCTGCAAGTAAAAACGCAAGGTGTGCGCATAGTGTAAGATTTAGACTACCTATTGAGAGCTAATGGTGTACTGTGTCCCTCAACAGTCGCAGCAAGCAAGTCATGGTCTCTTGCTGGCACTGTGCTGCGGTGGCACAGTTATAGTTATCCTAAAAAACATCTCTTTAGATGGTAAAGAAAAACAAACGCACAGAAACAAAATGGTCTAGTAAAGCAGGGGGTTTATCCAGCGTTTTTGCTGTAGATCAGCAGCATTTCCCACTCAGGATGCGTTCAGCGTTTTGTTTTGTATTTCCTCCATTAAATAAAAGTGACCATCAGAAAAGCCTGGACATAAAAAAGCAAAGTGTTTAAATATTCATCCGTCTTGTGTAGAGATGACAAGAAATGTGAAAGTCGGCGATATAACTTCCAGCACTATATAGCGGAGTAAATAATGGATGTGGCGCAGATATAGATGTGGCTGGTGTGAAGGATAATGTCACACGAGTGATTAAAGCGAGGGCTGGAGCGACGACGCTCCACCGCTGACATTTATAATAAATGAAGACTTGTGACTCGCTTATCCCACGCTCAGACCTGCACATTTCCACCCGCCGGAGAAAATGGGATTAACGGCAGTCTATTAAAGGGGGAGTTCATCACGCAGTACTTTTTCTTCTTCTTCTATAAAGTAAGAGTCTATAATCTGATCTCGCTCAAGGACAGCCTGGATGACTGTGCTGCCTGTTATCCATCCCCGTTTTACCTATTCTTTATCCTGAATAATGGGTCTACTCCCAATATTAGTGGGGACCGGACTGATCCTGAGACGGGATGCAGCGCTGCTCCATTTTTCTTTATGGGAAACAAATAGTGTTGGGGAACGAATGGGGTACGTTAGAGCCCGATCCTCGATTTCGGGGAGGGTTGCATTGCAGCAGTCTAAAGTTTATTCCCGGAACTAAATGTTTTCGTGGAGCCCAACAGATCAGACATTGATGGCCCTAAACACTTTCACTTATAAAAAATTTCAAAAGAAAAGGTTTATATTTATTCCGTGTCTGATTAATCCTTTTGTTTTTACCTACAGATTTGTTTTTTCTTCATGAACTGACCCAGACACGTCTGCCCTGACTGCACTGCGGAGACTGGACGTCGAGGAGTGTGCAGCGGTGAGAGCCGTCCCCCGGGGGTCACATTTATGTCAGGATTTGTTCCCCGACCTGTCGGTTGAATTCCAACCACAGTACACTTCATTCTACTTAATGTGCTTCTGATCAGGTGATCACCTGAACCAAACTTATTTAACGAGGGAAAGTACATAAAACACTGCTGTGGTCTTCACAATCCTCTTATAATAGGAAAAGCTGGTTGGCAAAACAAGGGCTAGGAATAACCCAAAAGTAATTTGAATGAAAACATAACTTTTAACCATGCCAAAGGAGTTGAAAAGAAAAGTCTTGAGGGTGGGGAAAGAAGGGCTCAGTTCTGGCTTTACTGGCAGAGGGGTACAGTGAGTGTCATGTTGCTTCCATCCTTAAAATTTCGAAGACGGCAGTCCATTACAACAAGGTCAAGCAGCAGACATTGGTGACAACAAAGCTACAGACCGGCAGAGGGCGAAAGCGACTCTCCACTGACCAGGATGACTGTCATTTTATTCAAATGTCACTCAGCAACTGCAGGATGACATCAGGTGACCTACAAAAGGGATGGCAAATGGCAGCTTGGGTGAAGTGCACGGCAAGAACAGTTCATAGCAGGCTCCTAGAGGCAGGGCTCAAGTCATGTAATGCTAGAAAAAAGCCTTTCATCAATGAGAAGCAAAGGAGAGCCAGGCTGAAGTTTCCCAAAGACCATAAGGTTTGGACCATAGAGGACTGGAGTAAGGTCATCGTCTCTGAGTCTTAATTTTCAGCTTTGCCCAAAACCTGGTCGTCTAATGACTAGATGGAGACCTGGAGAGGCGTACAAGCTACAGTGTCTTGCACCCACTGTGAAATTTGGTGGAGGATCAGTGATCTGGGGGTGCTGCAGCAAGGATGAAATTGGGCACGTTAATCATTGTGAAGGACGTATGAATCAATCCACATACATGGTTATCTTTGAAAAACACTTGCTTCCTTCTGCTCAGGTAATGTTCCCCAACGCTGATGACTGTTTTTTCCAGCAGGACAATGCCCCATGCTGCACAGCTAGGTCAGTCAATGTATGGATGAAGGAGCACCACATCAAGACCCTGTCATGGCCAGCCCAATCTCCAGACCTGAACCCCACTGAAAACCTCTAGAATGTAATCAAGAGGAAGATGGATAGTCACAAGACATCAAATAAACAAGAACTGCTTAAATTTGTGTGCCAGGAGTGGCATAAGGTCACCCAAATGCAGTGTGAAAGACTGGTGGAAAGCGGCCAAGAGGCATGAAAGCTGTGATTAACAATCATGGGTATTCCACCAAATATTAATTTCTGGACTTTTCCCGAGTTAAAACATGAGTATTGTTGTATGTATATGAGTAATAACTTGTTTTCTTTCCATTATTTGGGGTCTGATGTTTCTTTTTTATTATTTTGATGATTTCCCATTTGCTGCAAATAAATACAAAATGTTTTAGCTTTGAAGTTCGGAGACGTGTTGTTAGTAGTTTATAGAATAAAACAACAATCTACATTTTACTCAAGAATATACAGTGCCTTGTGAAAGTATTTGGCCCCCTTGAACTTTTCAACCTTCTGCCACATTTCAGGCTCCAAACATAAAGATATAAATTGTAATACTTTTGTGAAGAATCGACAACAAGTGGGACACAATCATGAAGTGGAACGAAATTTATTGGATATTTTAAATTTTTTTAACAATTAAAGAACTGAAAAGTGGGCATGCAATATTATTCGGCCCCTTTACTTTCAGTGCAGCAAACTCACTCCAGAAGTTCAGTGAGGATCTCTGAATGATCCAATGTTGTCCTAAATGACTGGTAATGATACATAGAATCCACCTGTGTGTAATCAAGTCTCCGTATTAATGCACCTGCTCTGTGATAGTCTCAGGGTTCTGTTTCAAGTGCAGAGAACATCATGAAGACCAAGGAACACACCAGGCAGGTCCGAGATACTGTTGTGGAGAAGTTTAAAGTCGGATTTGGATACAAAAAGATTTCCCAAGTTTTAAACATCTCAAGGAGCCACTGTGCAAGCGATCATATTGAAATGGAAGGAGTATCAGACCACTGCAAATCTACCAAGACCCGGCCGTCCCTCTAAACTTTCATCTCGAACAAGGAGAAGACTGATCAGAGATGAGGCCAAAAGGCCCATGATCACTCTGCATGAACTGCAGAGATCTACAGCTGAGGTGCACTGCAATCAGTCGTGCACTGCACAAATCTGGCCTTTATGGAAGAGTGGCAAGAAGAAAGCCATTTCTCACAGATATCCATAAAAAGTCTGGTTTGAAGTTTGCCACAAGTTACCTGGGAGACACCAAACGTGGAATAAAGGGCTCTGCTCAGATGAAACCAAAATCAAACTTTGTGGCCACATTGCAAAACGATATGTTTGGTGTAAAAGCAGCACAGCTCATCACCCTGAAAACACCATCCCCACTGTCACACATGGTGGAGGCAGCATCATGGTTTGGGCTTTTCGTCAGCAGAGAAAGGGAAGATGGTTAAAATTGATGGGAAGATGGACGGAGCCAAATACAGGACCATTCTGGAAGAAAACCTGCTGGAGTCTGCAAAAGACCTGAGACTGGGACGGAGATTTATCTTCCAACAAGACAATGATCCCAAACATAAAGCAAAATCTACAATGAAATGGATCAAAAATAACCGTATCCAGGTGTTAGAATGACCAAGTCACATCCAGACCTGAATCCAATGGAGAATCTGTGGAAAGAGCTGAAAACTGCTGATCACAAACGCCTCCATCCAACCTCACTGAGCACCAGCTGTTCTGCAAGGAAGAATGAGACAAACCCCAAGAGACTGCAGCTGTAATCGCAGCACAAGGGGGCGCTACAAAGTATTAACTCAAGGGGCCGAATAATATCGCACTCCCCACTTTTCAGTTTTTTATTTGTTAAAAAAGTTTAAAATATCCAATAAATTTGGTTCCACCTCACAATTGTGTCCCACTTGTTGTTGATTCTTCACAAAAACATTAGAATTTATATCTTTATGTTTGAAGCCTGAAATGTGGCAAAAGGTTGAAAAGTTCAAGGGGGCCAAATACTTTCACAAGGCACTGTATATAGGGGGCTGAATACCTTCACAAGGCACTGTATATAGGGGGCTGAATACTTTCACAAGGCACTGTATATAGGGAGCTGAATACTTTCACAAGGCACTGTATATAGGGGGCTGAATACTTTCACAAGGCACTGTATATAGGGGGCTAAATATTTTCACAAGGCACTATATAGGGGGCTAAATACTTTCACAAGGCACTGTATATAGGGAGCTGAATACTTTCACAAGGCACTGTATATAGGGAGCTGAATACTTTCACAAGGCACTGTATATAGGGGGCTGAATACTTTCACAAGGCACTGTATATAGGGGGCCGAATACTTTCACAAGGCACTGTATATAGGGAGCTGAATACTTTCACAAGGCACTGTATATAGGGGGCTG
The DNA here is from genome assembly GCA_033576535.1 of Allobates femoralis. NCBI lineage: Eukaryota > Metazoa > Chordata > Amphibia > Anura > Aromobatidae > Allobates > Allobates femoralis. The sequence continues at coordinate 23,575,562 of JARQOC010000006.1, forward strand.
AATACTTTCACAAGGCACTGTATATAGGGGGCTAAATACTTTCACAAGGCACTGTATATAGGGGGCTGAATACTTTCACAAGGCACTGTATATAGGGAGCTGAATACTTTCACAAGGCACTGTATATAGGGGGCTGAATACTTTCACAAGGCACTGTGTATAGGGGGCTGAATACTTTCACAAGGCACTGTATATAGGGGGCTAAATACTTTCACAAGGCACTGTATATAGGGGGCTGAATACTTTCACAAGGCACTGTATATAGGGAGCTGAATACTTTCACAAGGCACTGTATATAGGGGGCTGAATACTTTCACAAGGCACTGTATATAGGGAGCTGAATTCTTTCACAAGGCACTGTATATAGGGGGCTGAATACTTTCACAAGGCACTGTATATAGGGGGCTAAATACTTTCACAAGGCACTGTATATAGGGAGCTGAATACTTTCACAAGGCACTGTATATAGGGGCTGAATACTTTCACAAGGCACTGTATATAGGGAGCTGAATTCTTTCACAAGGCACTGTATATAGGGGGCTGAATACTTTCACAAGGCACTGTATATAGGGGGCTGAATACTTTCACAAGGCACTGTGTATAGGGGGCTGAATACTTTCACAAGGCACTGTATATAGGGGGCTAAATACTTTCACAAGGCACTGTATATAGGGGGCTAAATACTTTCACAAGGCACTGTATATAGGGAGCTGAATACTTTCACAAGGCACTGTATATAGGGGGCTGAATACTTTCACAAGGCACTGTATATAGGGAGCTGAATTCTTTCACAAGGCACTGTATATAGGGGGCTGAATACTTTCACAAGGCACTGTATATAGGGGGCTAAATACTTTCACAAGGCACTGTATATAGGGAGCTGAATACTTTCACAAGGCACTGTATATAGGGTGCTGAATACTTTCACAAGGCACTGTATATAGGGAGCTGAATTCTTTCACAAGGCACTGTATATAGGGAGCTGAATACTTTCACAAGGCACTGTATATAGGGGGCTGAATACTTTCACAAGGCACTGTATATAGGGGGCCGAATACTTTCACAAGGCACTGTATCTATAAAGAGAAAAATCAGAGAATCTGGAAATGTTGCAGGGATCTCTTAATTTTTCCCAGAGCTGTACATGGATTGTAAGACGGACGGCATTATAAGACGGATCCCATTTAACATTAAAAATGTTTTTTTTGGCCTTATCTAAATTTGGGGTGTGTTTTATAATTTGTAAAATATGGTGTATGTATAATATATATACTATTGTGATAATTTCCTTCAGATTGCCGGGCCTAGTGGACACTATATATTGCATCTTCTTTATAGAAATGTTTGATTCAGGCTGAATCTTTGAGAAATTTATATATTTGTTATATTTTTGTTCATAGGGGACGTCTGGCACCTCCTAAACTTTGTTGTCTCTTCACAGGAGCCATGGAGGAGTCTCATTTTAACTCCTATTTCTGGCCTGCTGTCCCCACGGTCTCTGGACAGGTAAGTGACTGATATATATAGGCTCTGAAGACGCAGGGCTATATTGTTTTTTGTTTGTTTTCATACCATCACTGGGAATGGCGGTCCCGACTACTGTGACCTGCACCAAGAACAGAGAGGCCCCATAAATGCATGAGCCAGGACCAGGAGTGTCTTCACAGAGGAGACACTTACAAGCTCTATAGTTAAAAGCTTGTAAGTGCTGTTTCATTTCATAGGCTTAGCTGCAGGCAAAAAGTTTGTGGTTACTCCACAAATAAAATTGCTTTTGATGGAGTTTAAATGGAAAAAAACACACTGGAACGCTGCAGCGAGCATCCTAGGTTTGCAATCAAATAACTAATTTTTATTATTTTTTTCTAGCAGATTGATAACTCCATGTTCCTAAACAAAGTAAAAGAGCAGCTCATCCAGGAGAAGGGCTGTAACCTGGGCACGCACTACCCCACTCTCCTGACGGTCCCCACGTCCATGTCACTACCTGCAGGCATCAGCGTAGATGGAGACAACAAGGTGGAGATTCATGGGATTCCTCACAGTCAGGCATCGGTCACACAGAACATCACCGTCCTGCCTGTGCCCACAACAGGGCTCATGACAGCAAGTGAGTGCCTTACATAGGGGTTATCAAATCATCTCTCAGGCTGTGTTCACAATGTCGGTCAGATCATATTGCCTTATTTTGACAGCAAGATTGGCAACGCATGCTGTGCTACCGCTTTCTTAAATTCAGATCTTCAGTTTATCTCCTTTTCTATGTGCAATATTTTAGCACTTTCTTACCAGCTTTGTTACATCCATATTTTGTCCCTTCATTATTGATGGATACATCCACGTCTAGTGTACTCTCTCCTGTGTAAGAGAGTATCAGTCTCTGCTCTACAGGATGACATAACATTCATCAGATACCCTCTAAGTAGCTCTCAGATATCTCCCCTCCATATCATCCCTTCTCCTTGTTCTGCAGTATATTCACCCTCATCCTTCCTATTCTAAGGTACAAGGAGAGTAGTGATATAATATAGTAAGCGAATACATGAAGACTTGCACTGCTGTGATCTGGGAGTGCAACGTGCATAATCTATATTTTATGTGATCCCTGCCTCCTGCTTGTGAAACGTTTCTCCCTGTCCACTCTTATTACAAGCACGAGGCAGGCAATATTGACTGACGCTGTGTGTCGTTGAACAGTGGACTCAACAGCATATAGCATAGCCATATTCTTGCCTCCTGCTTGTGATACGTTTCTTTCTGTCTGCTCTTATTACAAGCAGAAGGCAAGGAAGATTGGCTGAAGCTGCTTTTAGCAGACAGCATAAACAGACCATGTAAGTTAAAGGACTTTTTTAATGAAATTGTATATGTCTGAGCTCAGTTGCCATTAGAGCAAGTGCAGTCTGAAGATCCAATGCGATCACATGTCTCTATGCTCTCTCCCTGCAGCCGGTCTGGTCATCACATCTCCTTCCGGATCTCTTGTGACCACGCCTTCCTCTTCTGGTCAAACATTTCCAATTTCTGCGCCTTCCACCATGATTGTGTCAACTTTGCCCGGTTCCCAGACATTACAAGTTGTGTCTGAGCTCACCAAGGGGAAAATCCCCGAAATGGGAGTTATAGGTATCCAAAAATCAGGCCGCGGGCGGAAGAAGAAGAGGATCCCAGAACCTACACTACCGGAGCTGCACGACCCGTACGACTTGTCCAATGAAGATGATGAAGAACACCATAAAGATGGGAAGACCTACAGGTAACGGTCATAGTGGGACCATGAACGGTGAATAATTGCTCCTCCACCAGGGGCCTTCACTCTCTCTCTAATCTATGACTACATTTACCATACAGCAAAATGTGGACATCGCAGCTGCCCCGCATGGCTAAGTCCCCTGAGGACTGGCTTAGCATCAGGAGATGTATCTGCCACTGGTTTAAAGAGGTTGGCCTTCTTGTACAACCCCTTTAACACCTAACGCTAATACATTTTGGTTTGGAAGTTATTATGAGGGAACTTCTTAATGACTTGGATATTTTCTGCCTTAGTTTTTTCCTTCCCCTTCTTCCGAGAGCCATAAATGTTTTGTAGATTTCCATCCACATAGCTTTTTGAGGGCTTGTTTTTTTGTGGGCCGAGTTTAACTTTAGAATGACATCATTCATTGTATCAGGGGATGCATTGGAAAAAAATGGCTATAAAAAAAAGTGCAATTTCACAATTGGTTTTTATTTCCCACGGTAAGTATATGGTAATTCTTACTTGGTAGTATGATTCTCCACGTCAGTACGATCATGCAGATGCCAAATGTATTGATTTTTTAATTTCTTAGTACCTTAACGTTTTCAATTTGTAGATGATGGGGTTCTGTGACGACTTGTTTTTGCTTCCTGAGCTGACATTTTTATTAATATCATTTTTGCGTAGATTAGCTGTTTTGATCACTTTTTATTACAACGGAAAAAACACAATTCTGTCATTTTGATTTTTCTTTTCTTTCTGGTTACATTGTTAACTACCGTATATACTCGTGTATAAGCCGACTTTTTCAGCCCAAAATTTGGGCTGAAAAGTCCCCCCTCGGCTTATACACGAGTATATACTGGTGGGGGCTGTGTCCGGGCACTGCAGGAGGCGGCGGGGGGAGGCTGCAGAATGAGCGGCACGTCACGTGGTGCCGCTCATTAATTATGCATGGGGAGCAGCGCATAGTACATTGCTGCTCCCCTGCACAAAATAGCCTCCCCCGCTGTCTCCCCGCCCGACCCATGTATACAGAGGCCCCCCAGCAGGGTAATCTCACCCCCTCGGTCTGCAGGCACCCGGGTCCTCCAGCTGCTCCGTCTGCATGCGCGGCTTCTAATACCGGCGTCCTCCCCGCGGCTCTTCCTGTTTGAATGCGATCATGTGACCGCGGTCACATGATCACATTCAAACAGGAAGTGCGGGAAAGACGCCGGTATTAGAAGCCGCGGTGCACGCAGACGGAGCAGCTGGAGGACCCGGGTGCCTGCAGACCGAGGGGGTGAGATGGATCAATGCTGAGGGGGGGCCTCTGTATACATGGGGGGGGCTGTATTACCACTGCTGGGGGGCTGTGTTACCAGTGCTGGGGGGCTGTGTTACCAGTGCTGGGGGGCTGTGTTACCAGTGCTGGGGGGCTGTGTTACCAGTGCTGGGGGGCTGTGTTACCAGTGCTGGGGGGCTGTGTTACCACTGCAGAGGGGCGCTGTGTTACCACTGCAGAGGGGCGCTGTGTTACCACTGCAGAGGGGCGCTGTGTTACCACTGCAGAGGGGCGCTGTGTTACCACTGCAGAGGGGCGCTGTGTTACCACTGCAGAGGGGCGCTGTGTTACCACTGCAGAGGGGCGCTGTGTTACCACTGCAGAGGGGCGCTGTGTTACCACTGCAGAGGGGCGCTGTGTTACCACTGCAGAGGGGCGCTGTGTTACCACTGCAGAGGGGCGCTGTGTTACCACTGCAGAGGGGCGCTGTGTTACCACTGCAGAGGGGCGCTGTGTTACCACTGCAGAGGGGCGCTGTGTTACCACTGCAGAGGGGCGCTGTGTTACCACTGCAGAGGGGCGCTGTGTTACCACTGCAGAGGGGCGCTGTGTTACCACTGCAGAGGGGCGCTGTGTTACCACTGCAGAGGGGCGCTGTGTTACCACTGCTGAGGGGCGCTGTGTTACCACTGCTGAGGGGCGCTGTGTTACCACTGCTGAGGGGCGCTGTGTTACCACTGCTGGAGGAGCGCTGTGTTACCACTGCTGAGGGGCGCTGTGTTACCACTGCTGAGGGGCGCTGTGTTACCACTGCTGAGGGGCGCTGTGTTACCACTGCTGAGGGGCGCTGTGTTACCACTGCTGAGGGGCGCTGTGTTACCACTGCTGAGGGGCGCTGTGTTACCACTGCTGAGGGGCGCTGTGTTACCACTGCTGAGGGGCGCTGTGTTACCACTGCTGAGGGGCGCTGTGTTACCACTGCTGAGGGGCGCTGTGTTACCACTGCTGAGGGGCGCTGTGTTACCACTGCTGAGGGGCGCTGTGTTACCACTGCTGAGGGGCGCTGTGTTACCACTGCTGAGGGGCGCTGTGTTACCACTGCTGAGGGGCGCTGTGTTACCACTGCTGAGGGGCGCTGTGTTACCACTGCTGAGGGGCGCTGTGTTACCACTGCTGAGGGGCGCTGTGTTACCACTGCTGAGGGGGGCTGTGTTACCACTGCTGAGGGGGGCTGTGTTACCACTGCTGGAGGGGCACTGTGTTACCACTGCTGGAGGAGCGCTGTGTTACCAGTGATAGGGGGCTTTATAACAGGACGGTGCTCTGCTGCATTGGTAGTTTACTGTTTCTATTTAAAATAAAAGTTCAAAATTTTATTCGTATCTATTTTCATTTTTAAAATTTTTCAGTACCGGTAGCCGCTGCATTGTCCACCCTAGGCTTATACGCGAGTCAATAGGTTTTCCCAGTTTTTGGGGGCAAAAGTAGGGGGGTCGGCTTATACACGGGTCGGCTTATACACGAGTATATACGGTAGTTGGATTAGCTGATTCCCTAAGTTGATCAAACTTATACAAATGTAGCCATATCAAATCTGTTAGTTTTTTTATTTCTTAATTCTTAGTTTCTAAAACATGGGAAAAAAAATATTTCTTTTTCACTTTCTACTGTATTTGTTAGTCCTCTTAAGGGTTTTTGAACTCGCAATTATCCGATCGCTTGTATAATGCACAGCAATCATAATATTGCCATGTATAGCGAAACTCGGTGTTTCTCCTTCGCCTCATTGGGGGACACAGGACCGTGGGTGTTATGCTGCTGTCCACTAGGAGGCGACACTAAGTAGAATCTGCAAAAGAGTTCAGAGACTCCTCCTCTGCAGCATACACCCCTGGGGCAGACACTGCCTCACCAGTTTTGCTTAGTGTCGCTCAGGAGGCAGACCTCTTTTATTGTTTTCCCTCTTTTAGATTTTTTAGAGTTTTTTCTTTTTCTCCCTCTTTTTTTCTACAACTCCTAAGAAAAAGAAGAATCTTTCTCAGCTCCCCACATGGGCTCTGAGTTTATAGAACCTAATCATCTCCTTCCCAGCTACATCTTAGATCCTGGGCCAAGGTTCAGTCAGAATCCTTTATTTACAGCCCTCCCCAGGCCTCGGAGCTGAGCCCTGGGTTGAAGGATGAAGGTCTAGTCTCAGTCTCCATCCCAGGATACCATTATGCATCTGGTTGGTAGCATGCAGACCGGTCTCTCCTACACGCAAGACGGACGCTTGCCCTCCCCATCCTCCCCTTACGGGGACTCCGGGTAGAGGAGCCAACGACAGGTAGTATGGTTTCCCTCCCTTCCACCTCCACGTTGCCAGGACTCCCGTGCTCCAGCGGCCGCATGCCTTCGGTCTCCAGACCGACTGGACCCGGACACTACCAGTTCTCTGCACCTGGGGACTCCCCCCGTGCCGCAGCAGCAATCTGGCCATTATTTTTTGTCCGGGTCCGGCGGGTCCTGCGCGCCGGTCCCCCCTCTTTTCCGGGGCCGCGTTCTAATCCAGGCCCCGGCTTCGGCCTAGCCACGTTAGTCCCGCCTCCCTCCGCCCCTCGCGTGACGCGCAACAGCGGCAGAGCCCGCCCAGGCCGCGTCAGAAGGGGGCGGAACGGCCTTCTCTGCGCGCTTCTCGCGCATCGCGTGATTTCACACGGAGCCCTTTCATCTGGCCCGCCCCTTTCCTCCAGGTCAGCGGACACCACTTCCGCCCGGGGCACTTTGAATACATTATGGGCGCCGCTGCATACCGGACCCTGAAAGGGCAACAGCGTGTGGCGCGCTGGCGCCGCTGGATACCCGGACCCTGGTGGGGCACATCTTGTGGCGAGCAGGGTAAGTGCTCTTCCGCTTGCACAGCCCTGCTTGCCATGTCTACAGTAGCCTGCAATAGCTGCAGCTGTGGCTCAAGTAGCCCCTAATGGCCCCAAGGACAGTGCCAGGCTGATGGTTCCAAGCTGAGTGCTCGGAGGCCTCCATGGGCCACAATGACTATAGGGATATCAAGCCTTCACATTTAGGCTGTTCCCTTCCTTCCCCTATACTTCACAAGGTCGAGGCAATGCAGGATATTCATTATTATGTAGATCTTTCCTGCCTCCGGCACAGTCTTCCCCCGCTGTCAGAATCGTGCTCCTACCAGCGTACAAGATTTCCATTTCTCCCCCCTACATACTGGGCAGGTTGGGTCCATTCTACATCTCAGTACAGGGACAAGACCTCTGGTCCTACAGGGTCGCCCAACGTGTGACTCACACCGGTCCGAATCGCAACGTGGGGATCCACGGTACAGACAGCACACCTCCTCAGGCGTCTCTACCATCGATGCCTGCAGCAGAATACAATATAAGACAGCTGTCTGTGGATGCATACTTGGCCTTGGTATTCCTTGTCATATCTCTAAGCTTGTAGCTGGATATTGACTAAAGTGCCACTTACCATGGTAGTTATGGTTTTATCCGCAGAAGCCACCCCTTGGCTGGGCCCTTCCCTGGAGGGATATCTGGCTAATCCTGTGTTTCAGACTCCTAACCGAGTCTCCACAGACTCTATTTGCATATTACGACAAAGGACGCAGGAACAGTCGACTGGATTAGACATTGCCCGTCAAATCTAATCTCTAGACTACGGCCCTGATTTTCCACAGGTACGGACGCTTTAAAATATATAGGAACCATAGTGTAGTGGTTAGCACAGCGGCCTGCCAATGCAAAGGTGCCCGGTTCGAGACCGGGTATGGACGCTTTCCCTACTGGACATGTCGCACATTTGGCAAGGGTTCTTACCCTACTCAGGCCGTTAACAAACACTACCCTTGCGCAGTCCCATGTCTCACGGACTCATTCACAGAAAGAAAACGGCCGCACAAATGTTTAACAATTCTCACGCATTACAGGTGGTCCTTCAGATATACAGGTCCCATTCACGCCGAATATCCTCCCGGTGCCAACTGGAGTCCACCTTCACCACCCACGGGAGATGAAGGGCGACGGTACCTATGCGTACCGATTTCCCAAAACCAACAACAGGCGGGAACGCGGAGTGTTACCTCCACGTACCCCCTCCTGCTCCGAGGGACATCATTATGACGACTGTTTCTCAGCCTTCCGATCCTCATCTAAGGACTGTTTTGAAAACTGATTCAGACGATCATCTGATACTTTCCCTCCTCTCCAGGATAGAGTCTTCACGAGGACGCATCACACCGTCAGATACGCAACAATGCAGATGACAACCGATGGTGCAGCCGTAGTGGCTTCAAGCACCATTAAGACTAGAGGTGCAATCTAGCCACATGAGGAACGACAGAAACTGTTTTCAGTACTCCCCAGGGAAGATGTAGGGCGACGGTACCCGTGTGTACCGATCTCCCAAACCAACAGGCGGCAACGCGGGGTGTTACCTCCACGTTTCCCCTCCTGATTTGAGAAACATCATTTATGGCGACGGTTCCGGAGTGTTCCGATCTCCTATACAGGACGGCTTGGCCGGCGGAGAAACATCGTTTATGGCGACGGTTCCTAAGGGTTCCGATCTCCTATACAGGACGGCTTGGATTGCGGAGAAACATCATTTCTGGCGACGGTTCCTAAGTGTTCCAATCTCCAATACAGGACTGCTTGGCTCGCAGATCCGGACAATCGTCTCTCCTGGTTCCTGTTCAATGCATAACAGTTTGATACGCGGATCCGGACACTCGTCCTCCCCAGTTCCCACTGTTGGAGCTGGGTTTGGGTTTGCAGTACATAGCACTGTGATTTAGTTGCCTCAGTCTCCCCATTAGCCTTCCCCAGGGCACTTGGGTTGTAGCACATTTATATTGTCGTCTTCAATATGAGACTCCTCATCACGCGGTTTTGAAGATTCGTCCTCTCCAGCTCCCACAGCTGGATGTGTGGTTTGCAATGGATGGCACCACTATTTGCTACTCCTTAGTCTCCCCATCCGTCTCTTCAGGACATTGGGTTGCAGCACGTACACAGTACCGTCTCCAATATGGGACCGTTTTCTTTAGAAATCTTCAGGCTCCCATCCGTTTCCTCATGGCATTGAAGTCGCAGCTGAAGCGGACATATATCTTCACTGATCGTCATCAGGTTCCCCCGTAGTTCCAAAACAGGGAAACGTCACGGACCTCCCTGAATTTCTTTTCATCCATGGTAGTACAAAGGTTCCTGGCCCTCATGTATGTTGACACATTTTTCTACATATTTCCGAGTGCTCCATAGTTTTCTTCTCTCTACCTAGCCCTTCGGTGGCTCCGCGTGATACCGGCGATCATATCCATTTCTCAATCAAAAGGACAAGTTGTCCTCCCTTACCTAGAGGTTCTCCTTATCCAGGCTCTTGCACTTGGAGGCTGCGCAGATGCGTTTGCACGCTACAGTGAACCTTCTCAGCTCAGTTAACCTGGTTGCTTCACAAGGATACACTCATCAAGACGCCCTCTTTTGGGTCTGCGCAGTGGTGTTCACACTACAATGAACGCCCTAACTCGTCTAACCTAGTTATTCCATACCGAGAAATTTTCTCCAGTTCCGATCCAGACGCCATCGTCACACACGCAGACCCTCTTCAGTCCTCACCTCTCTCTTCGAGATGTTGGGGCATACGGGTTGGTTACATCTTGACCAACCATTTTTCTGGACTCTCCACATGATTCTCCCTTTTCCAGTCAGGGTATTCAGTCTGACTCAGGTTTTCAACCGTTTCTCCTTCACTGGTGACCGCACCTGTCCTTCCTCTCACATGCCGTCTGGCGCACACCTATATGAAGGATAGTGTCGCCCTGTCATCACACGGTGCGGGGCAGCGGGCGACCTTTCGGTTGTTCCTGCCTATCACTCGCCTAGGGATTGGTATCTCATCATTGGTGCCACGCAGGTGTAACCTACACCACACATGTAATGTCCAAATTAGGACCCAGTATAGAGCGAGTCAGATCACTCCGGTTTTCTTCGTCTTCAGCTCCGTTACTAATACACAGCACGTACCTGTGTTCGGGCTATAGCTCACAATTCACAACTTATGAGAGCGGATACCCCTCTGCCTCTCTTGCTTAGTCTGAGGCGAGGATTTAATCTCACGGCCTTGCAATCATCCAGATGACCTTGGCAAGGTTCAGGTCCAATGACGTTACAGTCCTCCAGAGGATCCCGGTTTGGCCCAGGCGCACTTACTATGCCGAAATATTTTCACTCACCACTGTTTTTTCCTGACATCCTCCAAACCGTACAGGCCCTCTTTTCAGGGTCTTTTCTCACAAAATTCAGAAACTTTAATCCTCATAGTGTGGCCCTGACACCTGGTTGTAGCTCCGATACCTAGTTCTCCTTTCGCGAACAGGCGCTACATCCTTGACTCGGGGTACACACCTGTTTCCGTTCACATTGATTCTCTCCCTCTCTTTCTCTCGATTTCCTCAGAGGGCACGTCTTCATGCTACCTTCTCGGTTCCGCCTCCATTGCGTGGCTGTAGGCTCAGGTTAGCAGCTTCCATCCGGGACATTTTCACACATTGTCCCCTCCTTCCTTACGATAACTGCGGGTAACATGGGGCTTCATTCAGGTTTACTATGTGCTGCAGGATCCTTTCCTTCACGCCTTCACGGAAATTTTTCTTTCACCTTTGTTACCAGAGGTGGTGAAAAACAGAAAAATACCGCTATCTCTGACCCTAGCGCTCCCTTCGAACCGCCTTTTTTTTCGGTGGTCGCCAAGATAGGTTGGGATGCGACCTGTACCATCTTTCTTCTTAAGATGGCAGGGTCATTCCATCTAAACAAAGACCACACCGCTCCGACTCCTCTTCAGTCGTTCAGCACTGATGCACCGTATCAACATGACTCAGCGCACGTTAGATCGCCCGACCTCTACGTGTCTGAGGCTAGGATGGCAGCTTCCAGAGGTTCATTCCGTCCTTCGAAGGAACTCTGACAGATCGTTCTTCATCCTCGCGGTGGGCCACTGTCTGCGCATGCCAACATCCTCAGCCAAACTGGTTACACGAACACACTTCCTATTCAGGAAGTTTAGCGGTTGTAAACATACCATTTACATCAGGTATAAGGTCGCGCATGCACTCGTACGACTGAGGGCACTCTACCTCCTTTGGGCCCAGGCCTCTCCGCTGTAGGTGGCCGAGGCTGTCACCTAGTTCAGTTTTTACACTATTGCGGTACAGCACAGTGTTCGTACGCTTACACTGTTGTGGAACTTCAGTGTTCATTTTCTTTCCTTATTAGATGTAGATCTAGTTGATGCATCTCCCTGGTGACAGCAGTTCACCGGTGGGGTGCAGGTTATATAAGAGTCTCTAATGTATTCTTTTCCCGCCCAGGGACTGCTTTAGGACGTCCCACGGTCCTGTGTCCCCCAATGAGGCGAAGGAGAAAAGGAGAATTTTGTGTACTCACCGTAAATTCCTTTTCTCTTAGCCTCTAATTGGGGGACACAGCACCCACCCTGTTGCCCGTTCGGGCCTTCTTACTGGCTTCTGAAGCTACTGGTCTCTCAGGTTATTTCTGAGCTATTACATACGTGCCTGTTTTTTACAGGCCTGGCTATTTTAATATTCTGTTACTTGTTCTATAGGTGCCTGGTTTTTTTCAGGCCTTATTATTTTGTTAATCTGTTACTTGCTCCTACTGCTTTAGCACAAAACTGGTGAGGCAGTGTCTGCCCCAGGGGTGTATGCTGCAGAGGAGGAGTCTCTGAACTCTTTTGCAGATTCTACTTAGTGTCGCCTCCTAGTGGACAGCAGCATAACACCCACGGTCCTGTGTCCCCCAATTAGAGGCTAAGAGAAAAGGAATTTACGGTGAGTACACAAAATTCTCCTTTTCCTATGAGTGCCATCCTCAGGCGAACCACCATGACACCAGCACTGAAAAACACACAACAGATCCCAGGAAAAAAATATATATATATAGGTATTTATTCATATATATTTTTTAAAGCAGCACTCCAGCAGTTTGTTTTTATTTGTGTGTTTTTCAGTGCTGTAGGGGCGCTATAAATCTGAGCCCCCTGTCATATACTCCACTTTCAGTAGCTTTGTTTTTCGATGCTGCTGTGGTCCCGCGGCGCCAACTTATGCCTGTCACTTCTAATTGGCCAGAATTCAGAAGTTACGTTCCAAGGTCTCAATACGTGTCTAAGAGAGCTAGAACAAGGCCATAGGGAGGCTCTCGTAGACTTGTATTGGCACCTTGAGACGTAACTTCTCAATGAAACACTGGAGCTGCCGGCTGGTACCTTTTTGCCAGAGACTGTCTGGATTGCCACCGGAAACAGATGAAGGCCGCCGGACGGTCAGTATATGACAGGGCACTTAGATTTAAAGCATCCTTTCAGCGCTGGGAAAACTAAAAATAAAAGGGTGCAAAAAAAAAAGAAAAAAAGACAAGAAAAGCTGGAGTGGTGCTTTAAAGTAGGAATGCCTTTTTAATGCAGCAAGTCCCTTCTGTCGTATAACCAGCCTCCATGTGCACCCAGTCTGATATTCCATCTCATAATCCTCATACATACACTCACCAGAGCTGTCAATCTATTTCAGATGCCGGATGTGCGCGATCACTTTCTTCTCCAAGTCCGAGATGCAGATTCACTCCAAGTCTCACACTGAGACAAAGCCCCACAAGTGCCCTCATTGCTCGAAAACCTTTGCCAACAGTTCCTACTTGGCCCAACACGTGCGGATCCATTCGGGGGCCAAGCCCTACACCTGCAGTTACTGTCAGAAGGCCTTCCGCCAGCTGTCCCACCTGCAGCAGCACACACGGTAAGAGGGTCCGGGGCAGGCGGCTAGTGACAATAGGGGGCTTGTGGGGATGAGAGTATCCGGTTCAAGGCCGGGGCTGACTCATTCATCTCACATTATCTACATTAATAGACAGAACAATGGATACTGTAGTGATACCGCACTCTCTGAGGGTCGCAGTGTAGCCGCAGGGCGATGTGTGATGTGAATGTGATGTTATTCCAGGACGCGGAGTCAGTCTGTCTCACACTTCTTCCATTGATACCAGGGAGAGTTTCCATTCGGACATCGTGTCACGTGTTTCTTGCCTCCTCCATGTGTCGTAGTCACATGCCGTATCACATATTCTCACTTGTGTTCTGATATGATGTTTTGTTGTACCACATTTGTCAACGCTCGTTTTTTTATCATTCCCCCCCCCCCTCCCCTTCATAATTTCCACCCTCCATATTGTCATCTCTTATCTATTATTATTATTATTATTCCTGATTACCTTCTTCTAAGTGTCTAAGTGTCCTCTATGTGCAGTTGTCCAATTTTTTTCTTTTTGCATCTTCCTTACTTTACCATTACTTCCAGCCATTAGATTAATACTTGCCTAGTTCCTTTAGTATAGGTGATCAATATCCGCTCTCATGACAATCTACAGCAGTGTAGAAAAGAAATCCTTGCAGAAAAGCACAGCGCCATACACAGTGTGAGACTGAAAGCACACTGTACGAGGGACTCGCGCGAGTGCAATGCGAGGGAAACTCACATTGCGCTTGGACCAGTGTTACCCTATCAGGCAGGGCAGACTGTTGCGAGTCCCCCGCACTTAAAGGGATCCTGTCACCTCCAGAACGCCTCCTAAGCTAGCAAAACATGTCCCTGCACCATCCTATTACTAATCTCACACTCCTTTTGTCTCCTGTCAAAGTGCATAAAAACGTTTTAATACTTACTCATTAGTGATTAGAATTAGCAGGGGCTATATTCTTTAGTCACCAGGGCGGACTGTTTTGCAGCCTCGAGGATCCAGCCTCTCTCTGTCTGTGCTGCTGTTATGTGCAGCTGAAGGCAGGACTAATGATGTGCATTCTGTGAGTGATAGAGAGGGGGAGGGCAATGCCTGCACAAGCAAAGCACACAGACAGAGAGAGGGTGGATCCTGGAGCTTGCAAAACAGCCCGCCCTGGTGACTAAAGAATATAGCCCCTGCTAATTATAATCACTAATGAGTGAGTATTAAAACGTTTTTATGCACTTTCACAGGATGCTTTTAGGAGACAAAAGGAGTGTGAGATTAGTGATGGGATGCTGCAGGGACATGTTTGCTAGCTTAGGCGGCGTTCTGGAGGTGACAGGATCCCTTTAATTCGCATTGCGAGTCAGAAGTGAGTGCAGTCGCAGCATGCTGCTACTGCACGCGATTCTGACGCGCGTGAGAAAATCTCGCCCCCATACAGCACACTGTGTGATATTCGCACGGGTATGCTGCCGAAATCGCTTTAAACTCGCTGGCTGTCAAAGCCGGCGAGTTTAAAATAACCGCTTTCCCGATACAGTAATGAATCATCTTGCACCGCTGTGTCAGCGGTGCAAGGTGATTATTAAGCTCCCAGCTGCTGGGCACCTATTTGTAATTTTCGGGTTAAACTGCATATGCAGCGTTTTTGCGGCATATGAGCACAGATGCTGCATATGCGGTAATTAACCCCGAGAATCAAGGGTTAATGTGTATTTTATATGGTGGCAACATGTCTCCAGGGAGTGTCCACACACCCTAGAGATATGCTGCCTTAATTCATTGGTAGTTCAGGGGTTAATCGCTTTATTTCTGACAAGCCGGTAATTGTCAGCTTTGCCAGTTCATTCATAAAATCCGGCGGCACCGTAGTTTCAATGTGGCCTGGGCATGGAGCAGATGCTTAAGCCTTCAGCACCATGGATAGCGGCTGGTACAGTACGCAATTAGTGTAAGTACCTGGGACTGCTCCTTATTCAGGACGCTGCCCAGCAATGTACTTGCGCTAATTGCGTAGCATACTGGCATGCTCACTGACAGGAGCCGCCGGATTTTATGAATGAACTGGCAAAGTCGACATTTACAGGCTTGCCAGAAATATAGCGATTAACCGTGAACTACCAATGAATTAAGGCAGCATGTCTCTAGGGAGGGTGGTCACTCCCTAGAGACATGGTGCCAACATATTTTGAACACATTAACCCTTGAATCTCGGAGTTAATTACAGAATACGCAGCATCTGTGCTGATATGCCGCAAAGATGCTGTATATACAGTTTAACCCCGAAAATTACAAATAGGTGGCCAGCAGCTGGGTGCTTATTAATCATCTTGCACCGCTGACACGGCGGTGCAAGATGATTCATTACGGTATTGGGAAACTGGCACATTCATACTCTGCGGCTTTGACAGCCGCGCATTTTGAATATGCCGGTAAATGCTGTCCACGGTCCTGAAGTTTGCTTCAGGACCGAGGACAGCATCACACACGCACTCACGCAGCCCACTCTCAGCACACTCACATTCATACAGCCAGGCACACTCACCCACACGCACCACACTCGCACCACACACACCAAAAACACATCACACTCTCATCACTGTCGTGCATCAAACACGCTCCGTGTTTGATGCACGACAGTGTGCCTTCAGCCTGATGACTGTTCTCAGTACTGCAGCTTAGATCTATTTATTTCAATAGCAGCTGAACTGCAGTACCTGAGAATGGCCACTACACATCTTGGGAGCTGTGCTGTTGTGTATCTGCACAGTTAATCAGAGGGGGTGGAGTAGTCTTTCGGACCCCCATTGATAGGACACTGATGGTCCATACAAAACACAGGGCCTCTATAGAATATGTAAACACATCCCTTTTTAGAAAGGGCCCAGTTAACAGATCTGAAAGTCTGAGCTAAACCCCAACAGTAAAGATGACTTCTGGTAAACTTTTCTCAGACTCTGTTTTACAGCAAGATTTTGCTTTTCATAGTTAATGGGAAAACCAGACCCCAACATTCACACACACCCCTAAACCTATTTCAGACCTTGTCAGTATAAAGCCAAGGCTGAAAAAATTGATCACATCCTACACGTCAGCTCCCTATAAAGGCCATGTTACACACACAGATATCTGTTCAGATATTGGCCACAGATCTCTGGTTGCAGTGAAATCATGGACACACTATTACATTTGTACACGGCCTCAAAATAGAACAATGTGTCCATGATTTCACTGCAACCAGAGATCTGTGACCAATATATCTGTGTGTGTAACGTGGCCTTAAGTGTTCAGACCCCAGGCCAGACAGAAATAATAGGATATTCATTAGTCCTGGGCTGCCTCCACTTCCAGCTGCAGGACATCTTAATGTTGGCCAGTACTGGGTCCTGGTGCTAGTAGACATGGGATGAATTGGAGCAGGGGTCCCCCAAATCCAGGCCTCGAGGGCTGCCAACTGTGCATGTTTTCAGGATCTCCTTAGTATTGCACAGGAGTTGGAATCATTACCTGTGCAGATGATTACATTAACACCTGTGCAATACTAAGGAAATCCTGAAATCCTGCACTGTTGGCGGCCCTCGAGGCCTGGAGTTGGGGACCTCTGAATTGGAGGATGCGGATTTGGTGTCGGGTCTGGTTCATATTCAGGTCGTGGCCCCTGGCCGAGTTACCCCTGTAGTGTTCTCTCTTGTCTGTAGGGTCTTCCTTCCATTTCCTCCTCCCGACTTTCTCCAGTTTCTTCTGCTTTATGCACCAGTTCCCCAATACCCATTTGCCCCTTTGTGTTTGCTCTACAGCAGCAGGCATCTCTCCTGCCCTCCATTGCTTCCCTCTCATTGATGCAAAGTTCACCCTACTTCATGAACTTCATTTCTATGTTCCATCCTTTTCCTCCTTGTCTGTTGTGAACAAAGCATCTGCTCCATAGACCGCTGCTGCCAAGCATTTCCATCACTAACACCCTGTGGAAGCCTTCCCTCCGCAATGTTCATGTCTCTTCTTCCCACTAACAGCTGCAGCATACAGTAGGCGCACTATAGGTCCCAGCCCCCTCTCCCTTACTGTCTGTATACTACACTATAGTGAGTGCACTTCATGGCCCCCGCACCTCAGCACCTACACGGCAGGTCTAGTCAGGGCTAACGGTTGAGATGAACAAATACATTTGTGGGAACTGGGGTCAGTATTCCATGTTTGCCGGATGGGAGTCCTCAGAATTGCCTCCTATGTGCCCGAACCTCCATCTCATTAGCCGACTTGGCATTGTGTGTGTCGCATCGGGCCGGCTAATCAGAATAGGAGCCAGGGAGGCTGTATGAGGGGGCTCTGGTCCAGCGGCCACTGAATTCTGCCCTGGCGGCTGCACCCAAGGATTGATTTGCTCACCTCCACCGAATGTATTCACTGCAGCTCAAATTTGTGTAACTTTCTTTTTTTATTATTCCATCTTTAAGGATTAGTGATCCTGACATTGATCCTGCAAGGCTCTAGGAGGCAAAACAGATTCCCAGTGTCAGCCGAATACCTCCTTCACTGAAGGGAGATTATACATTACCATTGCCACATATTCACACTCCTCATAATAGCAGTCAAAGGAGAACACCGAGCAAATTATATACAGTGTATTATGCCATGTGCAGAGTCTTAAAGGGAAACTATCATGTAGTTAAAACCGCCCCCAATGTTATTTAGATCTTGCACTGGGTATCACTAACCTGCCTAAAAAAAAAAATCCATGTATTTATCATAAAAAACTCTTTAGATGCCTATATGTTTGCATTAGGCACTTGAACAACCAGTCATCGGGGTGGAAAGTTCAGCTGGAATTGGTCACATCCATCCACAAGCAATTTGTTTAAACACCCTCACCAACCCGCCCCCATATTGTAATGTATGAACATCACTTAAGGACCTTCAGAAATTCACATATGATGTGGAAGGACCTGTGGTGATGTCACTGGCAGGTTGCCATAATGGGCGAAGCTAAACAGGCCTGACATAAAGGAAATGTAGGCTTAGCTCCGCTCATTGCAGTCACATGGTTGTGACCTCACCACAGGTCCCTTCTACAGCATAAGTGAATTTCTGAAGATCCTTAATTGATGTTTATATATTACAATGCAGGGGGCAACTACATTTAAAAAAAATTTGTGTATTGTCATGACCGATATCCACCCCGATGACTGTTTCTGCAGGTACCTAATGCAAATATATAAGCATCTAAAGAGCTTTTTTATGATATGTACATGTATTTATTTATTTTTTAAACCAGGTTAGTGATGCCCATTGCATTATCTAAATAACATTGGGGCAGTTTAAAACCAAAATAATACAAGGCAGGTTCCCTTTAAGGGGGCATAGAGGAGGATGCAGAGATTCAGGGGCAGAAATGTGTCGTGCAGCGCCCCCTTCTGGCCCAGCAAGAGAGCATAACAGGAAGAATAATTGGCACAGAGGACAAGCGAATCCCCAATCGTTGAAGGATTTACAGTACGCCTGGCTGCACTGTGTTTTTTTTTTCAACACTTTTATAAATAGAAAACTGTTGGAAAACCCAAAATATAGGATGAATAAAAGCATGGGGAGGTGGAGGGACGCATTTGTAGGTGGGGAGGAGAAGTCATCAGTATCGGCTCTTTTCAGTTTCAGCAGCGGTTGGATGAGCTCAGTGTATGGAGCCAGAATACCACAGCTCCATACACTGTGTAGTGGCCGTTCTCAGTACTGCAGCTCATCACAGCTCCATACACTTAAAAAAGACCTGTCACCAACCATCCATGGTGATCTAATTACAGCACTGAATGCAGCATGTCTGCTGCATTCAGGCAAGAGATCCCCTATCCCTTGTCCCCCCCCTGTACCCCGAGATAATAGGCTTTGAAAACTTACA
Organism: Allobates femoralis; assembly: GCA_033576535.1. Classification (NCBI taxonomy): domain Eukaryota; kingdom Metazoa; phylum Chordata; class Amphibia; order Anura; family Aromobatidae; genus Allobates; species Allobates femoralis. Next base: position 23,594,767 of record JARQOC010000006.1, read on the forward strand.
TACAGGAGCCAAATAGGAGGTGGCTAGTGGCTGGAGCCACTTCTCTCAAAGGGCAGTTTCACGCCCCCCGGATCTTTAATCCACCCACCGCCGCCTCCCTCATGCCAATCATTTTCTCCCTCACCTGCTGCATAACACAAAGCCAGGGATGCGGTGCTGGCCGCATTGCCCCGCCTCCTGCGGTGACGTCACCGCATATACCCGCCTTGCTCCATGGTTAACATGGAGCAGGGCGGGTATAAGCGGTGATGTCACCGCAAGAGGCGGGGCAATGCGGCCAGCACCGCATCCCTGGCTTTGTGTTATGCAGCAGGCAAGGGAGAGAATGATTGGCATTAGGGTGGCGGCGGCGGATACAAGATACAGGGGGCGTGAAACTGCCCTGTGAGAGAAGTTGCTCCAGCCACTAGCCACCTCCTATTTGGCTCTAGTATGTAAGTTTTCAAAGTCTATTATCTCGGGGTACAGGGGGAACAAGGGATGGGGGACCCCTTGCCTGAATGCAGCAGACATGCTGCATTCAGTGCTGTAATTAGATCAGCATGTATGGTTTGGTGACAGGTCCTCCTTAAGGCCCAGTTACACACACAGATAATTGTGCAGATTGTTCGTAGATCTCTGGTTGCATTGAAATCATGGACACATTGTTCCATTTTGTGGCTGTGTACAAATGTAACAATGTGTCCATGATTTCACTGTAACCAGAGATCTGCCAACAATCTCTGCACAATTATCTGTGTTCGTAACTGGGCCTTTAGTAGTGACCGTTCTCAGTATTGCAGCTCCTCACAGCTCCATACACAGTGTAGTGGCAGTTCTCAGTACTGCAGCTCCTCACAGCTCCATACACAGTGTAGCAGCGGTTCTCAGTACTGCAGCTCATCACAGCTCCATACACAGTGTAGTGGCGGTTCTCAGTATTGCAGCTCCTCATACCTCAATACACCCTGTAGTGGCCGTTCTCAGTACTGCAACTCCTCACAGCTTCATACACAGTGTAGTGGCTGTTCTCAGTACTGCAGCTCCATACACAGTGTAGTGGCCGTTCTCAGCACTGCAGCTCAGGTCACAGTCAGGAGTATCCCAGCAGCGAGGACATTCCGGGAGCTCAGGTCACAGTCAGAAGTATCCCAGCAGCGAGGACATTCCCGGGAGCTCAGGTCACAGTCAGGAGTATCCCAGCAGCGAGGACATTCCCGGGAGCTCAGGTCACAGTCAGGAGTATCCCAGCAGCGAGGACATTCCCGGGAGCTCAGGTCACAGTCAGGAGTATTCCAGCAGCGAGGACATTCCCGGGAGCTCAGGTCACAGTCAGGAGTATCCCAGCAGCGAGGACATTCCCGGGAGCTCAGGTCATAGTCAGGAGTATCCCATCCCAGCAGCGAGGACATTCCCGGGAGCTCAGGTCACAGTCAGGAGTATCCCAGCAGCGAGGACATTCCCGGGAGCTCAGGTCACAGTCAGAAGTATCCCAGCAGCGAGGACATTCCCGGGAGCTCAGGTCACCGTCAGGAGTATCCCAGCAGCAAGGACATTCCCGGGAGCTCAGGTCACAGTCAGGAGTATCCCAGCAGTGAGGACATTCCCGGGAGCTCAGATCACAGTCAGGAGTATCCCAGCAGCGAGGACATTCCCGGGAGCTCAGGTCACAGTCAGGAGTATTCCAGCAGCGAGGACATTCCCGGGAGCTCAGGTCACAGTCAGGAGTACTCCAGCAGCGAGGACATTCCCGGGAGCTCAGGTTACAGTCAGGAGTATCCCATCCCAGCAGCAAGGATGTTCCCAGGAGCAGGGTAGTATCACGTCTTAGGGAGCAGACATCTTGCACACATATGACACCCACATTACCACCTTCATTTTTCACCATGGTTGCAGACCCCAACCTTTGTGTTGTTCTGGCAGGATCCACACGAAGGTGCATAGTGCGGTCTCCAAGCCCCACAAGTGTCCGTACTGCTCCAAATCCTTCGCCAACCGCTCCTACCTGACTCAGCACGTGCGCATCCACTCGGGGGCCAAGCCTTACAGCTGCCGCTACTGTCTGAAGGCCTTCCGCCAGCTCTCTCACCTCCAGCAACATACACGGTAAGGGGGCAGGAGGAGAGAGCTGGGGGAGCCCCGACACCAGCATGTTACCCCCCCACCTAACAATGTGCGCACCATGTACATCTCCACATGCACACAGCCCATCCCCTGTCCCACATCTGCTCTAAAGGGGTGGGGTAAAGCGCAGATCCCGAAAATTGTGACCGTCAGGTTTACTCTATTGTCTGTGATCATTTATCTAGACATCTGAAAAGTAAGAAAAGGAGTTCTCCTGAACTCCAAACTTTATTAACCTCTCCATAAGAGGCATCTGTTCCCCCCCTCACCTCAGGACAAAAACAAAGGGGCAGATTAATTATTAATACTCTGGATATTGTAGCCCAGACTGAGCTGAGGTTCCCCTTTATAGGGATGGTCTCCTTAATACAGCTCCTATATAATCTACTGTAGTATATGGACTAGCCACTATGTCGCACTACTGCCCCCTGCATTGGATGGGTGCAGGAATCCAGCCAAACAAACTCATCTGCAGTGGATGGGTGTGCGACCTCTGCCAAACAGAGCAATCCCTTCCCCTTTGCAGTGGATGGTTGCGGGATCTTGGCCAAACGGACCCCCGCCTGCAGTGGATGGGTACGGGATCCCCCTGCAGTAGATGGGGGCAGGATCCCCCTGCAGTCGATGGGTGCGGGATCCCCCTGCAGTCGATGGGTGCGGGACCCCAGCAAGACGCATGAAATGGGTTTTTATCTGATGCAACAACCCCTTTAATCACAGTACAATGGGAATTTCTGCAACTTTCTAAAGCATTTCATACATTGACACAAGTTGCTGTATGTGTGGCCACCTCACAGGTGAATGGGGCACAAGGTGCTGCAATGTGGCAAAAAAAAGTCAGAACCCGTTGGTTTTTTACAGTTGTAGAGAACCTGCTGAAGTATAGCAGCAGTCTGGACTGTAATCAATGATAACAAACCCTCAGTTGTGAGTTTGTGGCCTTTCACATCAGCATTTTCACTGATGTGCGGTCGATCCGGCAGGTGGCGCCGGATCTGCCGCCTAACGGCCGCACATGCTGCCTGGATCCAGCAAGCCCCATGCATTGTCTATGAGGCTTGCCGTCTAGGGCGGCAAGTGCAGTTCTGCCGGATGCGGCAGACCTTGCACTTGCGGCCGCGAAAAAAAACAAACAACGTTGCTTGCAGCTTTTTTTTTTTTTGCCGGATGCAAGTGCCGGATGCGGCGTAATCGCACTTGCCGCACTGGACTGCAAGCCTCATAGACAATGCATGGGGTTTGTTGGATCCGGGCAGCAGATGCGGTAAATCTGCCAGATCTGCCGCACATCAGTAGAAAACGCTGATGTGAAAAGGGCCTTACTTACGGAAAGTTGCAGAACCTCTACCGCCTATGTGTATGTGCCACCTCAATGTGCCCGTTTACTGGTGACCCGTATTTCCCCAGGCACAGGTTTAGCTGCCCCCCCTATAGCGCACACATCAGTGATTTGTAACCCCCTCACCTGCCCCCGGCCTCTTGCTGATTATTGGCAGGCTGCATACACCGTTCCCGTAAATGTTTCTGTCCCAACCTTTGTGTTGTTCTGGCAGAATCCACACGAAGGTGCATATTGTGGTGTCCAAGCCTCACAAGTGCCCGCACTGCTCCAAAACCTTCGCCAACAGCTCGTACCTGGCCCAGCACGTGCGCATCCACTCAGGGGCCAAGCCCTACAGCTGCCGCTACTGTCAGAAGGCCTTCCGCCAGCTCTCTCACCTCCAGCAACATACACGGTAAGGGGGCAGGAGGAGAGAGCTGGGGGAGCCCCGACACCAGCATGCACCCTCCCTCCCCTCCACCAACCGCATGCACACGTGTCTGAATGGAAACCGGGTCAGGGGAGGGATGACATCCTGTCTGCTCATTCCAGCCCTCCTCCCATTAACATCCTCCTCCCTCCCCGCGCTGCCGTCCGCCGCCAGTGCGCTATATTGATGTCAGTCTTTACATTGTCTTCTCTACAGGATCCACACAGGCGACAGACCCTATAAGTGCGTACATCCCGGATGTGACAAGGCTTTCACCCAGCTGTCAAATCTGCAGGTAACGTGTCTCTTTACACCTCTGGGTTGTTTTTGTCTCACTCCATTGTGGATCTGGTCATTCTAAGAGGCTGTGTCGCAAAGGTGGGTGATGGCTTCTGTACGTCAGTCCATGGTACTTCTCCTACAGAAGATTGCCAGGTGCAGAGCAAATAACCAACACCATGCACAGGTCATTAAGACATAGCCTGAGGAAGGCATCCATACAAAGAGCGGCACCTTGACATAGTGGTTAACAGAATACCATGCATAAATATAGTCTCTGGGGTCCAATTAGGCCAAAATTTGCAGGATTTTTTTCCCGAGTCCTTAGTCCATACATAGTCATACACTTTCTTAGAAAAAATAATTAAATCAGAGCAGTAATAATCTGTGTACATTTGTAAACATGGTGTGATTAGGGAGTGAAACCTTATTATGAAGACTTAGGGTGGTTTCACACTTGCAGATTTTGTAATCCGTGGGCATGTATGAAAAACCTGCATGCCTATGGATTACAAACTGGATGCACCCGCATCTCTGTGTGGGTGCATCCGTTTGCATGTATTTCCTGGATCGGTAGGATCCTAAATGAAACACCCCCTAGGGGATGTGTCGTTAGAACTGCGTTCTGCGCATGTCCAGCTCAGGGATCACAGCCCGGAAGTATGGATTCCCTGAGACTCGTACTGTCCGGCTGTTTCCATGCCTTTAGGCACCCGTTCTAATTTTACACGTGAAGCCATGGATCCGTGTGGATCCGCGGCTTCACATGACTTTTCACTGACATCAAAAGTTGCAGTTTTTATCTGCATGAAAAATGTGTGAAACCACGGATCCAGGGCAAAACGTGCACACCTGGATGGACATGTCTCCAGTCAGTGGGGCCAAAAACGAATGTATGTGATCCGTGTGTATGCATATTTTACATGAATACGCACGGACTGCAAAATCTGCAAGTGTGAAACGTGAGTGCAGGATTTGTTTTGTTATATCTAGAATCCATTCTGTCCATTTTGAAACTTCCATATTCTGTATGTCTGAAAATCTGCACTGTTTTACCTCTGTGCAAGGCAGAGGGGACCTATAGAGTTTTTTGTTTTTTTTTTTGTTCGAAGCAAAAGCAAGAAATATAATAGTTAGAATCCTAGGACTTGAAGAATACACCCTCCTGTGTGTACAGAAACTAATACATAACCAGTAGTATACATGTATGCTAATATCTATAGATTTGGCTCAGCCATTTGTAATGTTGCAATATATGTCTATAAGTTTAAGACAATTATGTAATAAACACACTGAATATTGGGACAAAGACAGCTGCTTCTGATGCTTTCTGCCTCGAGGGCTGCTCTGTTATGTACGTACGAGATCTCAATGATTTTAATTTGGCGCACACACACAAAGCTCTTATGTCCTATGTCAACCCCTTCACGACCTATGACGTTATACAACGTCATTGACCTCTCACCGGGGTTTGATGTGAACTCCGGCGCAGAGCTCCCATCAAACAGATCTCGTCAGCTGAGATGTCGAGCTTCCAGCACCAATCGGATTCGGGATCCGATCTGTGCTGTTAACCCTTAGGATCTGGCTGTCAATTACTGACAGCGAGATCCAAAACCGCCATGGCAAGGAATGCGCTGTTTCCCGCCTTCACCGGAGATCCCGCGATAATTTCGCTAGATCTCTGGCGCTCACGTGACAGCCCGGGGTCCTGGCTTGGCTCTGGAAGCTTGTCACGGCACACTTCCTGTGAGTCGTTGCCAAGCGCAGTTTTGACAGATCCCGAGCTCATCGGGATCTGTCAGAAGCGATCAGACTGTGCAGCAGGGTGCCCCTCTATGGGGCTGTGTAAAAGTAAAAATGAATTAAAAAATAAAATTTTTACAAACATGTTAAAGGGAACCTGTCACCGAATTTTAAGGCCCTACACTATCTCTAGCTGTCCCTACACCTTCCTAGCAGCTCCCTATCTATCCCTTTCTTATCTAAAGTGTCCCTATTAAACATGTGTAAATGAAGTATAAACTTACTGCAGTCCCCGAGGTTGGGGGACTGGGTAGGTGTGGCCACGATTCCTTCACCACACCTCCGTGTTGTAATGCACGCCCCGCTGGGCGGCATTATTCTGTGTCCTCTCTGCCCCCATTCTTTGGAATCTCCCGCCCTCTGTGTAGTTCTATGCAGCGGCCAGACGTCACTTCTGGCGCGGTGCATTATGGGGCCGGTCACGTGATCGGCCCTAGTGCATTATGGGGCCGGTCACGTGATCGTCCCTAGTGCATTATGGGGCCGGTCATGTGATCGGCCCTAGTGCATTATGGGGCCGATCACGTGATCGGCCCAGCTCCGCGGATGCGCAATGCGCTTATTGAAGCCGGGCCGATCACGTGATCGGCCCCATAATGCACTAGGGCCGATCACGTGACCGGCCCCATAATGCACCGTGCCGGAAGTGACATCCGGCCGGTGCATAGAACTACACAGAGGGCGAGAGATTCCAAAGAATGGGGGCAGAGAGGACACAGAATAATGCCGCCCAGCGGGGCGTGCATTACAACACGGAGGTGTGCTGAAGGCATCGTGTCCACGCCTACCCAGTCCCCAACCACGGGGACTGTAGTAAGTTTATACTTCATTTACACATGTTTAATAGGGACACTTTAGATAAGAAAGGGATAGATAGGAAGGTGTACGGACAGCTAGAGATAGTGTAGGGACTTAAAATTAGGTGACAGGTTCCCTTTAAAAAACAAAACATAAGTTCAAGTCACCCCCCTTTTCCCCCATTCAAGATAAGAGTATTAAAAAAAATACACATATTTACATATATACACATATCACCACGTTCATAAACGCCCGATCTATCAAGATATAAAATCAATTAATCAGAGCTGTAAACTGCGTAACGGAGAAGAAAAAGGTCCACACGCCAAAATTTTAAGTTTTTTTGGTCACCACAACATTGCTATAAAATGCAATAACGGGTGATCAAAACATCACATCTACCCAAAAATTGTATCATTAGAAAGGTCAGCTCAAGGCACAAAAATTAATCCATCACACAGCCCCAGATCCCGAAAAATGAGAACGCTACGCGGCGCAGAACAAGGCGCAAAAAGTGCGATTCTTTTTTTTTTTTCCTCCAAGCTACTGAATTTTTTTTCACCACGTAGATACCAGTAAAGTATACATGTTTGGTATCTACGAACTTATACTGACCTGAGGCGTCGGTTTTACCATATATTGAACATGGCGCCTAAAAAACCCAAAAAACAAATGTGTAATTGCCCTTTTTTTTGCAATTTCACTGCACTTGGAATTTTTTCCCATTTTCCTGTACACTATATGGTAACATAAATGATTGCATCTGAAAGTACAACTTATCCCGCAGAAAACAACAACAAGCCTCATATGTCTTATATTGACAGAGAAATAAAAAAGTTATGGCTCTTGGGAGCAGGAGAGCAGAAAATGAAAAACAAAAAAATTCCCGGTTCATGAAGGGGTTAAATGATGACAACAGAAACCAGTCTTAGAATGAAACATTCAAGGAGCAGAGATCTTAAAGACGATTTGGTTGTCCTGCTGAATCTGGTAGCTGGCTGTAAAGACTTTATTTCCTGGTGTACGATCTGTGTGATTCCATGACATATCCGTGTGTCTTGCTGAATCTGATAGTTGGCTTTTCTTTCAAAAGTATTAAGCTGTAAAAAAAGTATCAAACTGCGTTTTTGTACTGTCCGAGGGGATCCCTTTTTCTTTTTCGCTCCATTGGGAGACCCAGACATTGGGTGTATAGCTTCCGCCTCCGGAGGACACACAAAGTATTACACTTAAAATAAAAAGTGTAACTCCTCCCCTACTGCCTATACACCCCCTCTAGGAGGAATCCCATCAGTTCTTAGCTGTGTGTTGAAGGAGGCACACTCTGCACTCATGCACTCTCACTTAGTCTTACTCACTCTCTCTGAGAGTATCGGATGGAAGAAAAGAGGATCCTTAGGATCCCCAGCATGTCTCCTTCCCCACCTTTTGGCAGAGGTGGTTGAGGTACCCATGGGGTACAACGGGCTGGAGCCCTCATGCTGTTTTTTCCTTCTCCATCCCTTAGGGGCTCTGGAGAAGTGGGATCATCACGGGCTTCCATATCATCTGGAGCTCAGACTCCATCCACAGTCCCTATGGGAATCGGCTGGCCGGAGTTGTGGACCCCCAGGGATCGGCCCCTGCACCTATTAAGGCAGTGTTTCCCAACTCCAGTCCTCAAGGCACACCAACAGGTCATGTTTTCAGGATTTCCTTAGGATTGCATAGGTAATAATTTAATCACTTGCACAGGGGATAATTCCATCATCTGTCTAATGATAAGGAAATCCTGAAAACATGACCTGTTGGTGTGCCTTGAGGACTGGAGTTGGGAAACACTGTATTAAGGTACTCTGTGGGCTTGTGCTGCTGCTGCAGCCCGGTCTGGCCACATGGGGTGGTCATTGGGACTCCCCTGGGTCATTGGGGTCCAGTGCCTGCCGCGCTGCAGGGTTTGCGGTGCTTCAGTGAGGCACCGCGCTCCTGAGCGCCGGCCGGCCGTGGAAATTTAGCTCACGGCTTCATTGCGGCCTAATTTTTCGGCCTGGAGCCCGGGCTCCACAGGAGGCGGGTTCGGCCGCCTCTGTGGGCGGGCTTAGAGCCACGACCGCTCCCATCCCTCAGGTGGACGCCGCCTCTGTGGGCAGTTTTAGTGCCCCGGCCGCTCCCATCTCTCTTGATGGCCACAGCTGTGGTGGGCGGTCTTAGGGCCTCGGCCACCCCCATCAGGGTGACCGCCTCCTCAGTCAGTCAGGAACAGCCTGGGCCCTCCGGATTCCCTATGGCCACGCCCCCTTACTCACCTCCGGCGGCCATCTTGTCTTTGGGACTGAGACTGTTCTCAGCTTCTGCTCCTACACCCTGTGGCTGGTAGGAAGGTGCGCTGCATCCGGAGGGCACACAACCTCTCTGTTAGGCTGGTAAGTCACCCCAGTTTATCTGGTGGTGTCTCCCTCTCCCTGGGGCCCCCCTCTAGAGTACCCCTTCTTGGAGATCCCTACCTGCAGGCGACATGTCTTCCACCAGGAGCAAAGCCCCTAAGGTGCAGACATTCTATTCATCTTGCACTGCTTGCAAGGTCACACTGCCTGCTGGGTCTGTATTCCCTCATTGCTCTGCCTGCACTTCTCATGAGACTGAGGTGGAACATGGGGCTCCCCGCAGCTCTGCTGCATCAGAGCCTTCCCCTAGCCAGGGAGACCAGGCTCTGCCACCACCTTGGACTGAAGCCTTTACTAAGTCCTTTTCAGACACTTTTGCCCAGTCTATGACGGCTCTAACCAAAGTCCTGCAGGAGTCTTTACAGGCCAGTCACCCGGAAAGTGCCCCCGGTCCCTCTGCCTCACGCCGCAGGCGCTACAGTGAGTCGTCCCCTTCTAGGGCTCTGGACTCTGGAGACAATACAGGGGTCTCAGACATAGCTCCCTCTCCACGGCCCCCTAAACGGCTACGTAGAGATATCTCTCCTGCTTCCTCTCATCACACGGAGACTCATGCTGAGGGTTCCCAGATTGATGGGGAGGATAGGCAGGATGCTGTGAGACCTTCGGACAAGACTTCAGAGGAGGACCCCTTAGTGGATGATTTAGTATCCTCCATTAATACTGTTCTGGATCTAACTGCTCCCCCTCCCACGGCGGAGACTTCACTCTCGGAGGAATTGTATCAGTTCCTTCCTCCGTCCAGGTCTCAGGGTTCATTGTTCGATCATTCCAATTTCCGATCCACCGTACAGACACCCAGGGCTTGCCCTGATAAACGCTTTTCTAGGAAACAGAAGGATACTCGGTATCCTTTTCCTCCTGATGTAGTAAAGGGTTGGTCGCTTTCTCCTAAGGTGGACCCTCCAGTCTCTAGACTGTCGTCCAATACTGTTATGTCAGTCGCAGATGGCTCCTCTTTGAAGGATCCCACTGACCGACAGATTGAACTACTGCAGAAGTCCATCTACGAAGCCACAGGGGCCTGCTTTGCCCCAGCTTTCGCTGCAGTTTGGGCCCTGCAAGCAGTTTCCGCCTGCTTGACGGAACTAAATGTTGTAGCTCAGGATATTCCCGAGGTGACTACCCTCACGTCTCAAGCCTCGGCATTCACTGACTACGCTAGGTCGGCGATCATGGAAGCCGCCAGCCGTACCGCCGTAGCTTCGGCTAACTAGCTCACAGCCCGCAGAATATTGTGGCTACGAGATTGGAAAGCTGATGCCACTTCCAAGAAGTTCCTCCAGGGACTCCTGTTTGCGGGGAACAGGCTTTTTGGAGAACAATTGGACGACATCATTAAGGACTCCACAGGCGGCAAATCAACTTCTTTGCCTCAATCTAAGGTCCAGAAGTCTGGCCAGCGTCAGATGCACGCTTAGTTTCGGGCCTTTCGTCCCTCCTCAAAAACCTCCTCCTCCTCTTCCTCTCGTTCAGACAAGGATCAGAAGTCAGGCCGGACGTGGAGGTCTAAGGCTCAACAGAAGAAGCCAGCTGGAGCCTCAGCCACCAAGCCTGCTTCTTCATGACTCACCGCCTCTCCCAGCAGCATCCTCGGTCGGTGGCAGGCTCTCCCAATTTGGAGACGTTTGGCGCAGTCTTATCCAGGACCGGTGGGTAGTGGATGTCATCTCCCACGGCTACAGGATAGAGCTAACCTCGCGTCCTCCGACTCGGTTCTGTCTCTCCTCGCCCCCGCCGTCAAGGGCCTCGGCCTTTTGTCAGGCGCTGGAAGCCTTGAGACAGGACGGGGTCGTGATCCAGGTTCCCTCCGGGGAACTCTTCCAGGGATTCTATTCGAACTTCTTCACGGTCCCCAAGAAGGACGGCTCGGTAAGACCGGTTTTGGATCTCAAGCTTCTCAACTGGCATGTGAAGGTCAGATCATTCCGAATGGAGTCTCTGAGGTCTGGGATAGCATCTCTATCTCAGGGGGACTTCCTAGCCTCGGTGGACGTCAAAGATGCCTATCTACACGTCCCCATCGCTCCTGCACATCAACACTGGCTGCGGTTCGCAGTAGGAGAGGAGCACTTTCAGTTTGTGGCTCTGCCCTTCGGCCTTGCATCGGCTCCGAGGGTTTTCACCAAGGTGATGGCAGCGATGGTGGCGGTTCTGCATTCCCAGGGCCACGCTGTAACTCCGTATTTGGACGATTTGTTGGTCAGAGCCCCCTCCGCGGAGCAGTGTCAACTGAGTCTCTCAGTTACTCTACACACTCTGCAGCAATTCGGGTGGTTGATCAACGTACCGAAGTCCGTTCTCCTTCCTGCTCAGACAATAACTTATCTGGGCATGGAGTTTCATACTGCTCCGGCTCTGATCATTCTCCCGGTCGACAAGCCAGTCTCTCATGCAGTCAGACTCGGTAACCATCAGGCGTCTGATGCACGTTCTGGGGAAGATGGTGGCGACCATATAAGCAGTTCCCTTTGCGCAATTCCACCTTCGTTCGCTGCAATTGCAGATCCTGCGCGGATGGAACAAGAGTCCCTCCTCTCTCGACCAGCACATCCCTCTGTCGTCGTCAACAATGGAATCTCTACTTTGGTGGTTGCTTCCCACGTCTCTGTCACGAGGCAGATGCTTTCTGCCCCCCTCTTGGTTGGTAGTGACCACGGACGCCAGCCTCTTGGGCTGGGGCGCCGTGTTTCTTCACCACAGGGCTCAGGGCACCTGGACGGAGCAGGAATCCTCCCTTCAGATCAACGTTCTGGAGATTCGGGCCATTTATTTGGCTCTTCTGACCTTTCAGAGATCCCTGGCGGGGAATCAAATTCGGATACAATCCGACAACGCAACCGCGGTCGCTTACATAAACCACCAGGGAGGCACGCGCAGCTCTCAAGCCTTCGAGGAGGTCCAGCATATCCTACAATGCGTCGAGGACACCGACTCGTCCATCTCGGCAGTCCACATTCCCGGGGTGGACAATTGGGAGGCCGACTATCTCAGTCGGCAAGGCATGGACGAGGGCGAATGGGCTCTCCACCCAGACGTGGTTCAGCACATCTGCGACAGATGGGGAACTCCGGACGTGGACCTGATGGCCTGCAGGCTGAACCACAAGGTCCCGGTCTTCATGTCTCGCTCTCGAGACAGCAGGGCTCTGGCAGCGGAAGCTCCGGTCCAGGACTGGTCCCAGTTTCGCCTTCCCTATGTGTTTCCTCCATTTCCTATGCTGCCCAGGGTTCTGCGGAAACTCAGGACAGAATGTCGACAGGCCCTGATCATAGCCCCAGACTGGCCCAGGAGGGCCTGGTATCCGGACCTATTACAGCTCTCGGCGGGGGATCCGTGGAAACTCCCATACCGGCCAGACCTCTTGTCACAAGGGCTGTTCTTCCACCACAATTCAGCGGCCCTCAGCCTGACTTTGTGGCACTTGAAGACTGTTTGCTGACATCTTACGGCTTTTCTTCTGAAGTCGCCGCAACCATGAAACAAGCCAGGAAACCTGCATCGGCAAAGATTTACCGCAGAGTCTGGAAGATCTTCTTTTCCTTGTGCCGTCTCAACGGAAATTCTCCTTGGCCTTTCTCTCTTCCAACACTTCTTGCCTTCCTACAATCAGGATTGCATAAGGGTTTGGCGCTCAGCTCCCTCAAAGGGCAGATCTCAGCACTGTCGGTGCTGTTTAACAAACGTCTAGCCAACCTTCCTCAGGTGAAGACGTTTGTGCAAGGGGGCAAATCACATCGTTCCCCCATACAGACGTCCTTTGGACCCCTGGGACCTTAATCTGGTCCTGGCGGCCTTACAGAAGCCGCCTTTCGAGCCTCTAAGAGAGGTGTCCCTCTCCAGACTCTCTCAGAAAGTTGCCTTTCTTGTAGCCATTACCTCCTTGCTGAGGGTTTCAGAGCTGGCAGCCTTGTCTTGCAAGTCTCCATTCCTGGTGATTCACCAGGATAAAGTGGTACTCCGGCCTGTGGCAGAGTTCTTACCTAAGGTGCTTTCTCCGTTTCACCTGAATCAAGACATTGTCCTGCCGTCTTTTTGTCCTAATCCCGTTCACCAGTATGAGAAGTCTCTGCATACTTTGGACCTGGTTAGGGCTGTCAGGATTTATGTCTCCCGCACGGCCTCTTTTCGCCGCACGGATGCCCTGTTCGTTCTCGCGACAGGCGGGAAAAAAGGAGCGCAAGCCTCCAAGTCTTCCTTGGCTCGGTGGATCAAGGATCCTATTCAGGAAGCCTATCTTCTCTCTGGTACGCCTTTACCTGCAAGGATTAGGGCACATTCCACAAGAGCTGTGGGTGCCTTGTGGGCCTTACGTCATCAGGCCACGGCACAACAGGTGTGTCAGGCAGCCACTTGGTCCAGTCTACATACCTTTACAAAACATTATCAGATCCATGCGTATGCTTCGGCAGATGCTAATGTGGGCAGACTGGTCCTTCAGACGGCGGTAGCTCACCTTTGATGTTACTGCCACACTTGGGTCTTTTCCCACCCAGGGATAGCTTTTGGACATCCCAATGTCTGGGTCTCCCAATGGAGTGAAAAAGAGAATTTTGTTTACTTACCGTAAATTCTTTTTCTTCTAGCTCCCAATTGGGAGACCCAGCACCCTCCCTGTTGCCTTTTGGGCGTTGTTATTCTGGTTTAGTGACTGGTGTTGTACATGTCGCTTTTACGGCCCTGTTGGCCGAGAATTCTTAGCTGGACCTTTTGGTCTTGGTGTGGGTTTTATCCTCCTTCCTGCTTGTGCACCGAACTGATGGGATCTCTCCTAGAGGGGGTGTATAGGCAGTAGGGGAGGAGTTACACTTTTTATTTTAAGTGTAATACTTTGTGTGTCCTCCGGAGGCGGAAGCTATACACCCAATGTCTGGGTCTCCCAATTAGGAGCTAGAAGAAAAAGAATTTACGGTAAGTAAACAAAATTCTCTTATTTTGTATGACCCCTCGGACAGCAATGGATCCAAAATGATGCCTGCAATCGGATGCCAATTCCGATATTTTGCAGGATCAGTTTGGATCCTCTCCCCGTTCCTCCTGTCACCTCGCTCCTCCTCCTCTCTGCCTCCTGTCACCTCGCTCCTCCTCCTCTGCCTCCTGTCACCTCGCTCCCCCTCCTCTCTGCCTCCTGTCACCTCCCTCCCCTCCTCTCTGCCTCCTGTCACCTCGCTCACCCTCCTCTCTGCCTCCTGTCACCTCGCTCCCCCTCCTCTCTGCCTCCTGTCACCTCGCTTCCCCTCCTCTCTGCCTCCTGTCACCTCACTCACCCTCCTCTCTGCCTCCTGTCACCTCGCTCACCCTCCTCTCTGCCTCCTGTCACCTCGCTCACCCTCCTCTCTGCCTCCTGTCTCCTCGCTCACCCTCCTCTCTGCCTCCTGTCTCCTCGCTCACCCTCCTCTCTGCCTCCTGTCTCCTCGCTCACCCTCCTCTCTGCCTCCTGTCTCCTCGCTCACCCTCCTCTCTGCCTCCTGTCACCTCGCTCACCCTCCTCTCTGCCTCCTGTCACCTCGCTCACCCTCCTCTCTGCCTCCTGTCACCTCGCTCACCCTCCTCTCTGCCTCCTGCCATCTCGCTCACCCTCCTCTCTGCCTCCTGTCACCTCGCTCACCCTCCTCTCTGCCTCCTGTCACCTCGCTCACCCTCCTCTCTGCCTCCTGTCACCTCGCTCACCCTCCTCTCTGCCTCCTGTCACGTCGCTCACCCTCCTCTCTGCCTCCTGTCACCTCGCTCACCCTCCTCTTTGCCTGAAATTAATTAAATGCAAGGGTTAAAAATAAAAAAAATTTTATTCTCACCCGTCCACTAGTCCCCCGGCAGCTCCAGCTTTCTTCTTCTGATCCTTACAGGACCTGTGGTTGCGTCTCAGTCACTTGACCGGTTACCACAGTAACCGGTCATGTGACTGGGTTGTGACATCATGCCAGGTCCTGTAAGGATCAAAAGATAGCTTGAGCCGCCGAGGGACTCGTGGACGGGTGAGAATAAAGATTTTTTTATTTTTAACCCTTGCATTTAATTAATTTCACTTCTGCAATGTATGTATATACATTGCGGAAGTGAAATTACGGTTAGGAGCAGTTTTAGTTTACTGAGCATGCTCAGTACATTAAAATCGGGTCTGGAGAACGATCAGCTGTTTCCTCGGACCCGTGTTCCATAGGCCCCATGTTAAAGGCCTTGGATCATGTTGGATCCGATCCTGTCAGATTTTGTCCGATGCTCCCAAAATCACAGCAGTCTGCGATTTTGGGTGCAGGAAAAAGTCTGACAGAAATCGGATGCCATTAAGGGCAAATCCGGATGTGATCCGTGGCCTATAGTGATGCATGGGGGCCAAATCGGATCCGTTTTACAACAGACAGCTACGGATTACACAAAAACGCAGTGTGAAAGCAGCCTTAGTGCAATGGGAGGGGGAAAAAAACGTACACAGCAGATGGGATGGAGGGGGGGAAACACTCAGGGGTTGTGGAAGTATTTGTAGGTAGGAACACACAAGCAGGGGCGTAACTACAATAGGTGCAGGGGTTGCGATCGCACCCGGGCCCTGCAGCCTAGGGGGGCCCCAAAAGTCCCTTTGGCCTATAGAAAAAGACTAATACCATTAAAGATCTTCAATAATTGGGGGCCCCGTTAGACCTTTCTCATCGGGGCCTCTGGGCCTGAAGTTACACCACTGCACACAAGGCAGGGTCTGCAGAGGGTGAGAGGGGTAAAAGTGCCAACTCCTCCTCATCATCATCATCATCATCAATGTCTAAGCACAAGGAAGACGAGATCTCTTATGAATCAGTATAAAGGAAAACTCACTCCAGGAATGAACCTGTGCTGACACATGAGCGCTAGAGAAGACGGCAGCACCCTGGGCACACAGACCTCTCTCCAACATTTCACATTGTATTTGTGCCTTTATTTTGTCGTCCGTCTCTTCATCTTGTGTGTTTTGTATTTCTTTTGTCTTTCAGTCTCACAGGAGGCAGCACAACAAAGATAAACCTTTCAAGTGCCACAACTGTCACCGAGCGTACACTGACTCGTCCTCCCTGGAGGTCCACCTGTCCACTCACACCGTCAAACACGCAAAAGTGTACACCTGTTCCATCTGTAGCCGAGCATACACTTCGGTACGTCTTAGTATGGTTTATTTTATTTTTTTTATGATTGTGTCCTATCATTATCTTTGTTATATCGCATTCAGGACAGTCCGATTACAACAATGACAAAGTTGTATTTTTTTTTTTTATGTAGTGGAAAAAAAAGTATAAAAAAAATATTGATTGAGTCGCCGGTTTCTAAGGCCCCTTTCACATCAGCATTTCTGTCTGGATACAGCAGATCCGGACAGAAAACAGCATCTGTCGCCTTAATGGCCGCTCTTGCGGTACACTTGCGGCAAACCCCATGCATTCTCTGTGGGGCTTGTGGCAAGTGTGGTATTGCCGCGATCTGGCACTTGCGACGGGTGTGGCTGCAAGAAGAAAAAAAAAATGCTATGGTTGCTACGTTTTTCCCACAGCTGCAAGTGCCGGATCGCGACAATAGCGCACTTGCCACAAGCCCCATAGAGAATGCATGGGGCAATGCCGCAAATGTGGTTTTCTGGCCAGATCCGGACAGAATCGTGATGTGGAAGGAAGTCAAAGACTTATTTTTTATTTTTTTTTGCTGCCGATGGAGCTGTGTGACGGGGTATTTTTGCATGGCCAGATGATATTTTTATTGGTACTATTTGTTGCCGTACCTTCATTTTACTTTTTTGATGTTTTTGTCTTTACGGCATTTCAACTGCCTTTATTTAGGTTTTTTTTTTAAGTATCAGAGAAGAGAAATCTGCTCTAGTCTAAGGTTGGGGGCGTGTTCTTACTCTAGTGTGTTGCTGCCTGTTTTTGATTAGTCAGTATTATACGGGGTGAAGAAGTACACGCCCCCTCCAGTGAAACCACTGATAACTTAACTCCTTAGGGGCTAAATACTTTTTTTCCCGATAACAGAGAGGTGAAATTAAAATGAAAAAACCTGTTTATTCTGCTATACAGCTTTTATTAAATCACGTGTCCAATTCAACATGCTAAATTTAGTGAATGATCCCCATGATTACTAGAAAACATATCTGATTTTCTTCGCTTTTCCCTTGTCTCCAGGAAACATATCTGATGAAACATATGAGGAAACACAATGCTCCAGAGACTTCACAGCCGCCCCCTACACAAATTCTAACCTCACAAGCGCATTTCACACCCGTGTCCCAGGCCCCCACGTCCGACGGTCCCCAGTGCTCCTTTGATATGAGTCCCTTCAAAACTGACCACCACAAGGACTTATGTTTGACCGTCGCCACCAGCACCATCCAAGTGGAACATTTAGCCAGCTCTTAGTTATACAAGAATTGGACAAAATTATCCGTATAGGTGGGAGGGGAGGAGACAATAGGTCCTGGACCAGACACACAGGGGGTTAGGGGGATGTTAAAGGTCTGGAACCGGACTATTCTTGTTGGGTGGGTAAGAAAGTCCCTTCGTGGGCAGGAACTTTGGAGAGAATGGACTCACTATCAGCCTCAGTATAATGGAGGTTTCAAGCTATGAAATTGTTGGAGCCCCAAAAGCGGATGGAAATTGGGCTGAAGTCCTGACGTCAACACTTCTGCTGCTTGCTCATAGTATACATTAACAGCACACGGAGAAATGCAGTGTCCGAACAGTGTTATATCCAGTGCACTGCATCCCAATAATGACTTCACACATGTCGCTGAACCGGAGGATGCCGGGCACCGCTAGTGTTTTGGAAGAACTGCAGTTTATATCCAGCAATACTGGTCGTATGGGACATGTTGGGCAAGGGGGGGGGGTTATGAATTTTTTTTTTTTTTTTTTTTGGACTTTTATTTTATACCCTGATACATAAAATGGGGAGGGGGTTGGGGGGGGACTCCTGTATTATATATTATTTTATCCATATCTTGCTCCTGCTCTTCCTCAGCTGACACCTCTCCTGAAATTACACTGCATAGGATTACAGAACGGAGGCCATGTACGTGGACCCGACCGTCTGGGGAGAGGAGGGGGCTGGTGAAGTAAAGGATCTATTAGCTAGTTCTGCTCATGTGCCAGGGAGAAGAGGTGACACCTGTGTCCTGGTCAATACTATGTATAAATATATACAGAACAAAGTGTGTATATCTTTCCACTGCTTATTTACTGCTCTAGCTGATTAGGATTTTTTTATGCCATCTTGATACATTATACCTTATGGGGTCCTTCCATTTTGTGAGGCCCCAACTCTCAAGTCAGGTTTTCTATCTTCTCAATTACTTGAGTCTTTTTATGTTTTTTCATAAATGATCCTGGTCCCTGTGCTGTTCACTTACCTTCTACTGATTTTGTCCTGCTCTCTTACCTTCTCCCCACCCTCCTCCTGTCCTGATCTCTTACCTTCTCCCCACCCTCCTCCTGCCCTGCTCTCTTACCTTCTTCCCACCTTGCTCCTGTCCAGCTCTCTGACCTCCCCACCCTCCTCCTGTCCTGCTCTCTTACCTTCTCCCCAACCTCCTCCTGCCCTGCTCTCTTACCTTCTCCCCACCCTCCTCCTGCCCTGCTCTCTTACCTTCTCCCCACCCTCCTCCTGCCCTGCTCTCTTACCTTTTCCCCACCCTCCTCCTGCCCTGCTCTTACCTTCTCCCCACCCTCCTCCTGCCCTGCTCTCTTACCTTCTCCCCACCCTCCTCCTGCCCTGCTCTCTTACCTTTTCCCCACCCTCCTCCTGCCCTGCTCTCTTACCTTCTCCCCACCCTCCTCCTGCCCTGCTCTCTTACCTTCTCCCCACCCTCCTCCTGCCCTGCTCTCTTACCTTCTCCCCACCCTCCTCCTGCCCTGCTCTCTTACCTTCTCCCCACCCTCCTCCTGCCCTGCTCTCTTACCTTCTCCCCACCCTCCTCCTGCCCTGCTCTATTACCTTCTCCCCACCCTCCTCCTGTCCTGCTTTCTTACCTTCTCCCCACCCTCCTCCTGTCCTGCTCTCGTACCTTCTCCCCACCCTCCTCCTGTCCTGCTCTCTTACCTTCTCCCCACCCTCCTCCTGTCCTGCTCTCTTACCTTCTTCCCACCCTCCTGTCCTGCTTTCTTACCTTCTCCCCACCTTGCACCTGTCCAGCTCTGACCTTCTCCCCACCTTGCACCTGTCCAGCTCTCTGACCTTCTCCCCAAACTCCTGCCCTGCTTTTACCTTCACACCACCCTCCTCCTGTCCTGCTCTTACCTTCTCACCACCCTCCTCCTGCCCTGCTCTCTTACCTTCTCCCCACCCTCCTCCTGCCCTGCTCTATTACCTTCTCGCCACCCTCCTCCTGTCCTGCTTTCTTACCTTCTCCCCACCCTCCTCCTGTCCTGCTCTCTTACCTTCTCCCCACCCTCCTCCTGCCCTGCTCTCGTACCTTCTCCCCACCCTCCTCCTGTCCTGATCTCTTACCTTCTTCCCACCCTCCTCCTGTCCTGCTCTCTTACCTTCTCCCCACCCTCCTCCTGTCCTGCTCTCTTACCTTCTTCCCACCCTCCTGTCCTGCTTTCTTACCTTCTCCCCACCTTGCACTTGTCCAGCTCTGACCTTCTCCCCACCTTGCACCTGTCCAGCTCTCTGACCTTCTCCCCAAACTCCTGCCCTGCTCTTACCTTCACACCACCCTCCTCCTGTCCTGCTCTTATTTTCTCACCACCCTCCTCCTGCCCTACTCTATTACCTTTTCCCCTCTCTTCTCCTATCCTTCTCTCTGACCTTCTCCCCACCCTCCTCTTGTCCTGCTCCTTTACCTTCTCACCACCCTGGTCCCGTCTTCCTATTTTTCAATCATCTTATCACTCTGGTCTCTGTCCAGGTCTCGGTCTTCGTCCTGACGCCTCTCTTGATTAATAGCCTTTCTGGACCTCGCCATCACTGAAACATTTACTTAAACTTGCCAAACTTTGTTATCATTATTTTCCTCTTTTTCCAAAAGTTTACTACATCCATCATCCCCCCCACCTTCCCTGCTGCCTGTCTTTATTCTTACCAGACTCACTTTCTTGAGTTACTGTTTTCTTTCCTGTCCCCTTGTTGGATCCATCAGTAATATCTTCACTTCCAAAAGAAAATAAATAAAATCAGACTTTGGAATAGAAAAATAACCCACCATGTGCATTCAGCTGTTGTGATATGGGAGGCGGATGTTATTGTCACGCTACCGGTGTCCTCTCCTGTTCCCATTTCTAGTTTATTGTGTAGAAATAAACCTCCATATACATTGTGTTTTTATATTCCATGCAGCTGATATGTAGTAAATCACAAGTGAAGGAGCAGTACTGGCGGTGGATGCGGAGCACCATGTGCATGTAGGTTGCTGAGCTCTGGCAAATCCTTGACAGAGTGAAACCGTGCAAAATGGAGCGAGCAGGAGGAGTGCTGGTAGAGGGTGCAGAGCGCGTACAACCCTGCAAAATGTAACAATGAAGCGTGCATTAGGATGCTGAATGCTGTGTTGTGTGCAGGGAGGCGGTGTGGAGCACTCACGGAGCATGCAGAACCCTACAAAATGTGACAATGAAGCGTGCATGAGGATGCTGTGTTGTGTGCAGGTAGATGGTGTGGAGCACTCCCAGAGCATGCACAAACTGTGATGGTGAAGCGTGCATGAGGATCCTGAATGCTGTGTTGGGCGCAGGTACAACGTGCAGGTAGATGGTCTGGAGCACTCCCGGAGCATGCAGAACTCTACAAAATGTGATGGTGAAGCGTGCATGAGGATGCTGAATGCTATGTTGTGTGCAGGTAGACGGTGTGGAGCACTCCCGGAGCATGCACAAAATGTGATGGTGAAGCATGCATGAGGATGCTGAATGCTGTGTTGGGCGCAGGTACAACGTGTGGAGCACTCCCAGAGCATGCAGAACCCTACAAAATGTGATGGTGAAGCATGCATGAGGATGCTGAATGCTGTGTTGTGTGCAGGTAGACAGTGTGGAGCACTCCCAGAGCATGCAGAATCCTGCAAAATGTGATGGTGAAGCATGCATGAGGATGCTGAATGCTGCGTTGTGTGCAGATAGAGGGGGACCATGCAAAATTTAGTGGTGAAGCATGCATGAGGATGCTGCATTGTGCACAGGTAGAGAGCAAGTACGGTGCTCTTAAGTGAGGGTGCAGAGTACTGTCTGTATAGAGAACACAGTGCTGTGAAGTGAGCAGGAGTGTGCAGAACCCAGTGCCACCAGATGGCGCAGCCCTATAAAGTGTGGAGCGCCTATTGATTCCAAGTCTTTCATCTACTGCACCATACAGCGGAACTGACCCCGGCACCATCTGTTTCAGGTAACGTATAACTAACACTCTGCTGCGCTAACCAGGATCAGAGACCACTCCAGCCTCAGCCGCTAAACCCCTTTAGGTGCTGTGATGCCTAATTTGTTCTACAGACTGAGGGGGTTACCTCTGTAAGCTCAATCGGCAGGTAATGTCAATAGGTTATCATTGCAATGCCCCACCAAGTCTGCCACGTTTAATCCACATAATTGCTATTGTCACATCCGTAACAGCCCAAATGTAAGAATAGGGAACTTTTATACAGACTTAATAAAAAAAAAAAAAATACTACAGCTGATAAAGACTGGCAAAAACAATGATAGTTCTTAGAACTTGGGGAAAAATGTTTTTATTGTACATGTATTATGCTAAATTAGTTAAAAAAAAAAAAAAAAAGGCTCCAGAATATTTTGCCAGTTTACCAGCAGCACGCAGAGAGATTATATCTATCTACATATCTATTATTATTTATTTATAGATTACCATTGATTCCATGTTGCTGTACATGAAAAAGGGATACATACAAACAAGTTAAAAATACAATGATCAAACTGACAGTGACAGACCGATACAGAGGGGAGAGAGGACCCTGCCCTTGTGGGCTTACATTCTACAGGGCAATGGGGAGACAGTAGGTTGTGTCTGCTCTGGTGGTGGTGGAGCGCCAGATCCAGTGGTGGTGGAGCAATGGGTCCAGTGGTGGTGGAGCGTCAGGTCCAGTGGTGGTGAGGCGGCACTGTGGTCATTGCAGGATGTAGGCTGTACTGAAGAGATGGGTTTTCAGGTTCCGCTTGATGGTTCCAAGTGTAGGGTACAGTCAGACGTTTTGGGGTGCAGAATTCCAGAGGATGGGGGATGCTCGGGCAAAGTCTTGCAGGTGGTTACATGATGACCGTACAAGTAAGGAGGAGGTCTTGGGAGGATCGAAGATTACGAGTTGGATGATATCAGGAGATTAGTTCAGAGATATGTGGGGGGGACAGATTGTGGCGGCTTTGTAAGCCAATGTCAGAAGTTTGAATTGGATACGCTGGTGAATTGGGAGCCAGTGGAGGGATTTGCAGAGGGGAGAAGTGGAGGAATAGCGAGGAGAGAGGTGGATTAGTCGGGCAGCAGAGTTCAGGACAAATTGGAGAGGTGCAAGAGTGTTAGCACGGAGGCCACAGAGGAGGAGGTTGCAGTAGTCAAGACGGGAGATGATGAGGGCATGCACAAGTAGTTTAGACGATTGAGGGTTGAGGAAGGGACGGATTCTGGAGATATTTTTGAGTTGGAGGCGGAGAGAGTGTGGATGTGTGGTTTGAAAGGTAACACAAGAGTCAAGGGTTACTCTTGAGGCAGCGGACTTCAGGTACTGGGCAAAGTATGATGTCATTTATTGTGATAGATCAGGTAAGGGAGGTGCGCAAGATTGGGGAAAGATGATGAGTTCAGTTTTGTCTGCATTGAGTTTTAGGAAGCGAGAGGAGGAGGATATGGCTGATAGACACTCTGGGATTCTGGACAGCAGAGAGGTGACGTCTGAGCCAGAGAGGTAGATCTAAGTGTCGTCAGCGTACAGGTGGTACTGGAAGCCATGGGAGTGTATGAGTTATCCTAGGCCAAGGGTATATATGGAAAAAAGAAGGGGTCCCAGGACAGAGCCTTGTGGGACTCCAACAAAATCTCCAGTCTCTGTCCTGGTGGCACTGGACCACGGAACCCTGACAGATTGGGCCCCATTCTGCTGCCTTGGATCGGCGGACCCGCTGCTTTTCTTGCAGGTTCCGCTCCTCCATGACAAGTCATTTAGCCCGCCTTTCCTCCTCTTCAGCCTCCTGCTGGGCTCTTGCTTAGCCTGCTGCTGGCGGCAGTATTTCGCCCATCACGTCTCTACCGTGGGCCTTCCCTCTCTAGTCTCTCTTTTTTTTTTAATCAAATATTGTTTATTACATAGTAAAATTTAACTGTACAAAATACACAAACAGACCTGAATAATTTTCGTTTTATCCCATACCTCCAAATCCCCCACCCTCCTCCCACTGTCTACCCCACCCACTTCCCCCCTCCCCCCCATAGATAGCCACTATACATGCAATTCAAAACATATGTACAATCCTCAACATATCTCCAGCTAAAATAGAGCACATCACAGAGATAACAGCATATGTTAGTTATTGACCTTCCATCAAGGGCTTAATAGCTGACCCACTCATCATCGCGCGACACCCCCCACCCTTCTGTAGGCACATCCTAACGTCCACTCAGCCAGGGTCCCCAAAGTCGGTCGAACATCTGTTCTGCGTTACGCCTTTTATATATCCGTTCCTCCAATTTAATAATATATTCCACTCCCCTTACATATTCTGCCCGCGAGGGAGGCTCAGTCCCGATCCAATGCCTAGCTATGAGTTTTCGTGCAATAAACAGTAGTCTAGCCACTGCCACCTTACAAACATTCAACACCTTAATGAGTTCCACATATCCCAACACGCACACAAGAGGCTCCCTAGGCACCACACAATCATACCTACCCTCTATCAGGGTGATCACTGTCATCCAGAATGCCTGCAGACTAGGACAACTCCACATCATATGCAGGAGACCAGCATCCTCACCACGACACCTCGGACACTCCGCCGACTCACGTATTCCAATACTGAACAGAAAAGCAGGAGTCCTATACACTCTGTGGACAAGGTACAGCTGCGACAACCTCCCAGGTTCACTTAGTGACAATTTGGGCCCATATTCTAAAATTGTCTCCCACACATCATTTTCCATCTCTCCCAACTCAGTTTCCCATTTGTCGCGTGCCTTTATGGGATGATCCAGCAGCGCTGTGTGCAACAGATCTCTATACAATGTCGATATAACACCTCTTGTACTCCCACTCATGCAAATACCATCCAACACTACATCCACTTGCAACCGGAGATCAGTCGATTTAACCTGCTGCGTAAAGGCGTGGCGAACCCTGTAGTACAGGAATCTGTCAGTATCCAACAATCGGAACTCATCCCGCAAATCCTCAAATGTCCTCAACTTGCCATGTGTCACGATCTGAGCCACACAGCATATACCTCTCCTCCTCCACCTCTTCTGATCACCTAGTTTGTAGAATTCCCTTAAGTTGACATTCAGCCATAGGGGGGTGTACCTCAATACCCCCGTAATTCCCCTCACTTTCTTGACCCTGTTCCAGATTTTATGAGCCAAGCACAGGGTAGGAAACTGTCCCCCAAACCTCCCGAAATCTCCGGCTTCCAGGCCCCCCACTAGCGTCCCTGAAGGGATAAGGCCCTCTAGAATCCTCTGAACAGAAGTCCCCGTACCCCTGTCTACCCAACCCCTAAAGTGCTGACTCTGGGCGGCCAAAAAGTAAACCCACGGGTCCGGCATGGCAAGTCCCCCCTCATCCTTCGGTCTCTGTAGCGATTCTAGTTTCAACCTAGGTTGTCCCGAGCCCCATGCCAGCTTCCTGAGCACCGACCTCAGCTGCTGAAACACCCCCTGCTGCACCCAGACAGGTGAATTGTGGAGCACATATAAAAGCTTCGGCATAAGTACCATTTTGGCTAAATTAATTCTGCCCACCACCGAGAGGCGCAGGCCGCACCACGTCTGCACCTTGTCCCTCAGAACCTCCAGCAACGGCACAACATTCCATCTGATATAATCCGTAACTGGCAAGGACACCTGAATCCCCAGATACTTAAACCTATCCACCACCTTCAGCTCCGCACCTCCTCCATTGCCTATGCCTACCTCCCCATCTCCATCTACCTTCATAAGACAGGACTTGTCCCAGTTAATCCTAAGGCCCGACATTCCCCCAAAGTCCTCTATTACTCTAACCGCCTGTCTAAGGGACTCCTTCGGGTCCTGCAGGAATAACAACACGTCATCTGCATACAGGGCCACTTTTTCCTCCACCTGGCCAAATTTAAATCCGTGTATGTCCACTGCACGCCGTATATACGCTGCCAAGGGCTCTATGGCTATGGCAAAGAGCAAGGGCGATAAAGGACACCCTTGACGTGTTCCCCTGAACAAACTAAACCTGTCTGACCGCCGGCCATTCACTCTCACGCTTGCCACAGGGTCCTTGTATAACAATTTCACCCAAGAGACAAACCGCGTGTCAAAGCCCATGCCGTCCAACACCAGCCATAAATAGTCCCATTCCACGCTATCAAACGCCTTTTGGGCATCGAGAGAAACCACTACCCTACTCCCGCCATTATCAGCTGGGAGCTGCATGTTCAGAAACAGACGTCTCAAATTAACCGCTGTGGATTTGTGTGGCATAAAGCCCGACTGGTCAGGGTGGATCACATCAGTGATCACTTCACCCAACCTGCGTGCCAACACTTTGGCGAGTAGTTTCAAGTCGACTGAGAGCAATGAAATGGGTCTATATGATTCAGGCCTAGTCCTATCCTTGCCGTCCTTTGGTAAAACAACCACCACCGCCTCCCTCATTGAGTCCGGCAGAGCGCCCGTCAAGAAAGCTTCCTGGAAGACTGTCAGCAATCTGGGCAACAGTACGTCCTTAAGTGCTTTATAGACTTCCACCGGGAGACCATCCGCCCCAGGGGCCCTGTCATTTGCCATTGATGCTAACGCCTCCTCAAGTTCTTCTATTGTTAATGATGCACCCATCCTATCACCACACTCCCTCTCTAGTCTCTCTTGGGAAGCCCATTAGCGAGTCCTCCTTGTCGACCCACTTGATGACCTCCCGCTCTGCATACATCTCCACCGGGGCCGGTTCGGGCTCTAGCTGGGCCACCCACCTGTGTTGAGCTACAGGTTGGTCCAACCACAGGTCTTTGCAGTCCCGGCTGGGTGCTAGGGGGGGCTGGAGCATCTAGGTGTCCTAAGAGGGTGTCGTCAGCCTTCGGGGGGGGGGAGGGGGGTGTTGGTACCTTCAGCTACCTCCACGCCGGCCTCCGCTTCTTCCTCCGAGGCTGGCGACGGTCGTCTCGACGTCGCCCACCTCCAGGTCATTTTGTTCAGCAGATTGTCTTTCCACACCTCCATTGCCTCCACTTGGGCCTTTCTCAGTTGCTGACCCAGGCTCTCGACTTCGCTCTGCAGGAACCCCGGGTTCAGGAGCGACAGCTTTCCCATGTCCTCCTCCATCTCTCCGGAGTGGTATTCTTCCTCCACAAGGACGTCTGGGTACTCCGCTGCCATCTTGCTCTGGTGGTTGCAACTCCCTTGATCTCCTGCCTCCTTTTCTGAGCGGTTCTTTCCTTGGACGCTGTCGGCCACACCTCTGGGTGGATTTCTCTGGCTGACTGGCACCTTCTGCTGTGCAAAAGTCTCTTTGGTGGGCGGGTATGGCTTTTCACGCTTCTCTGTGACCCGGCCCACAAAGGGAGGCTACACTAATCCCTCCTCGATAGCCATGGTGCCTGTTCCCTCAATCGGGCACAGTTCAAAGTTCTTTAACACTGTTACTAAGGCACACAAAGTCCACTGCACCGGGCAGGTGGATCCGGTTTGTGACGCCAAGTTGACACGTCCCTCTCTTAGGGACGGTAATCTGGCATGGAACGTTCATTCTGGAAGGGACGACTGGACCTGGGGATACTTGTTAATTGTACGTGACACCAGACGCAGGTTGAGGCTATAGATGGCCGCCGTTGCATGACAGTTCTCCTAGGGGCCGATGGTTGGGAGGCAGCAATGTTCTTAAGCCCTCTATGGGTAGGGGTGACCCCCAGGGCAGCTGAAGGTACCTGAGTGAGTTGGTAGTTTTGTTTCCAGTGCATTTGACGTGTAAGTAAGTTCACAGACACAGCGGGGTGCAATCTTCAGTTCTTTTACTCACAGTCTTTGTGTAACAGCCCGCTAAACACTGGGTTATCGGAGGCAGAGATCCAGCTACTCCCAGATAGGAGGATGACATATACCCCGCACCCCTTCTCTGTCACTTCTCAGCCTCTTTACACTGCGCTTGTCTCACTCATCCTGCCTTGCGCCTCTCCACACAGAGCTCTGAGCCAGTGACTGTGGGCTTTTCTTAGGGGTTCCTCTGCAGTGTCTCCCCTTAGCCCTATAGTTGCCACCTTTTCAGCAGATGTGCGTGGTTGTCGACTGTGTCACCTTGGAAGTACCACACAGTTTCGGGGTTGCTAGCTGAGCCTGGTCTGTCTTCTCCACTTGTCTGGGGGTCCCGGTGCCCCTGTTCTTTGGCCTAGTCCCGCCACTACCTGCATTTGACAATGGACACGAGTCCCACGGGTGGAATGGTCACTGCCCGTGCCTCTGGGACCCTCTCTTCCTCCTGGAGCCACCTGGTCCTCCTTCTCTGCTCCTCAGTCTGGCCTCTGGACGCTTCTCTCGAGTTCTTTTCCTTCTGTAACCGACTTTTTCTCTAGCTTCCCTCCAACTCAACTCTAGCTGCTTCACTCTCCTCTCTGCTGTTCAGCTGTTTCTCCTACAGCTGTATAACTGTCTCTCCTGCTTTCTAGATCTGTCCCGCTCTTCTTATACCCTTTGTCACGTGTCCCACATCATGTGTTCCTCCTGACCTCACTCCTCCCCAGGTGCTCCCTCTAACTACTTCCTTCACCACCCAGCCCCACTACAATGGTTCCTAGTGTGATCTGGGTGTCCCGACACCGGTCTGTGCCCCTCTTACCCGTGAGTTGGAAACTCCATCCTAAAAGGGGTGCAGTACCTCTGTGGCAACGGGATCCGTAGGGGCACCACAATGCCTTTATTTGGCCTTCAGGACAGATGGCAACGTTTCGGTTTCAAGCATCCTTCCTCCAGCACCTATGTCCTGGGTAGCTGGGCTTTTTAAACCAGGAACAACGTAGACAAACAGAGCATGCGCAGTATACAATTCCTGAACGCGGGACAAGGGGGAGGAAAAGTACACTCAGGTGTGATACCCAATACTGTACACAGGTGAAGGAAAGTTCCTAATTAGCGGTAATTATGAGTCACAAGGAGATATTAAGATCTAGAATGGTGGGATTCAAGAAAGATTGATGGAAAATGAAAAGTATGAAATCACTGGATTGGAGGTGTTAGATGTAATAATGTATGTACACATTGAACACTTTTGTAAAAAGTTTTGTTAATAAGTTGTAATTAATATGTAAATGAGGTTTTATAATAAGCCCAGCTATCCAGTACATAGGTGCTGGAGGAAACCGAAATGTCGCCATCTGTCCTGAAGGCCAAATAAAGGCTTCATAGACCTCAAGAAAGGAGCGCTGCAGTTTCTTTCAGGTGTGTATAACTTGGCCAATGAAGCATTGCCCTGACTGATTTTATAGATAGGTAATGGAGAGAAATATTGTAGATCAGGGGCGGGGAACCATTTTTCTGCCAGGGGCCATTTGGAAATTTCTACCATCCTTCAGGGGCCGCACAAAATTA
Source organism: Allobates femoralis (assembly GCA_033576535.1). Classification (NCBI taxonomy): domain Eukaryota; kingdom Metazoa; phylum Chordata; class Amphibia; order Anura; family Aromobatidae; genus Allobates; species Allobates femoralis. The sequence continues at coordinate 23,623,637 of JARQOC010000006.1, forward strand.
TCAACTTGAAAATGACCCGCTATATTTGGTTTAACAATCAACTCCCCCCACTGCGGTGCCTGGAGCTGCTTCTCTTTGGTGCGGCTGTGATGTTAGGGGATATTGATCACAATCACTGACTGCTTCTCAACTGCTTTCCCAGGTTTACTAGAGCCCTAGACATTACAGGAGAGGCTGGGTGTATATACGTGACTAGGGCAGCTGAGGCTGGGGCCATAGACATCACAGGAGAGGCTGGGGGCACATACACCATTGGGGAGGTTGAGGCTGGGGACATATACATCACTGGGGAGGTTGAGGCTGGGGCCATAGAGATCACTAGGGAGGTTGAGGCTGGGGGCATAGAGATCACTGTAGAGGCTGAGGCTGGGGCATAGAGATCACTGGAGAGGCTGAGGCTGGGGGGCATAGAGATCACTGGAGAGGCTGAGGCTGGGGACATAGAGATCACTAGGGAGGCTGAGGCTGGGAACATAGAGATCACTGGGGAGGCTGAGGCTGGGGGCATAGAGATCACTGGGGAGGCTGAGGCTGGGGACATAGAGATCACTGGGGAGGCTGAGGCTGGGGACATAGAGATCACTGGGGAGGCTGAGGCTGGGGACATAGAGATCACTGGGGAGGCTGAGGCTGGGGGCATAGAGATCACTCAGGAGGCTGAGGCTGGGGCATAGAGATCATTAGGAAGGCTGAGCCTGGGGGCATAGAGATCTCTCAGGAGGTTGAGACTGGGGGCATAGAGATCACTGGGAAGGTTGAGGCTGGGGGCATAGAGATCATTAGGAAGGCTGAGGCTGGGGGCATAGAGATCACTGGGGAGGTTGAGGCTGGGGGCATAGAGATCATTAGGGAGTCTGAGGCTGGTGCATAGAGATCACTGGAGAGGCTGAGGCTGGGGACATAGAGATCACTGGGGAGGCTGAGGCTGGGGGCATAGAGATCACTGGGGAGGCTGGTGCATAGAGATCACTGGGGAGGCTGAGGCTGGGGGCATAGAGATCACTGGGGAGGCTGAGGCTGGGGACATAGAGATCATTAGGGAGGCTGAGGCTGGGGCATGGAGATCACTGGGGAGGCTGAGGCTGGGGGCATAGAGATCACTGGGGAGGCTGAGGCTGGGGACATAGAGATCATTAGGGAGGCTGAGGCTGGGGCATGGAGATCACTGGGGAGGCTGAGGCTGGGGGCATAGAGATCACTGGGGAGGCTGAGGCTGGGGGCATAGAGATCACTGGGGAGGCTGGTGCATAGAGATCACTGGGGAGGCTGAGGCTGGGGGCATAGAGATCACTGGGGAGGCTGAGGCTGGGGACATAGAGATCATTAGGGAGGCTGAGGCTGGGGGCATAGAAATCACTGGTGAGGCTGAGGCTGGGGACATAGAGATCATTAGGGAGGCTGAGGCTGGGGGCATAGAGATCACTGGGAAGGTTGAGGCTGGGGGCATAGAGATCACTGGGGAGGCTGAGGCTGGGGGCATAGAAATCACTGGGGAGGCTGAGGCTGGGGGCATAGAAATCACTGGGGAGGCTGAGGCTGGGGGCATAGAAATCACTGCGGAGGCTGAGGCTGGGGGCATAGAAATCACTGGGGAGGCTGAGGCTGGGGACATAGAGATCATTAGGGAGGCTGAGGCTGGGGCATGGAGATCACTGGGGAGGCTGAGGCTGGGGACATAGAGATCACTGGGGAGGCTGAGGCTGGGGACATAGTGATCACTGGGGAGGCTGAGGCTGGGTCATAGAGATCACTGGGGAGCTGGATTTAAAGGGCAGACAGTCAGCAAAAGGCGTCTGCCAACCTGAGCACTGCGGTCCCCAGGAATCTGCCCAGGGATTGGAAAAAATCATCGAGGGCCGCAAGTGGCCCTGGGGCCTGAGGGTCTCCACCCCTGATGTAGATAGATAAAAAGGAATACAGACCAAAATAGAGGGACAGATAGATGATTAATAGATACTGTAGACTGATAGATGGAATAGATTATAGACAGATATATAGATAGATGATAGGATAGATAACTGGATAGAATATACATACACATAGATAGAAGATGGATGGATAAGATAGAAAATATCAGATAAGGCCCAGTCACACACAGATAATTGTGCAGATATTGGTCACAGATCTCTGGTTGCAGTGAAATCATGGACACATTGTTCCATTTTGTGGCTGTGTACAAATGTAACAATGTGTCCATGATTTCACTGCAACCAGAGATCTGCGAACAATCTCTACACAATGAGTGTTGAACTGGGCCTATAGATAGATTGAAGAATGGATTTCATGGATAGAATAGATATATATATAGATAGATAAATAGAGAGATTAATATAGATAGATAGATAGATAGATAGAATATATAAAGCTAAATAGATGTATAGATAAATATGTGATAGAGATGCATGGATAAAATAGATAGATGATACAAATATTACATATATTTATAGATAAAAGAACAGCAAGCTGAGAGTGGCATTCTCTCTCTATCTCTCTCTATCTCTATCTTTCTTTCTTTTCCTCTCAGATTTCAGTGGATGTTTTCCATCCTCAGAGCTCGGGCTCCGCCAAGATGGCGCCGGTCCTCCAGGTCTGGAGACAACACACGGAGCGCTCGGCCCGGCCTCTAGTGTCCGCACTGCCGCAGGTACCACACAAAGGATGAAGGGGGATGTAGATTTGTCCCCCGACAAGATGGCGATAGGAGAAACACCGTAGGGTCCTGTCTGGGCGGCGGAAGTTGGTGCTTTGTCGCTCAAGATGGCGGCTGGCATGTACCTGGAGCATTATCTGGACAGTGAGTGATGTGGACGGGACCGGGGAGAGGAGGGGCAGTATACGGGTTTAGGGGGATTGTATACAGGACAGGGGGCAGTATACAGGACTGGCACAGGATAGGGGGCAGTATACAGGACTGGCACAGGACAGGGGGCAGTATACAGGACTGGCACAGGATAGGGGGCAGTATACAGGACTGGCACAGGATAGGGGACAGTATACAGGACTGGCACAGGACAGGGGGCAGTATACAGGACTGGCACAGGACAGGGGGCAGTATACAGGACTGGCACAGGATAGGGGGCAGTATACAGGACTGGCACAGGATAGGGGTCAGTATACAGGACTGGCACAGGATAGGGGGCAGTATACAGGACTGGCACAGGATAGGGGGCAGTATACAGGACTGGCACAGGACAGGGGCAGTATACAGGACTGGCACAGGATAGGGGGCAGTATACAGGACTGGCACAGGACAGGAGGCAGTATACAGGACTGGCACAGGATAGGGGGCAGTATACAGGACTGGCACAGGATAGGGGACAGTATACAGGACTGGCACAGGACAGGGGGCAGTATACAGGACTGGCACAGGACAGGGGGCAGTATACAGGACTGGCACAGGATAGGGGGCAGTATACAGGACTGGCACAGGATAGGGGGCAGTATACAGGACTGGCACAGGATAGGGGGCAGTATACAGGACTGGCACAGGATAGGGGGCAGTATACAGGACTGGCACTGGACAGGGGGCAGTATACAGGACTGGCACAGGACAGGGGGCAGTATACAGGACTGGCACAGGACAGGGGGCAGTATACAGGACTGGCACAGGATAGGGGGCAATATACAGGACTGGCACTGGACAGGGGGCAGTATACAGGACTGGCACAGGACAGGGGGCAGTATACAGGACTGGCACAGGATAGGGGGGCAGTATACAGGACTGGCACTGGACAGGGGGCAGTATACAGGACTGGCACTGGACAGGGGGCAGTATACAGGACTGGCACAGGACAGGGGGCAGTATACAGGACTGGCACAGGACAGGGGGCAGTATACAGGTCTGGCACAGGATAGGGGGCAGTATACAGGACTGGCACAGGACAGGGGGCAGTATACAGAACTGGCACAGGACAGGGGGCAGTGTACAAGATAGGGGACAGTATACAGGTCTGGCACAGGATAGGGGGCAGCATACAGGACAGGCACTGGACAGGGGGCAGTATACAGGACAGGCACTGGACAGGGGGCAGTATACAGAACTGGCACAGGATAGGGGGCAGTATACAGGACTGGCACAGGATAGGGGGCAGTATACAGGACTGGCACAGGATAGGGGACAGTATACAGGACAGGGTGCAGTATACAGGACTGGCACAGATAGGGGACAGTATACAGGACTGGCACAGGATAGGGGGCAGTGTACAGGACTGGCACAGATAGGGGACAGTATACAGGACTGGCACAGGATAGGGGGCAGTATACAGGACAGGGTGCAGTATACAGGACTGGCACAGATAGGGGACAGTATACAGGACTGGCACAGGATAGGGGGGGCAGTATACAGGACTGGCACAGGATAGGGGGCAGTATACAGGACTGGCACAGGATAGGGGACAGTATACAGGACTGGCACAGAATAGGGGGCAGTATACAGGACTGGCACAGAATAGGGGGCAGTGTACAGGATAGGGGGCAGTATACAGGACTGGCACAGGATGTTGGGCAGTGTACAGGACTGGCACAGGATAGGGGGCAGTATACAGGACTGGCATAGCATAGGGGACAGTATACAGGACAGGGTGCAGTATACAGGACTGGCACAGGATAGGGGACAGTATACAGGACAGGGGACAGTATACAGGACAGGGTGCAGTATACAGGACTGGCACAGGATAGGGGGCAGTATACAGGACTGGCACTGGACAGGGGGCAGTATACAGGACTGGCACAGGATAGGGGACAGTATACAGGACTGGCACAGAGATAGGGGGCAGTATACTGGACTGGCACAGGATAGGGGCAGTATACAGGACTGGCACAGGATGTTGGGCAGTATACAGAACTGGCACAGGATAGTGGGCAGTGTACAGGACTGGCACTGGACAGGGGGCAGTATACAGGACTGGCACAGGACAGAGGGCAGTATACAGGACTGGCACTGGACAGGGGGCAGTATACAGAACTGGCACAGGATAGGGGGCAGTATACAGGACTGGCACAGAATAGGGGCAGTATACAGGACTGGCACAGGATAGGGGGCAGTATACAGGCACTGGCACGGATAGGGACAGTAACAGACAGGGTGCAGTATACAGGACTGGCACAGATAGGGGGCAGTATACAGGACTGGCACTGGACAGGGGGCAGTATACAGGTCTGGCACAGGATAGGGGGCAGTATACAGGACTGGCACTGGACAGGGGGAAGAATACAGGATAGGGGGCAGTATACAGGACTGGCACAGGATAGGGGGCAGAATACAGGACTGGCACAGGATAGGGGGCAGTATACAGGACTGGCACAGGATAGAGGGCATTATACAGGACTGGCACAGGATAGGGGGTAGTATACAGGACTGGCACAGGATAGTGGGCAGTGTACAGGATAGGGGGCAGTATACAGGACTGGCACTGGACAGTGGGCAGTGTACAGGACTGGCACTGGACAGTGGGCAGTGTACAGGACTGGCACTGGACAGTGGGCAGTGTACAGGACTGGCACTGGACAGTGGGCAGTGTACAGGACTGGCACTGGACAGTGGGCAGTGTACAGGACTGGCACAGGATAGGGGGCAGTGTACAGGATAGTGGGCAGTATACAGGACTGGCACAGGATAGTGGGCAGTATACAGGACTGGCACAGGAGAGTGGGCAGTATACAGGATTGGCACAGGATAGGGGACAGTGTACAGTATAGGGGCAGTATACAGGACTGGCACAGGATAGGGGGCAGTATACAGGACTGGCACAGAATAGTGGGCCGTATACAGGACTGGCACAGGATAGTGGGCAGTATACAGGACTGGCACAGGAGAGTGGGCAGTATACAGGATTGGCACAGGATAGGGGACAGTGTACAGTAAAGGGGCAGTATACAGGACTGGCACAGGATAGGGGGCAGTATACAGGACTGGCACAGGATAGGGGGCAATATACAGGACTGGCACAGGATAGGGGGCAGTATACCGGACTGGCACAGGATAGGGGGCAGTATACAGGACTGGCACAGGATAGGGGCCAGTGTACAGGACTGGCACAGGATAGGGGCCAGTGTACAGGACTGGCACAGGATAGGGGGCAGTGTACAGGATAGTGGGCAGTATACAGGACTGGCACAGGATAGTGGGCAGTATACAGGACTGGCACAGGATAGTGGGCAGTATACAGGACTGGCACAGGATAGTGGGCAGTATACAGGACTGGCACAGGATAGGGGTCAGTATACAGGACTGGCATAGGAAAGAGGGCTGTATACAGGATAGTGGGCAGTATACAGGACTGACCCAGGATAGTGGGCAGTATACAAGTATACAGGACTGGACAATGAGTGATGTGGACGGGACAGGGAGAGGAGGGGCAATATACAGGACTGGGGGGCAGTATACAGGACTGGCACAGGATAAGGGGACAGTATACAGGACTGGCATAGGATAGGGGGCAGTATACAGGTTAGGGGGTGGCATACAGGACTGGCATAGGATAGGGGGTGGTATACAGGACTGGCACAGGATAGTGGCCAGTATACAGGACTTCAGCACCAGGACGGAGAGGGGTCTTGGGGGGGGGGGTCTGGGGGATTCCTGCTTCTTTGTCTCTGTAGGGACAAGGCATTCTGTTGGCTCCTATTCACTAACAGCAATCGAAGGTCTTAAGTCCGGTGCAGATTTCACCCAGCGTGTATTATGAGCATTATGTGGATGATGTGCATTGTGTGTGTTACATTTTATCCTGTCGGTGACGGGATTGTTTTCCTCCAGGTATAGAGAATTTACCGTTTGAACTTCAGAGAAACTTCCAGCTGATGAGAGATCTGGACCAGAGAACAGAAGGTGAGAGCAGAGCGAGTCCAGGGGGAGATGTGAGGCGTGTACAGGGGGAAAGTGAGGGGTATACGGGGGGGGAGGTGTGAGGCGTGTAAAGGGTTGTGTGTGAGGCTTGTACAGGGGGGTATGACGTCAAGACTACATATACCTGCTGCTCACATACGTGTTCTGGCCGCTATCATTGGACATCACCGGTCCCAATCGCCTTCCATTTTGGATTTGAGGAGAGCTGGGATACTCCCTTAATCTGATCCTAAAGATAGTCCTGAAAGATCCCTAATCAATAGTAGAGGACGTTCGTGGTAAATGTCTGTCTGTTTTTTTATTTTTTATTTTTTTTTATTCTTCTTTTTTTTTCCCTCCAGATCTGAAGTGTCACATAGATCGTCTGTCCTGTCAGTATATGAGCAACGCCCGAACCCTGAGCTCCGAGGAGAAGCTGCAGCTCCTCAGACAGGTCCAGGAGGCGTACGGGAAATGCAAGGAGTACGGTGACGACAAAGTGCAGCTGGCCATGCAGACGTATGAGATGGTGAGTGATGTCCGAGGGCACAGGAAGGTTCCCATAATCTGCTCTGACCCTAACTGGCAGATTGGACAGATCACCAGACCAGCATGCAGTGCGTCCAGTTACATCTGTAATGATCTCGGTGATTCTGTCTCATTCCAGGTGGATAAACACATCCGGAGGTTGGACACGGACCTCGCTCGCTTTGAAGCTGACCTGAAAGAGAAACACATTGAGTCCAGTGACTACGACAGCTGCTCCAGCAAAGGCAAAAAGAGTGAGGAGATGAGTTTTGTCTGGTCATACAGTCATTCTGCCCCTGGAAATAACCATTGTAAAATTTATATACACATAAAATGTTTAATCCTGTTGTTAATTCCATATATATATATTTATGCTGTACTGATCCTGAGTTACCTCCTGTATTATACTCCAGAGCTGCACTCACTATTCTGCTGGTGCAGTCACTGTGTACATACATTACATTACTGATCCTGAGTTACCTCCTGTATTATACTCCAGAGCTGCACTCACTATTCTGCTGGTGCAGTCACTGTGTACATACATTACATTACTGATCCTGAGTTACCTCCTGTATTATACTCCAGAGCTGCACTCACTATTCTGCTGGTGCAGTCACTGTGTACATACATTATATTACTGATCCTGAGTTACCTCCAGTATTATACTCCAGAGCTGCACTGACTATTCTGCTGGTGCAGTCACTGTGTACATACATTACATTACTGATCCTGAGTTACCTCCTGTATTATACTCCAGAGCTGCACTCACTATTCTGCTGGTGCAGTCACTGTGTACATACATTACATTACTGATCCTGAGTTACCTCCTGTATTATACTCCAGAGCTGCACTGACTATTCTGCTGGTGCAGTCACTGTGTACATACATTACATTACTGATCCTGAGTTACCTCCTGTATTATACTCCAGAGCTGCACTCACTATTCTGCTGGTGCAGTCACTGTGTACATACATTACATTACTGATCCTGAGTTACCTCCTGTATTATACTCCAGAGCTGCACTCACTATTCTGCTGGTGGAGTCACTGTGTACATACATTACTCATCCTGAGTTACCTCCTGTATTATACTCCAGAGCTGCACTCACTATTCTGCCAGTGAAGTTACAGAATAATGAATGCAGCTCTGGAGCATCAGAGGCTGTAACCTCAAGACATTTCTGGTATATTCGCGGAATAATCTGTGTTGGGTTCTGTGTGTCTTTCTTGCCAAGTCTTCTGTTACAGCCACATGACCCCTTTGTCCAACGAGCTAAAAGGATCCTGTTAGTACCGAGGGCCCTATTTAAAGGGGCGTTCCTGTCCTCCAGTTGTGAACAGAGCATAGTCTCCATCCTAGTGGCGGCCCTTTTCTCATACATTACTTCATGCCATTCTCCCTCAGCCTGGCTGGTGATCTCCGGGCTCTGGCTTCCTACCTGGAATATTCTGACATTAGCAGCAAATAACCGTCCTCACTAAATCGCCCCTTCTCTTTTCTTCTTTTATTGTTCTTTCCAGATTTGTCCCCTCACCCCTTTTGTTTCTGCCCCAACATTAGGATAACACTCTGATTATCCTTCCTGCAGAAGGCAGAGGTCAGAAGGAGAAGAAAGCCCCGAAGGTCAAATCAAAGGTGAAGAACTCCGACGACGAGACTGCAAAGAGCGGACAGAAGAAGATCAAACTGGTCCAGACGTGAGTGATCTGGAATCTGGGGTGTAATATGGGTGGGCTGAAGCAGATCTCCAGGATCCCTTCTTGGGGGGGGGGGGGGGTTCATTCACCTCCGTCTTCAGGCAGTTTAGTTGCTTGTAATTTATACTGTATAATTTTATCCATTCCACTCAGAGAAAGCAGAGCTGCAGGGTAAAGCATGAATGACACTCAGGACAGCATCCTGACCTTTTATTGAGACAGGAAATAGATTTCAGGCTTTCTCTGACCTCCAAACTGATAGGGATAGAAGAAAATACACAGCCCCGAGAAAATATCTCCTCAAGGAACGCTTAGAGATGTACAGATGTTTGTAAAATCTTGTGCAGTAATGCTGATCCTTATTACTTTTCAGGGCAGAATACGGCGCTCCCGCTACTAATTTCGGTAAAGTGCACCCTTCTGATGTCTTGGACATGCCTGTGGACCCCAACGAGCCCACGTACTGCCTGTGCCACCAGGTGTCCTATGGAGAGATGATCGGCTGTGACAATCCAGATGTAAGTGCCAACACAGACTGTAATTAATGCCACAGAGTGTACCTGTAGAGGATTGGTCATAAGTCACAGGGTTGGGAGAACAATGTGAGATCCTTAACTCCAAGGACTACGTTGTGTACAGCGGGAGGAACGTTCACTGTAGTTTGAGGACACGGATGCATGTGTGGATGTCTCCGTTACATGTGAGGAACGTGATCTGCCCTCTCCTCGGGATTGGTGAGGGCATGGTCAATACATGGAGCGGTGTCCTACGAATACTATCAGGCCAGGCACACAATGGCGGAATCCTGCTATAATGTATAATGTGCAGAGATGTAACCACCATCCCATTGTGTGCACTGACATGAGAGACGTCTACATTCATCCAAATTCTCTTTTGCTCTTCTCACTCCAGTGCTCCATCGAATGGTTTCATTTCGCCTGTGTCGGTCTGGCTACAAAACCTCGTGGAAAATGGTGAGTGGATGATTTCTGAATGACTGCATCATGGTGATCGGTGGTTACATTATATCCATATACTGATCCATTTGCTCCCTGTGCTTTATCTTCATGCTCCCCCTCGAGCTGCTGCTTTCTGATTGTTTTTCTTGCCATCCCTTGCTTCTTTTTGTGCCTTTTTCCTCATATATTTTTGCTTCTTTTCATATTGGATCTTGCACTTTTTTTATCCCGCATCATTATGGTGGGATCTTCGTAGCTACCTCCCTTTTTACCTTCCATAAGGTGCAGTTAGGCGGCCGTCACACGCTACGATATCGCTAGCGATATTGTAAGTGATCACGTGCACGCGCGATCGCTTACAATATCGCTCACATCGCTGGTGAGATGTCACACAGACAGACTCACCAGCGGTGTGGACCAGCGAGATCGCTGGTAACTATGGTACACATCGGGTTACTAGGCGCCGCGCATCGCTTAGTAACCCGACGTGTACCATAGTTACCATCTCCCAGCATAGGCTCTGCCGCTGGGAGATCGTTCATCGTGGTGTTATACACCACGATGAAGCTGTTTGCAAAATCGCTCATCGCAAGATCTGAGGTCCGGAGCTCAGATCTCGATCTTGCGATTTGAACACTTCTCGCTCGTCGTATCTTGCCGTCACACGCAGAGACATCGTTCACGCGATTTTTAATCAGGCGCGTTCAAGCGATATCTTTCAAGATATCGTAGCGTGTGACGGCCGCCTTACACACATAGATAATTGTGCAGATTGTTGGCAGATCTCTGGTTGCAGTGAAATCATGGACACATTGTCACATTTTGTGGCTGTGTACAAGTGGAACAATGTGTCCATGATTTCACTGCAACCAGAGATCTGCAAACAATCTCTGCACAATTATCTGTGGGTGTAACTGGGCCTTTAGTCACTACTCCTGGTTCCTTGCTCCTTACCAATATGATAGGTTTATTTTCCCTGCTCATCATCCTCTTATGTTTCTTGTTTCTTTTCTTCCATGCCACCCCTTTTGTTTTCCTTCTGCCTAGGCTTCCTTGCTCTTCACTGGTACTTTGTAAATTTTTTGCCACTTTTCCTTCCACACTGCTCCTTCCCATGGCCACCCCTGTCCTTCCATTCTCTTCCTCGCTACTCCTTCTTGTTGCCACCACTTTCCTCCTGTGCTCTTCCTCGCTTCTCCTTCTCGTTGCCACCCCTCTCCTTCCATGCTCTTGCTTGTTGCTCCTTCTTGTTTTTGCCCCTCTCCTTTCATGCTCTTCTTTGTTGCTCCTCATTGCCCCTACTGTCCTCCTGTGCTGTTTTTTGCTGCTCCTTCTCGTTTTTACCCCTCTCCTCCTGTGCTGTTTTTCACTGCTCCTTCTCATGTTCACCCATCTCCTTCTGGGCTCTTGATTGTTGCTTCTTCTCATTGCCCCCACTGTCCTCCTGTGCTCTTCCTTGCTGCTTCTTCTCATTATCCCCGCTCTCTTTTCTTGCTCTTTTTCTCTGCTCATTTCTCATTTGCTCCTGCATTTATATTCTCTGTATCTCCTTGTTTTCTCTGCAGGTACTGCCCCCGCTGCTCTCAGGAGAGGAAGAAGAAATAAGTTTCTCTGCTGAGGCTCTCTGTGGCGAGAGGGCAGCAGCTATAATCGGCGGGTGCTGCCTGCTCTCTTTTCTATACCCTGGGAGGACAATTACCGATCACTGACAGTATTAGACGTTACCTCCAGGTGCTGGTGTATTGCTGAGGGGAGGGGGGGAAACAGCATTAGACATATGACTGACCGAGGGTCCCTAGATCCCTGTATGCTCACCCACGGCACGGTCATTCTGCAAACCTTTCACCCTGGTTCCTGTCTCTCGTCTCTTCTGTGGCTTTCAGACGTCTAATCCCCCCCTTCTATTTAGTAGTGTCTCTGATTCAGTAACCTCCTGACGGTGTCTCCTCTTACTATTGATATATGAACTACCTCCGGACAGTGTTCGGTATCTGCCACATTTGCTTTTTTTTTATTTTTTCATACTCTAATTTTAAAAGTAAAACACTACAGAACTAACTGGTGCCAAATATGATACCTCTCCCCACAAATCTCACCTGTCCTTCCATATGCCACCATCCAGACATCGGTCCTGTCCCTATTAAACTTTCACCTGGGCCTGGCGTAGTTTTCCCTCAGCCCTTATGGCCCCCAGCATTTTGCTGGATTTTTGCTTTTATTTTACTCCCCTCCACCTCAATACTTGCGCGATCCATTCCAGTAATCCCTTTCCGTCCTTGTAGCTTGTGACAGACCGGGGTCAGACGGACCTGAAAAAGCCTGGCAATGGCCAACTGCATGAAAAAAAAATCAAGGTACAAGGGGTCCAAAAAATCAGTAATAGGGCAACCAGAAATATAGGGTCACTGACTACACCCCTGATGGGCACCAGAGGGGTAAATGCGGGGAGATGTATAGACATAAAGGGGATAACAGCTGCATCCTTCGTATTGTAGGGCAGTTAAAGGGTTAATACCAATATTATTGGCGGTCTAGAAAGGTAAGGGGGTAAATTCTTGAATTCCCGCTGGCCATGAAAGGGTGAATGGGGTAATGAAGTTGTTAAAGAGATTTTCCCAAAAAAGCAAATCCTAATGTGTACTGATAATATATTTCTATACCACTGTCCTGATCTAAATGTTCTTGGATCCATAGTGGACTGGGGCAGTGGAATGGTTAATTCTATGATGACTGGTTGGCCTGTGCAAGGGTTAATGCTACATCCTTGGGGTACATTGTGTTACTGGCGGCTCCTGCATTGGCCGCTGTTTGCTCCCTGCACTTATTATAGAGACAATGCAGCTGTAACTACACGATGATGAGGCAGAGCGATATACGAGTGCTCTGCCTGATCATTAGGAGGGAGATTCTCAGGGGGTTTGCAAGGAAGCACACTGTCCCTGAACATCAGCCCAGACATCCACGCTCGCTCCCCTTCTCATGTCTTCAGCCTATTTTTCTCCTCTCTGCCTTTTTCCACTACATAATTTTGGTGCTGAGTTTATCGTCTTCCTTTTTACTGGAAATGTTATAATCCCAGAGTTTACAAATGTCATTCATTCAGTCCCATAACCCAATGTCAGCTCATCAGTGACGCTGTACAGTGCAGTGTCAGAGAGGTGGCATTATTTATCTCGGACTTGAAGACTTTAGCACTTGGGGTCTGGCTGCGTCACTTGCGTCTCGCGATATTCTGGACTATTCACTGCCGTTCACATTCATTCTTAACCGTGAAAACACTAATATTTTTTTAATGATTTGGGTCATTGTGACGGTGTGAGATCTCGGGTCCTCCCCTAGTAACCTCCCGAGTGCTCCTACTCCACAGCTAATATTGGTCATGTATTTTCCAATTTATTAGTGAAAGAATAAATTAATAGTAAACGTCTGAGTCGTGTCATTATTGCATGCAGGACATGCGGGATGGCTGCCACCAGTCACATTTTTGGTGCGCTCCACCACAAGTTGTAGACAAGTTGCATGCGTCGTTGTGAAGCCTAAAGACCCGCAAACTCATCACATGGAAGTCAGCAGAATCCACCAATTTAGGCAGGAGTGGCTAACCATCTGGGCTTCCAGCCACGTGCTGTGGACTAGTGACGAGGCCGCTAGACCATGAGGCTGCAAATGGATTCGCTCTAGTTCATGGATAAGCTTTAGCCTAAAGGACGGTTCAATTACCACTTCTTTAGAATATGCCCTTCCTCGTTTTAACACCTGTATGTCCACTCTAATAATTGACCTTGTGAGGAATAGAGAAGACATAATGCCCTGCCACTAACTGCATTATATCGGGATGAGCAGTTTTAGACCTCTGGGTCAGCATGGGGTCTAACTGCAAAAGCTTCAAAGGTAAGAGTCTCACCTCCAGAAACAGACAGCTGAGACAAAATCTTTCTACTGGATAAGTAGATTGGAGCAGTAATTCCATAAGGAGTTGTGGAATTATTGTATATCCAAACCATATATGATCATATTTCTTAGACCATGGGGACAAGCCGTGTCTGGATTCTTCCCAGCCCACAGGGTATAGATCAGCTAGTAGAAGCCAGGTAGGGAAGCCAGCCAGATCCAATAGCACCAGAACCACCACTCTAGGACTTCCCGTTTAGAAGTTATGGCTCGTCATAGGTTTTTGGAGTTTCCAGCCAGCAGAGTTAAAGCCTTGTGCACATGTTGAGAATCTGGTGTGTTTTTTTTATCTCTGCATTTGTAGCCAAAATCAGGAGTAAAACAGGGGAAATGTATAATAGAAAAACATCACCACTTCTGTATTTATCACCCACTGCTGATTTTGACTGTGGTAAAGTACTCGGCAAATACTCAATGTGTGCACTTGGCCTAAGGGTACCATTACACGTCGCAACATTGCATTCAATTTCCTTTGCAATTTGCTGGTTGCAGTGAAATCATGGACACATTGTTCTATTTTGTTGCCGTGTTCAAATGTAACAATGTATCCATGATTTCACTGCAACCAGCAAATTGCAAGTGAAATTGCATGCAA
>JARQOC010000006.1:23638215-23663539 GCA_033576535.1 Allobates femoralis
TTTGGAGAACATGGATGTCCCGGAGAAACCATGCAGAATGGAGACGTCCCGTCTATATCTGGGAAGAAGATTCCTCCCGGTAAGTGATATAAGAAACAAAAACAATGTTGCGCCAAACTGCTGATGTTTATGGCATGGGAGCGGTTAAATATATCTAGGGCTCACCTTCTCTAGTTGTGCTGGCCGCACAACTAGTTTATGCACTGATTTGTTACCCCAAAGGGTTTCCACATCAGCCGGTGTGCTGCAAGCAGGGATGAGCGTGATTTCCAATATGCACACGCTGCTGATTCTCGTGCTTGTTCCAAAGAAGTGGTGATTGACGTCTGATGCGTCCTGGGTGCCCAGCTGCTGAATACCACGCTTCCCAGTGGGAGGATACGTGTGCGTTCAAATGAAGATGTGGTATTAGATTAGCGCTACAAACGACTCCAGGCGATCGTTCTGTATAAATTACCTTAAAGCTTTATTCAATCGATGTAGAATGCCCAGTCTCCACAACGCGTTTCGGCGCTGATTGCGCCTTTCTCAAGTGTCTCACTTGAGAAAGGCGCAATCAGCGCCGAAACGCGTTGTGGAGACTGGGCATTCTACATCGATTGAATAAAGCTTTAAGGTAATTTATACAGAACGATCGCCTGGAGTGGTTTGTAGCGCTAATCTAATACCACATCTTTATTTGAACGCTCCCGGTAAGTGATGACTGTGCGGCTCATTGTTCAGATGAACGTCCTGGGTGTATGGACGGCCGACAGACATGGGGGCGCTATTGCTTGGTCGGAGGGATCACCACCTTCCTTCTGACTAGGTGGGTCTGTACTGACGGCTGCTGTCTCGTCGTCTTTCCAGGTAAGAGACGTCCTCTGAAGTCCATAAATGGCAAATCCTCAAAAGTTACAGAAGGTGACTTCCAAACTCCGAAAACTCGTGGCCCCAGAAGAAACACGAGGAAGGTGACTGTGAGGTTCTCCAGTGATGAAGAGTCGGAGGGTGAGTGATTCTCTGGTGGTGAGGACTAAGGAGGGATGAGCAGGGAGGGCGGACCCTGATTTATTTATTTATTTATTTATTTATTTTTCTCCTTACACTTTATCAGATTCAGAAGCAGAGTTCAGTGAAGCAGAAACTCCCAAAAATACCACCCCCATCAGACGGACGTCCACCCGCTCTCGGGCCCGGTGACCTGCTCTGCCGGGTGCCTCCTGAGTGCTCGCTTGCAGCCTCTTTTTATATATGTGCTTCTTGTATTATATTAAATCTTTACTCTGTTCTTAAACTTTCTAGTTGTGGATATGTCGTCTGCTCCGCACCCACAGCAGAGATCACTGCACCAAACTGCTGAGGGTGGAAAGGTGTTGGGATACACAGGGCTCAGGAGATGAAGGGAAACGTGTGCACAATAGGGTGACCCTGATTATTACAGCTTGGCCTTAATGAAAAATAGTATTTTTTAATATTTTAGGTGTAGTTTCATTAAAGTTCACCATTTAAGGAGGTTTTCTTTCCTCCTTTTTTTTCTGGCCTCTTCTCTGCCCTCCTAGAGCTACTTTCCTCCCTCTCCATGCTGTGGAGATCACTCTTCTAGATAAAGAACAGACACTAAACTAAGAAACTTGTAATGAAATTTAGTTTAGAAATCTGAACTTTTCATTTAGTAAAGCACTAAACCCTTGTGTGTGCAGCTGTACACGGCCTTTATATACATAGGAGCTAGCGTCAGTATGATGAGTCCAGCAGCGCCGGTGTATGGGATGTTGAATAAAAGTAGAATGAAGTAGCGTGCTTGCAGATTCTGGGTTCTGCTCTTCCAGTTCTGTGCCTGTGAATAATGCCGGCATTGTTTTCTGGCACCGGATTCCTGGATCCTTTCCCTCAGTAATGGCCCTGCTGGGCTGGCACATTGCACGTAGTCTAATGGTTTCTTGGCAGCTTATCAATGTGTGGCTGCCATCAATCGCCGCTGCCTGGCTACCAGAGGGTGCACAGTGGGAGCAGTTTTGGACTGAGCTGCTTAAATACTTAGACAAATGGTTTGTGTCGTTGTGATCGGTCACCGGTGGATCAACCACTTGTGTTTTTGCAGCTGCGATCAGCAGTTGTCATCGTTAACCTCCCACTGTTCACCTGGCACGTCACGGTCTTTTGTGCCATGGTCTGCAAGTTTGACAGCACAAAAAACAGCAACTGGTCCCCTTATTTATGTAGGGGGTGACCTCATTACGAATTACGCAGCATTCAGACAACTGTAGCACTCCACCACCAGAGGGCGCTGTGCTAGGATAATGCAGGAATCTGGCAGATGGTGGATCTGCTCCCGCACAGCGTGCGCCCCGCATGCGAACAACGTGGGCCTGATCATCTGCGAGAATGAGCACAGGGCAGGCCTAGTTTCATCTTGCAGCTACATTTTATGCGATCATCTGGGATTAAAGCAGTGGATTTTGTGCAGCACTGACCCCTCTCATGTATTGTGCTTTACAGAACTTACATTGTTAGCATTTGCATGATTTTTGCTTATGATTCTAGTGCAAAATTTGCTTTCTTAGAACAGTATTCACCAGCCGTGCACTCACAGGACGCAGCAAAATACTGATGAGAACCATTCACAACCGATCAGTTCATCGGTATTGTGCACCTGTGTTGCCTCATCTATATTAAGGAGGTTTGCTGCATCCTGCTGGTGCATTTGTGTCTGTGACCTCGGCAGGTTAATACTGTCATCCTTATTTGCAGTGGAAATTTTAATTCCGCTCATACTACCTTTGTATGACAGAATAAGGGCCAGGATTCAATCATGCTAACTTTTTGTACCACAGTAATGTGCTGGATTAAGATACCTTTTAAAGGAAATCTGTCGGCAGCTTTTCGCTATTTAATCTGAGAGAAGCATCATTTAGCCCAGGGGTCTCAAACTCGCGGCCCGCCACGCTCCCCAGTGCGGCCCGGGGCACCATGAAAGAAAAATGCATGCCCCGGGCCATTATACATGCAGCCGCCGCGGTACCGCTTTACTGTGACTACTGTGATGGGTACCGCGCCGGCTCAGCTCACACAAGCGCCTTCACGCCTGTACATTCATGAAAGCAGGCGGCCGGTGGACCAATCAGAAGCCGCCTGTGACGTCACAGGCGGCTTCTGATTGGTCCACCGGCCGCCTGCTTTCATGAATGTACAGGCGTGAAGGCGCTTGTGTGAGATGAGCCGGCGCGGTACCCGTCACAGTAAAGCAGTACCGCGTCGGCTGCATGTATAATGAGCCCGGGGCATCAGGTGTGTATGAGTGAGTGTTAGAGAGAGAGTGTGAGTATGTGTGAGTGTGTATGTGAGTGAGTGTGTATGTGTATAATAGTGAGTGTATTTGTGTGTATATGTGAGTGTGTGTGTGTGTATATGTGAGTGTGTGTGTGTGTGTGTGTATATGTGAGTGTGTGTGTGTGTATATGTGAGTGTGTGTATATGTGAGTGTGTGTGTATATGTGAGAGTGTGTATTCCCGCGCCGCCTGAGTGGCACATCGCCGGCGGCTGGTGCCATGTGCTGATTGGTGCCGGGTGCAGTCTGGTGCCGGCAAGCGGAAGACTGGGAGCCACAGAGGAAGAAGCTGCCGGAATGAGAAGAGTGGAATCAGGTAAGGCGCTGTTACAGCCGAAGATAGCAGCCTGGGGGGGAGGGGAACGTAACCGCTGAAAGTGCCTAGGGCGGCAGGAACTCCAGATATGGCCCTATGTAAGTGTGTCAATGTGAGTGTGTATGTGTTTGTCTGAATATGTCTGAGGATGTATGTGTGGATGTATGTGAGTGTGTGTGAATGTGCGGGTGTGTATATATGGTCTTGTCCACACACCTGCGCTCTCAGTATTTAGCGCTTCTGCGCTAAATACTTAGGCTTTGACAGAGAAGCGCAGGTGCGTGTATGCGGCCGCTTTCAGCAGACGCTGTCCCTGGTTACCCGATGTGTATCGTGGTAACCAGTTCATACAACAGGCTGCCCACTGTCCGCTTATCTCGAGCGCACAGGGAAACGCTGCTTGCAGTGTTTCCCTGTGCGCTCTGGATAAGCGCACACTATGCAGGCTGCTGTATAAACTGGTTACCACAATACACATCGGGTAACCAGGGACAGCGTCTGCTGAAAGCGGCCGCATACACGCACCTGCGCTTCTCTGTCAAAATCTAAGTATTTAGCGCAGAAGCGCTAAATACTGAGAGCGCAGGTGTGTGGACAAGCCCTATGTGAGTGAGTGTGTGAGCGAGAGAACAAAAAGAACAGAGACCAGGACATTACTACAAGATGACAAGGGAGGGAACATTACTATAAGATTGGGACATTACTACAAGAGGAGGACCAGGATGGGAGACATTAATATAGGAAGGGGACCAGTATGGGGACATTACTACAAGAAGAGGACCAGGATGGGAGACATTAATATAGGATGGGGACCAGGATGGGGACACATACTACAAGATGGAGACCAGGATGGGGACATTACTACAAGATGAGGACCAGGATGCGAGACATTAATATAGGATGGGGACCAGGATGGGGACACATACTACAAGAGGTGGACCAGGATAGGGACATTACTACATGACGAGGACCAAGATGGGGACATTACTACAAGATGGAGACCAGGGTGGGGACATTACTACAAGAAGATCATAATTTGTACTTGACTAGATTGAGCAAAAAATTCTGGTATTGCTAAAATGTCACTTAAGGTACCGTTACATGTCGCAACATTGCATGCCATTTCACTGGCAATTTGCTGGTTGCAGTGAAATCATGGACACATTGTTACATTTGTACACAGCAAGAAAATAGAACAATGTGTCCATTATTTCACTGCAACCAGCAAATTGCCTGTGAAATTGCATGCAATGTTGCGACGTGTAACGATACCTTTAGTCCTACAAGCAATGCGGCCCCCCGATATCAATTTTTTTTCTACGTGCGGCCCACCAACCCAACCGAGTTTGAGACCCCTGCTTTAGCCCATGGGCCCATTTGCTGGGATGGGCCATAAATTAGGCTGTTTGTAGTTTCAATACAATAAGTGTCCGGGTCTGTGATTTTCATGGATCCGGATACAGAAAGCCCGAACCTGCAAAGTGCAGGCATGCAGGGCACTTTCACTCCCCCAATGCATATACATACATTGTGGTAGTGAAGCAAGGGGTTAAATATTAAAGATCCTCACCTCTCCGTCATGTCCCACGATGCGCGCAGTCTATCTCGAGCTTAAGGACCTGGCTGGGCTACCCGATCGGTCACATGACTGCATCAGCTGAGCAGTTTAAATCTCCTGCCTGCCAAAACCAATGGGCGGGCGGCCGATTTAAACAGCTCAGCTGATGCAGTCATGTGACTGATCGGGTAGCCCTGCTAGGTCCTTTAGATCGGGATAGATGGCGCGCATCGTGGGACACGCCGGAGAGGGAGGATCTTTTTTTAAATTTTTAACCCCTTGCTTCACTGTATGTATATGCATTGCGGGAGTGAAGGTGCCCTGCTTGCCTGCACTTTGCAGTTTTGGGCTTTGTGTGAAAATCACGGACCCCGGCACAGAAATTGCATCCAGAGGTCACATCCGGTCCTTTCCTGTGTGTGGGGTCCTTTAAAAAACTGGATCCCTCGGACAGGAATAAAACTCAATGTGAAACCAGCCTAAAACAGGTGCTTTTCTCCTTCGCCTCATTGGGGGACACAGGACCGTGTCCCCCAATTAGAGGCTAAGAGAAAAGGAATTTACGGTAAGTATACAAAATTCTCCTTTTCTTACATACAGATCACCCAACAGGAGTGCATGACCTTAGTCTCTCCTTGACAGTAGTGTGGGACCCATTGACACCAGAATAGACCTCTGAGATGCATCTCTACACGGCGCCTCTATCAAACCTATCTATACAGGGGCTTCCCCCAGTAGTAGCTGCTCTTGTTTTCAACCTACAGTGTGGTATCAAGTTCTAATGTCATCCCAGATGCGCTGTAGAAGCAGAGAGATGAAACTTTCCCATGTTTCAAAGAAGGACTGCACCTTTTCCTCCTTGTGCAAGGAGTCCTAACCCCAAGAAAAATAGAAATCTCCCATGATGATAAGTATTCAGCCCCTTTGCTCAGTATTGAGTATTTGCACCTTCTGAGCTCGTACAGCCAGGAGTCTTGGGAATGATGCAGTTTTCCCCCTGGATTTGGGGATCCTCTCATTCTTCCTTGCAGATCCTCTCCAGTGCCGTCAGGTTGGATGGTGAATGTTGGTGGAGCCATTTTCGGGTGTCTCCAGAGATGCTCCATTGGGTTTAGGTCCGGGGTCTGGCTGGGCCGGTCAGGAATGGGGACAGAGTTGTGGTGAGGCCGCTCCTTTGTTATTTTAGCTGTGGCTTAGGGTCATTGTCTTGTTGGAAGGTGAAACTTCGACCAAGTCTGAGGTCCAGAGCTCTGGAAGAGGTTTTCATCAGGATATCTCTGTACTTGGCTGCATTCATGTTTCCTTCAATTGCAACCAGTCGTCCTGTCCCTGCAGCTGAACCCCCCCACCCTCCCCCACCCCCCCCACCCCCCATAGCATGATGCTGCCACCACCATGTCTCACTGTTGGGATTGTATTGGGCAGGTGATGAGCAGAGTCTGGTTTTCTCCACCACTTACAATTATCACTAAAAAGTTCTATCTTCGTCTCATCAGACCAGAGAATCTTATTTCTCATAATCTGGGAGTCTTTCATGTGTTTTTTTGCAAACTCTATGCGGCTTTCACATGTCTTGCACTGATGAGAGGCTTCCGTCAGGCCACTCTGCCATAAAGGCCCGACTGGTGGAGGTTGCAGTGATTGTTCACTTTGTGGAACTTTCTCCCATCTCCCTACTGCATCTCTGGAGCTCAACCACAGTGATCTTGGGGTTCATCTTTATGTCTCTCACCAAGGCTCTTCTCTCACGATTGCTCAGTTTGGCTGGACGGCCAGGTCTAGGAAGACTTCTGGTGGTCCCAAACATCTGCCATTTAAGGATTACTAGATAGGAGCCCGATGCTATTGCATTGAGTGGGTGGTGACATCACCATATGGCGGGCTCTATGGCACTGGGGTTAGTGGCCATCTCTCCTGTCCCTGTGCAGTCTCTCCCCTATCTGCTGTTTTATCACTCTTGCTCTCTGCCCCTCCCCCGTGCTCATGCTCTGCCCCCCTCTGCTGTGGTTGCACTCATGCAGCCGTATGAGGAGGATGGTGGCATGAGGAACTGGTGCAGTTCCTCTTTTGGCAGGCTGTGGGGTAAGTGCAGGTAGTGTGGGCTGACCATCGTGTTGGCTGAGTGCGGGCTTACTGTGGTGCATACTGAGTGAGTGTGAGCTGAGTGACTGGGCTGACTGAGTGCAGGGTAAGTGCTGGTTGACCATGGTGTGGGTTGAGTGAGTGCAGGGTTAGTATAGGCAGAGTGAGGTGCAGAGTTGGTGTAGTGTGGGGTTTGGTGCCATGTGGGGTCAGTGTGGGGTCTCTCATGCGGGTGCGGTGCAGAGTTGGTGTGGGGTTGGTGCAGGGTCAAGTGTGGTATGGGGTCAGTGTGGAGTAGGTTTGGTGCGGAGTTGGTGAAGGGTCAGTGTGGGGAAGGTGCAGTGTGGGGTCGGTCTGGGCTGCAGCTGTATTACCTGCTGTTCTCTTCTGCTCTCCCACCCGTTCTGCTGAAGATCCTGTGGTGATGTCATGATCATGTGATCTGGCTCCGCCCATAATCATGACATCACCACAGGTCCTGTAACTCGGTCCCAGGTAATCAGCTGTGGTGAGGCGATGGCTGGGGTGGGGGCTTCAGCAATAGGTGGGTGGAGAGGACTGCGGCGACCGGGTGGGGGAGCAGCGGCTGTCATATTTCCATACCCATCACTTAGGTGTGGAAATATGGTAGGGGAGGAAGTGACATAGGCGGACATCCAGGAGCGGCTAAACTCCCTATTGGATAGATGGAGGCCACTGTGCTCTTAGGATCCTTGAGTACTGCAGAAAATCTTTTGTAACCTTGGCCAGATCTGTGCCTTGCTACAATTCTGTCTCTGAGCTCCTTGGGCAGTTCCTTTGACCTCATAATGCTCATTTGGTCTGACATGCACTGTGAGCTGTGAGGTCTTGATTTGGAAAGGCACACACCTGTCTAACAAAGTCTTATCAGTTTAATTAAACACAGCTGGACTCCAATGAAGGAGTAGAACCATCTCAAGGAGGATCACAAGGAAATGGACAGCATGTGACCTTAATATGAGTGTCTGAGCACTTATGAACATGTGATATTTAGTTTTCTTATTCAATACATTTGCAAAAACTGGCTACATTTTTTTTCCACAAATTGAGTTTATCATCTGAGCTTAGTCTCCCCCTTGCACCTGGTTCTGTTCATTTTTCAGGTTGAAATGCCCTAAACCTTCTCCAAGAGTAAATGTATTGATGTCTCAGAGACTCTGCCCATCACTGAGGGTGATGATCACCACCGGGGCTCGGGCCGGGTGTGAACAAAAGATTTGGGCAAAACAGAACCTCATGTCTGTTCCTTGCCCTGTTATTTATTTTGTTATATAGGCATAGTGAAACTACAACTCTCAGCGTGTCTTGTATAAGGGTGAACCGAGGCCATATTAGGAATACAAAATGTGCAAATGTTGATATTTTAACAGATCATGTGATTTTTCTGTTGTAGGTAATGATTTTACAGAAAAAAATCATTTTTTCTTTTTAATATTGAAGAATTTAGTGCAAAAGAAAATGTTAACGGCTACTACAGGGTTAATCACAAAAAATATAAAATGAAATATTGACCTGAGCTCTTAGTTAGACATGGCAGATTTGTTGGAAAATCCTTCCATAGGAAATAGAACTTATTTTCACTTACAGAAATATGTGCAGTAATTCTACTATGTAATAATAATTTCTATTAATATAGTGCCAACATATTCCGCAGCGCTTCACAATACAGAAGAGGTTCATGTTCAAACAATCATAAGAAACAATTAGAAAATACAATACCAAAGACAGTACAATACAAAGCATAATACAATACAATAATTAAAGCAAACAATGACAGCCTTGCTCATAAGAGCTTACAATCTAACAATGAGGTGGGGGTGACACAAAGTACAGGGGCTTATTTACAATGATGGTATAGTCAATGTGACGAGATGGGGAACAGATATGAGCAGTATAAGTGGCCACCAACCATTATTTGTGATCCATTTGAGATTGGTGGGGCGGATAGGCTATGTCTAGATGACTTTGACTAGGGATCATGATAGGCCGCCCTAAAAAGATGTGATATTAGGGATCGCCTGAAGCTATGCAAGTTGTGGATACACCTAATTTCTTGGGGTAGAGCATTCCAGAGAATTGGTGCAGCTCGAGAGAAGTCTTGGAGCCGGGAGTGGGAGGTTCGTATTAATGCGGAAGTGAGTCTAACGTCACTTCCAGAGCGAAGAGAACGGCTGGGGTGATAGACAGAGATGAGGGTGGAGATGTAGGGGGGTGCTGCACTGTGAAGAGCTTTGTGGGTGAGAACAAGCAGTTTGAATTGGATCCTATAGTGTATAGGCAGCCAGTGCAATGACTGGCACAGGGTGGAAGCATCCGAGTAACAGTTAGCTAGATAGGTGATCCTGGCTGCTGCATTAAGGATGGACTGGAGAGGGGAGAGCCTAGTGCGGGGGAGGCTGATTAATAGAGAATTACAATAGTGAAGGCGGGAGTGAAGCAGAGCCACAGTGAGGGTTTTTGTGGTTTCTAAGATGAGAAAGGGCAAATTCTAGAGATGTTCGTCAGATAGAAGTGGCAAGAGCGGGCAAGAGATTGTATATATGGGGTGAAGGAAAGATCAGAGTCAAACATAACACCCAGACAGTGAGCCTGCTGACTAGGTGCTATCATGGTGCCGCACACCGAGAGAGAGATGTCAGATTTAGGGAGGTTAGTGGAGGGCGGGAGCAGAAGTAGTTCAGTTTTGTAAAGGTTGAGTTTCAGATAGAGAGCGGACATGATAGTGGAGACTGCGGTTAGACAGTCATTGGTGTTCTTTATTGGAGCGGGGGTAGGGTCGGGGGCTGAAGTGTATGATTGTGTGTCGTCAGCATAAAGATGGTACTGAAAGCCAAATCTGCTGATGGTGTGTCCAATTGGTGCCGTGTAGAGAGAGAAGAGGTCCAAGGACTGAACCCTGAGGGACCCCAATAGTGAGAGGAAGAGGGGAGGAAGTGGAGCCAGTGAATGATACACTGAAACAGCGGTCAGAGAGATAGGAGGAGAACCATAGAGAGTAGGAGATGGTGGTCAACAGTTTCAAAGGCTACAGAGAGATAAAGAAGGATAAACAGAGTTGTCACTGTTATGTTTTGCCGTCAGAAGGTTAATATAGTCTGGTTTGTTGCATACAGGTCTGGTTGGGATCTGCTCACCTTTTACCCCTTCATCATGGTTCATCGGGTCGAGTGACCTCTCGGCAGATCCTGCAGCTGGAATGAGACTAGTCCTGGCCCGGGGCACTGTCATATAAAGCACCACACTCTGCCCCACTGAAGACAGGCTGGAGCTGCTGCACCGGTCCTGACCCTAGACACCGCCTGGGGAGAGTGACAATAGCTGGGACTCGCATTTCAAGACTTTTATGATGCCAGTAGTGTGAAAACTGCATCCAGCAGCCAAACCAATAGCTACACATTCACACCATGCAGTTGTAATATTCCAGCTACAGCCAAATACACTGTATGTCCTGTATCTTCCTGGCTTTCCACAGGGTTTGACATGTGCTGTCTACCATCAAGCTTGATTCCACTTGCATTTCCTTACATCAAGCTTGAGTCTGCTTGCAGTCCCCGCCGTAGAGCTTGAGTCTGCCTGCAGTCCCCGCCGTAGAGCATGAGTCCACCATCAGATCCTCCATCAAGCTTGAGTCTGCCTGAGGCCCCACCAGAGAGCTTGTGTGTCTGGGTGTAGCCCCCGCCGTAGAGCTTTGAGTGAGTTTGTCTGCAGCCCCCGCTGTAGAGCTTCAGTCCACCATCAGCTCCTCCATCATGCTTGTCTGAGGCCCCCAGTGTAGAGCTTGAGTCCACCATCAGCTTCTCCATCACGCTTCAGTCTAAGGCCCCCAGTGTAGAGCTTGAGTCCACCTGCAGCCCCCACCATGAAGCTTTGAGCCTGCCTGCCACCCTCACTGTAGAGCTTGAATCCACATGAAGCCCCCACCGTATGGTTTGAATGAGTCCATCTGCAGCCCCTGCCATTGAGTGGGATCCCCATGAAGACTTGTCTACATAGATCTCTAGCAGCGTCTGCACCTCCGCTCTATTATAAAGATACAGGTGTCCTTTTTGTTTCCTTTTGTCTGTATAAAGAGAAATGGAGATGGGGCTGTTCTTGCTATATAGATAATATAAAGGCTTTGGTCACCAAATGTTTCTGTAAGAAAAAGTTTTGACCGTTAGAAAACTGGGCCCCAGAGGAAAGACATTATTTACTCTTGGTAGTTTGGACCGGCGTTATGGTTAGGTCGCTGTCCCAGATTATGCTCCTTGACTTATGTGGCAGCTGCATGGACGCTGAAGCTGGCTGGATCCAGTGATTGGAGCAGCGCTTTCAAGCTCAATTGCAAAGAGCGTGTAAATGCTTTGCTTCATGCCCAAGAGAGTAGTCACCACTGATTAGACTGCAGAGTTGGCTGATAACCTGGGAAACATGCAGTAAACTTATAACATTACAAATCCCTCCATTTTTGTGCATGGAGATTATTTTTAACAAATATGTTGCAAAGTTGCTTGGTTTTAACAGAACTTTCTAATTTTTATTAGTGGTCTCTAATTAACCAATACTTATTAAAGAAAAAATGTCTAGTGTTTAAGTTACCAATTAAACATACCTTTTTGTAAGACAATAATGGTCTAAAAGCGTTCAGCTCAATCTCGAACCATGGCAACTTGATGATGAACGCCCTGTAGAAAGATCGATCTTGTGCAGCCTAGATGGGTCCTCCAGGGTCTCCTCCGGGCCTAGATGGCTCCACCAGGGGCTCCTCTTAGCCTAGATGGGTCAACCAGGGGCTCCTCCGGGCCTAGCTGGCTCCACCAGGGGCTCCTCCGTCCTAGCTGGCTCCACCAGGGGCTCCTCCGTACTAGCTGGCTCCACCAGGGGCTCCTCTGGGCCTAGCTGGCTCCACCAGGGGCTCCTCCGGGCCTAGCTGGCTCCACTGGGGGCTCCTGCGGGCCTAGATAGCTCCACCGGTGACTCCTACAAGCTGAGATGGGTCCACCGGGGGCTCCTCCAGGCCTAGATGGGTTTACCGGGTGCTCCTCCGGGCCTAGATGGGTCCACCAGGGGCTCCTCCACCCCTAGATGGCTCCACCAGGGGCTCCTCCGGGCCTAGATGGGTCCACCAGGGGCTCCTCCGGGTCTAGTTGGCTCCACCAGGGGCTCCTCCGTCCTAGCTGGCTCCAACAGGGGCTCCTCTGGGCCTAGCTGGCTCCACCAGGGGCTCCTCCGGGCCTAGCTGGCTCCACCGGGGGCTCCTGCGGGCCTAGATAGCTCCACTGGTGGCTCCTACAAGCCGAGATGGGTCCACCGGGGGCTCCTCCAGGCCTAGATAGGTTTACCGGGTGCTCCTCCGGGCCTAGATGGGTCCACCAGGGGCTCCTCCACCCCTAGATGGCTCCACCAGGGGCTCCTCCAGGCCTAGATGGGTCCACCAGGGGCTCCTCCGGGCCTAGCTGGCTCCACCAGGGGCTCCTCCGTCCTAGCTGGCTCCACCAGGGGCTCCTCCGTCCTAGCTGGCTCCACCAGGGGCTCCTCTGGGCCTAGCTGGCTCCACCAGGGGCTCCTCTTGGCCTAGCTGGCTCCACCAGGGGCTCCTCCGGGCCTAGCTGGCTCCACCAGGGGCTCCTCCAGGCCTAGCTGGCTCCACCAGTGGCTCCTGCGGGTCTAGCTGGCTCCACCGGGGGCTCCTGCGGGCCTAGATAGCTCCACCGGTGGCTCGTACAAGCCGAGATGGGTCCACCGGGGGCTCCTCCAGGCCTAGATGGGTTTACCGGGTGCTCCTCCGGGCCTAGATGGGTCCACCAGGGGCTCCTCCACCCCTAGATGGCTCCACCAGGGGCTCCTCCAGGCCTAGATGGGTTTACCGGGTGCTCCTCCGGGCCTAGATGGGTCCACCAGGGGCTCCTCCACCCCTAGATGGCTCCACCAGGGGCTCCTCCAGGCCTAGATGGGTCCACCAGGGGCTCCTCTGGGCCTAGCTGGCTCCACCAGGGGCTCCTCCGTCCTAGATGGCTTCACCAGGGGCTCCTCCGTCCTAGCTGGCTCCACCAGGGGCTCCTCTGGGCCTAGCTGGCTCCACCAGGGGCTCCTCTGGGCCTAGCTGGCTCCACCAGGGGCTCCTCTGGGCCTAGCTGGCTCCACCAGGGGCTCCTCCGGGCCTAGCTGGCTCCACCAGGGGCTCCTCCGGGCCTAGCTGGCTCCACCGGGGGCTCCTGCGGGCCTAGATAGCTCCACCGGTGGCTCCTACAAGCCAAGATGGGTCCACCGGGTGCTCCTCCGGGCCTAGATGGGTCCACCAGGGGCTCCTCCACCCCTAGATGGCTCCACCAGGGGCTCCTCCAGGCCTAGATGGGTCCACCGGGGGCTCCTCCACTGTTATATTGATTGTATAAAGCCATAGGGTTGCTGGTCTTCCTCTTCACCTTGTTCCTTCAATTCTTTTGTCCATGATGTCCTTCTCCAGTTATTGCTCTCTTTTGTATGATGTGTAGACAAGTCGTAGCTTGGTGACTCTTCCAGTGACATGTCTGGCTTTGTTCTTGTTCTTCTTGCCATCCATGGCTTTGGTAACCTCCTTCTCCAGCTCCACGTTATGAAGGTGTTGATTCTTCTTCTGTCTTGTTTCTTTATCGTTCAGGTGTCACTTCCATATGTAACTTCAGAATAGACCAGACTATGTACGAGCCGTGTCTTCATCACCAGTGAAATGTTCCTACAGAATAGAGCAGACTATGTACGAGCCGTGTCTTCATCACCAGTGAAATGGTCCTGCAGAATAGACCAAACTATGTACGAGCCGTGTCTTCATCACCAGTGATATGTTCCTACAGAATAGACCAGACTATGTATGAGCCGTGTCTTCATCCCCAGTGAAATGGTCCTACAGAATCCCAGTGAAATGGTCCTACAGAATAGACCAGACTATGTACGAGCCGTGTCTTCATCACCAGTGAAATGTTCCTACAAAATAGACCAGACTATGTATGAGCCGTGTCTTCATCCCCAGTGAAATGGTCCTACAGAATAGACCAGACTATGTACGAGCCGTGTCTTCATCACCAGTGAAATGTTCCTACAGAATAGACCAGACTATGTACGAGCCATGTCTTCATTACCAGTGAAATGGTCCTACAGAATAGACCAGACTATGTACGAGCCGTGTCTCCATCACCAGTGAAATGTTCCTACAGAATAGACCAGACTATGTACGAGCCGTGTCTTCATCACCAGTGAAATGTTCCTACAGAATAGACCAGACTATGTACGAGCCGTGTCTCCATCACCAGTGAAATGTTCCTACAGAATAGACCAGACTATGTACGAGCCGTGTCTTCATCACCAGTGCAATGTTCCTACAGAATAGACCAGACTGTGTACGAGCCGTGTCTCCATCACCAGTGAAATGTTCCTTGATGTGAAGACCTCGTCCAGTGACTTCATTGGTGATTTGCCCATAGCTTTTCTCCTATTGACTTCGGTGTTGGGGCTGCATCTTGAGTAATCATTGATCTGAGTAGGTTGCACAGACCAGTATTTTGATATAATACTAAATGCTTCCAGCTAGCATAAAGGACTTCATTGAACCTTCGTGATAAAGCATTGAATATAACTTATTCAAGCTCCTTGTGCATATCGTTGCAACAAACCTTTATAGTCTTTTCTCATTGGTGTTTTACTCCTCCAAAACTTCATAAAGCGATTGTCTCTCAATATCTCTGTTGGAGAGAATAGTAATAATAGGATTTTATTAACATTTTCTGGGAATGACGATCACTAAAGAAAAGTAGGATTGAAATACAAGACCTTATTCTAGAAGTTACACTTCAAAAGATCCTACTCCACAGCGAGTTCTGTTGTCAATTGGCTTAGAAAGATTTCAAATACATGGACGTATCATCTGTCACAAAA
The DNA here is from genome assembly GCA_033576535.1 of Allobates femoralis. NCBI lineage: Eukaryota > Metazoa > Chordata > Amphibia > Anura > Aromobatidae > Allobates > Allobates femoralis. Next base: position 23,653,394 of record JARQOC010000006.1, read on the forward strand.
CACCTCGTAATGACCACAGTGTCTATTACAGAAATAATAGAAAGGACATTGTCACACAACATCCATGAATATAATATGGCTTTAAAGGAAAACAAAACTATAGCAGATGTACTATGAGGTGGTCTCTATAGTCAAAAACTTTAATGCCAAAGTTATAACATTATAAAGTTCTGAGACATTTGCAAAAACTAATTTTTTTTTATACTTCATATATAATTTTTTTCAAATACATACAGTAGTTCTCATCACACCATAATAAAGTATAATACTAAAATGGTACTTAAAGGTTAACTTCTTTTGTGAAGGTCTAAGGCTGTGGTTTGTTTTAATCACCTAGGCAGATTAACAATGCAATCATTTTTATTTGTATCCATACACGGTATTGGAGCAACTCCAGGTAGATGACCCTAGTCCACAAGATCCCAAACCAGTAGGCAACAATAGCCTTTAGCTGCCTCCAGATGACGGATATCACGACTACCCCGTATATCCAGATTCAGTTGGCAACAATAGTCCAGAAGATATCATACCTGTTGCACATTTATCTAGCTTCAGTCTCTACAGTCCATCCATGGGCTTCAGATCCTGGCCTCAGCAACAGATCCTTACCCTCCCAATTCCCAGCACCAACTGACTCACTTAAACATGTGGCTCATTGTTCCAGAAGCCCAGTCTGTGGTCCTGGCTGCAGGACGTGTATTGGAGAAGCCCCCTGAAGAGAGGAACAAAGATGCACAGTCCCCCACCAGATGCCAGACAATGCATCCTACTGCAGGCCTGATTACATTTAAGTCCAGAGGCCAACAAGGATGACACATTGCTGCAACCCCTTCCCCTTCAAAATGTGTACCTTAAACTGAAAATCATGAAAATCTCTAAGGGTGCCTTCACACTGCGGTCAGGGGTGACAGCCCCGGACCGGATTTTGGCCCCATAGTATACTATGTGGCCGGATGGAGCCGGATGGCAGCTACCTGCCATCCGGCTTCCATCTCTCCGGAAGAAGTGGAATTTTTCTCCCGGATACAAAAACGTTGCTTGCAACGTTTTTGTGTCCAAGGAGAACAATCTCCCCAAAATTGGCGTCTCCTGGATCTTCCCGGATTCCCCCAGATCCTTCTGGGGCAATCTGGCGATCCCTTAACATGGGAGCCTATGGGGAGGATCCGGGAACCGAACACCTGCGGCTGCACGCCGCTTTTATTTCAGGACCAAGGTTAGCTCCCTGCGAGCTGTGGTCCTGAATCATCAGTAGCGGCAGCTGCGTCAGGCTGCACACTGGACCGGAGGGCATATTAGCCCTCCGGTTCTGTGTGCTGATCCGGTCTGGGGCTGTCAGGTTCACCCCTGACAGCCCCGGATCACAACTGGCCGCTATGTGAAGGCACCCTAATAAAACACAATAACAATATCTGTGTAACCAGCACTCCATTCTTAAAAAAAGCCTTAGTCCAGAGCCGGTCTCCCCACAGCTTTATTTTATTTTTTCCATGATGTCTTATCCTGGTTTCCCGATACCTAACTATATTCCCTTCCTTTTTCTTTTTCCTTATTTAAATATTAAAAACAATAAAAATATTTAAACTCAAAAAGTATAAAACATCTATCATTGTACTACAGTTATATATAGGCATATTGCACTATATATTATTGAATATTGTGCCTTTGAAGACATTGAGTGTAGGGTCCTCATGTCAGGTTGCTGTGTATGGAGGTTAGGTCATTGGCAAGGGCTGGCCCGGCCTGGTCACCTATCGCCCACCATTCATGCACTTCTTGAGGATTGTCAAAGAAGAGCAACCGGTTAGGTTATCAGTAATGACTTTGGGTAGAAAGGGTAAAATATTGCATATTTGATATTCAGGTCTTTGAGAAGCTTTTTGACAGTAGTAAATTTAGCCCTTCTGCATTGCACCATGATAGAGATGTCTGGGTGGATATGAATAAGGGCGTTCTCTACTGTAATCGAGCCCTTTTCCCAGGCCAGATGGAGGAGGATGCCTACCTCTATAGTTGAAGACTGCGGGCAGTGCCCCTGGAGCAAAGGGTTTAGTGATAATGTGATGTGCCCTGACAAAGGTAATTAGCAGGTTCTCCAGATAGCGCTGTGGATCCCTCTCATCTGCCCATCCTGGAAAGCCGGAAAATTGCAGATTGCATCAGTGAAGAATAGGTTCAGAGGATGCAACGATGCAGAGAAAGGGCAACGCAATCGTGACTCACAATATGGATTTATTACACTCAACTCAGAGGTTCAGGGAAGTTCAATAGGGAAACAATAGAATGGTGTACAATACAATATACTGTTTATGGGCTATGTAAATTCTAAGGCTATTCACTATACTAGACCTTTTTGGTAAGAAATGTATACTTCTTCAATAACTTTAGTAAAAGTGTTGCTGTCTGAAAAGAGTCACGCTCTTCCTGACCTCATTTACAGTCTATCTTATCTATTAGAGTAACCCCCAAAGAAACAAGTTCAATATTAGTGGATAACTATCTTCCACTTATAGTACTATAAGTCTGGACCGGAAACAACAGCCCGAATCACTCAGAACATATTCTGGAGTTGGTAGATGGTCTTTGGTGCATGACCAACACAGTCTAGACTTAGAGTCTTGACCAGCATAGTCAGGTCTTAAGGACTTGACCGGCCTAGTCAGACCTTGGGTCTTGACTGTCATAGTCTGAGTTTGGATTCTTGACTGGCGTAGTCTGGCCTTAGGGTCTTGACCGGCGTCGTATTGGCCTTTGGGGACTTGCCCAGCGTAGTTTTGCCTTGGGGTCTTGTCCAGCGTAGTATGGCCTTGGGATCTTGACAGTTGTTGTCTGACATTAGGGTCTTGATCAGCATAGTCTAACCTTAGGGTCTTGACCGGCGTAGTCTGGCCATGGGTTTTAGACTGGTGTAGTCAGGCCTTTGGGTCTTGACCGGCGTAGTCTGGCCTTGGGGTCTTGACCGGTGTAGTCTGGCCTTGGGGTCTTGACCGGTGTAGTCTGGCCTTGGGGTCTTGGCTGGCGTAGTCTGATGTTATTGTGTTGCCTGTTGTAGTCTGGCCCTAGGGTTTTGACTGGCTCATTATGGTCTTATGGTCTTGACTGGTGTAGTCTGGTCTAATCAGGGGTCTCGGCACCTCCGGGTCCTTCCCAGCAATGGTCGCTATCACTTTGCCCTTCTACTCGCACGTGTTCCCTTCTCAGATCTGGCGCCAACTCCTCCCCTTCCGGGCTTTTATAATTCATTTCTATGCCACAACCACTAACAGACCAGGCGTTTCTTTGTATCTCTTCCCTCAAGATGACACTTTTGTTGTTCGATCGGCAGGTAGTGACTTTCTTTCACAGACATTGCTATATCTAGTTGGATGCATCTGCTGCTGTTCCCACTTACACCAGCATTGTCTTTCCTCCTGATCCTCCATTCTGTCATGTAGGGTGTTCAGTCGAGTCTTGACCGTTAAGAGGGTTGACTCCTTGGGTCTTTAGAGCTTATTCATTTCTTTGCTTCTGTGACTCATTCTCTTTTTCTGGGCATCTCAACACAGAATCGAGATGTTGATTTTGAGCTCACCAGTTCAAGAAGTTGGAGCTGTCTGGCTCTGGTGGACGGCCTGTAGAGCTCTCTGGATGTCTGGTGAGGGTTCACCCGTAGGCTCAGCACCCTGGGCCACAACTTCATGGGAAGGTACCCTGCAAAAGGAGAAGGTATTCTAAAATAAAAAAAAATGGAACCAGACAAAGTTTTCTTCACATTAAGTAATTTGGCTACGTTTTGCAGCGAAAACTCTCCAAAATCCCCCACAATTTTGGTTTCCATTCGGAAAAGACTCAGGGGCCAATTCATTAAAGCTTTTACACCACAAAAATAATAAAAAAGCCTTAAAATGTAGATAAAATTTTTGACTTTTGCCATTTTCACGTCTATTTGAATCAACTCCACCAGAATGGGTGGAGCTGGGATGGTAAGGGGGGGGTAGCATTTTCAGGGCGGTTACGGAGGAGGGACACCATTCAGAAGAGGTGCCAAATTCATCAAGTAGAGTGCTTTTCTTAACAAATTTTTCCCCTATCGCCACGACAGCACCACCTGAGATAGGACCGCCCATCCAAGACAGGAAACCTCTGAGATAAAAAGGCGGGACCTCTCCTGAACCTCAGTTTAGGTTTCCTGTCTTGGAGGTGGGAGACCTCTGAAGCTCATGCGGTCCTGGCCTGACCCGGTAGCTGGAAGAAGCTGTCCTTCCCTAGGCAGTGGCTCCGGACTTGGGTGCAGAAGCTCCTCCACGGGGTATCCCCTGCGGTGGTGGAGGGCACGTGGTCTGGAGAGGGCCACCAGCGGCCGGTTCTCGACCTTTGTTGCCGCCCGGACGTCGCAGCAGCAGGATTGGTGGCTGTCCGGCATGCTTATGCCCCGGGTGAACAGGTTCCTCTGGAGGGGTAAGTCCCTGCCTGGCGCAGCGTTCCTGGGTCTGTGAGGGGCCTGGGAGCGGGTTCCCAGCGGCAGCTTTGAATTTTCGCCCCGGGAACCGCTACTTCCGGTTTCGGGGCGCGGACCGGAAGTGACGCTCCGCACCTGCGCAGTACAGCCCAAGATGGCGGCGCCCAGCGTTCGGCGGCTGGGAGACGCCGCAGCTGCAGCCGGCGGTGTGGGGCAGAGTATGGAGGCACCAGCCACAACGGAGGAACAGTCCGTGACGCCTCCCGACCCAAGGGAGCAAGTACATGCTGGCAGCCACAGGTCCTCTCTGAAGGGGTCCAGACAGGATGTGGACCCGAAAGCCCCCCGGAAGTCGGTATGCCTCTGGTTGGGTGAGTGCCTTCGGGCTGTGCTGTAGGTATTTACTACACCCTCTTGCTTGTTTCAAGGACGGCTAGAAGAAGGCGTCTAAGCATCGACATAAAGTCTGTGTTCTCTGCAAAGTCCCTCTTCCAGAGGATTATGTTAAGGATTATGTTAAGGATTTGTGTGCCCCTTGTATTGCGGACACTGTACGGAGCGAGGTTCCCAGTCTGGCCTCTAGCCTTACAGCTTTAGTGTGGGAGGCCTTTCCGTCCCTGCAGCTGGCCGGGATGGATGGGGGACATATGCAGCAGACGGCTTTGGGCTCTTCCTCTGGTACTGACCGTGCCGCTCGTTGTTTACACTGGGGGGGAGCCGCAGGTCTTGCTCATCCTCTGCCTCGTCCTCCTCCTCCGAGTCCTCCTCCTCTGTGGACAGCGGAGAGGGGACGCCGTGGGTTCCAAGTACTGACACTGTTTTTTGCTTACAGCGGTCCGTTCGCCTGTGGGGTTGGTGGATGGCTGTGGCCCCTCTTCAGTGGCGGATTTAGGGTTCAGTGGTCTGTCTTCCATGCAGAGACGGAATTTTCCCTTAAATCTGAGGGCCCAGGAAAACATTTTAGCTCCTGGACTAAGCCTGTTTGGAAGGGCTCTCCTTCCTTTTAGGCTACTGGCGTAATTCCTGGGAATCCCCTGCTAGCATTTTTTGGTCCCTCGTGTTTTGGTTGCAGCAGTTGGCAAGTGAGTCTTCCTCCTTTTGACTCTTGCCGCGGCAGCTTTACTGGCGGATTCCTCGTGGAATTGGCGGCAAAGGCTACGTCTTTCTTTAATGCTGCTCATCATGCCTCATGGTGGGGGCCTGGCCCGGTGTTGCCCACTCTGGGTTTTCTTTACCTGGTGCGGGTGCTTTTCTGGTTGGTACGTCGCTGGCTGATATCTTGGCCGGGGCTTGTGCCAAGGTGGATGTTTTTTCCCTCCGGGGTTCTGGCTCCAGCCTTCCGGGGCCGTTCCCCTTCGTGAACCTCTGTTTGCTAAACGGAGGTCCCCTAGTCGGACCCGAAGTTCTTGGGCCAAGGGGGAAGCATGTAGTCGGAGTTTTTTTGGTTTGGGGGTTCCTCCTTTGGCGAGTAGTTCCAGTATCAGTGATGGCTTGGAGGAAGGCTTGACCCTCTCTCCCAGCCGGCTCCGGGGTTGGGGCTTGCGAGGGAGCTCTCGCTCTTCTCAGTGACGGGTTGACACTGGGATTCGCTTCGGCTCCTGGGGGCCCCTGGTGATTGTGTCTGTCCGCTGTTCAGGAAAAGGCGATTTTCTGATAAGAGGGGTACGGGCCCTTGTGCGACTAAGGGGGGTTCCCCTGTTCCTCCAGCCGCCTGCAGCAGGGAGTTCTGTTCCCCGCTGTTTCTCATGCCACAGCCAGTCGGTTCGTTCCAGACTTTTATACCCCTGAATCCCCGGAACAGCTTTCTGGTGCGGAGTTCGTTCCTGAGGGGGACTTGGTAGTCGACAATCTGGGTTGGTTGCCATATTGTTTCAGGGTGGGCTGGATCTGCGGGACGCATAACACAATGTTCCGGTTCCCCGTCATCCCCGGCAGTTCTGATGTTCGCCCGGTTTGGGGGGCTTCCTCTGCCTTGCTGTGCCAGGCTCTCCCCTTCGGCCTGGCGATGGTTCCTCGGCTTTTCACGGCGCTGCTGGCAATAGTGAGGCCACTTCCAACGTCCGCGGGGTTTTATTATTCCATATCTGGACGTTTGCTGCTTGTGGGGGACCCCTGGGGTTTGTGCCCGTCTGCGGCTGGTTTAGTCTTCCCTGGGTCAGCTGAGTTGGATTGTTGATCTGGGAAGGTCCAGGCTGTTCCCCGCCACGCGTTCTGGGGTTATTGCTGGGTTCCCAGTCTCTGCTTTACCTCCTTCTGGACGTCGGGGGTCGTGGCGTGGCTGAAAGCAGTCCAGAGACCCCGCACGGGCATACTGTTGGGAAGCTCCCCGCTGACCTCGAGGCCATTGCGTCTTCGGTCATCCTTTTCTGCAGTACAGGGGCTCTCCTCGGTTGGTTTTCTGGAGGGCTGTGTCCCTCTTGGGCTCCCTCTCGTCCTGTATCCCCGCTGTTCCTTGGGCACGGTTGCGCTCTCGGGCCCTTCTGTGGATGGTTCCCCAGCGTCAGCTCGGGTTAGGGGCGGCCTTGGACGCATAGATTGTTCTGTCCCCTCCGCCTTTAGATTCTCTGGAGGGGGGGCTGCTCCCTGGGCGCCTCTCCAGGGGCGTCCCGTGGGGTGGTCCGGTCTCCAATGCTTACCACGGAGGCCAGTTCCTGGCTCCTTCGGGACCTGTCCGCTCGGGGGCCTGAGACTCATCGCCTCTCCAGGCTGTCCTCCCTTATGCGGGAGTTCCTGGCTGTTTGGAAGGCAGTTCTGCGTTCCTTACTTCCCTGCGGGGGCACCATCTTAGTGTCCTCTCCGGCTACAGTGTGTGGTGGCTTCCTGGCACCGTCAGGGGGACACCCGGTCTCAGGCACTCATGGTAGTTACGCGGGGCGTTGTCAGCTGTTGGAACGCCCGTCTGATTCCCTCTCTGCCCTTCGCATGCGGGGAAGTGGCAACTTCCTGGACGGATTTTCTCTGCAGGGTGCTGCTCCAACGGGAGCAGTGGGCCCTGGATTGAGTGTTTTTTATTTTTCGCTCCGATTGTGGCCAGGTTGGGCCTTCTGGTGATGTATTCCTTGCCACTCGAGAGCACGGTCTGGTGTGTGGATTCAGTTCGCTGATTCCCGGAGTCCGGCCCGTTGCTGGGGACGCTGTACTGATCCCCTGGTCCTTGGGCCTTCTGTGTCCCTTCCCTCCCTTGGTTAGGTTCCTGCAGTGCTTCGGAAGGTCAGGACGGACAGGGCGAGGGTCGTCGTGATGGCGCCCTTCTGGCCCCGGGGAGCTTGGTTCTTTTGGCTCAGTCGCCTGTCCATCCAGGCTCCTTGGACTCTCCCCCCACTTCCAGTCTCTCCTGCGGGGGCCGGTCCCCCTTCCGCTGGTCTCCGGCTGACGGCGTGGGACTTGACCAGGGGCTCCGGTCACGTGGGGGATTCTCTGGGGGCCTTGTTCGTGTGCTGAGGTCCGGTCGGTTTTTTTCTGGTACCGGGTGGTTTACCTTTTCTGTCTTCTTCAGGGACGAGTCTGGACGGTGGGCTCCTGTGCCGGCAATCTTCGACTTCCTCCAGTGGGTGGCGGATTGGTCTCGGTCAATTCCCTGGAGCTCTGATTTTCGGCTTTGGGGGCCTGTGCCTTTGTTCCCTCGATGGGTCTTCTTGGGTGTCGTGGGTTTTCCGGTCCTGCCAGGGGGGGCCACTCCTGTTCCCTGTCCAAAAGTGGTTCCTTGAGGTCTCATTTTAGTTCTGGATGCCTTAACCACGCCTCCCTTTGGGCTTTTCTCTTGTGCTTCGCCTAGGGTCCTGCCTATGCAGTTGGTCCTGTTGGGCGGTGGCTTGCCGTCCGCCAGCCTTTTTTTTTTTTGTGTCCTCCTGGCCTTGTCGGTGGTGGGGCCTTGTTCTCCGGTTCGGCTGGACAGGGTCATCCTCTACGGGGTTCCTTCCTTCTTCCCAAGGTGGCTCTCATGTTCCGAGGACTGCGGGAGCTTGTTCTCCCTTTATTCTGTGGTCTTCGTACAATTCTGAAGGATGTGGTTCTCCGCACGTTCGTGGTCTGGTGGGAGTTGCTTGCCTGCTTCGTCGGGCCACGGCCTGGCGTCTGGCTCTGTCCCTCTTGTTTTTTATTTCGGGGAGCCTCTTGGGGTGAGGCAGTGTCCGTGGGTGCCCTTACTTGGTGGTTGTGGGAAGCCTTCGCTCTTGCTTCTTCCGGTCAGGTGTGGGTCCCGGGGGGCCTTTGTGCACTTCCACCAGGGCAGTAGCTGCTTCCTTGGCGGGGGTGGTTGTTGTCCCCTTAGACTTGATCTGTGGGGCTGCTCCTTCTCTTTTCTTCGAGCATGTCAGGCTTGATCTTGCTGCCGCTATGGTGGTGACCTTTGGTAGACGGGTTCTGCTAGCGGTGGTCCCTCCCTAATTTTCTTTTCTCTGAAATCTCTCAGGTGGTGCTGTCGTGGCGATAGGGGAAAATCTAAATTACTTACCGGTAATGTGTTTTTCATGAGCCACGACAGCACCACCGAATCCCTCCCTATTGCCTGTTGGTGTTGGTCCTGTTTGGAAGGGGGTGTGTGATTTGTTGAGTTCTTTTGGTTGTGTACTAATGCTTGTTGGGTTCCCCTCTCCGGTCTCTGTAACCGAAACTGAGGTTCAGGAGAGGTCCCGCCTTTTTATCTCAGAGGTTTCCTGTCTTGGATGGGCGGTCCTATCTCTCAGGTGGTGCTGTCGTGGCTCATGAAAAACACATTACCGGTAAGTAATTTAGATATTCGGTGTACTCTCTTGTGCAGTGTACTCTATGAAGTCTGCACAAGAGAGTCGGCCCTTCACTGTGAGTGCACTCAAGGGTTGGTGCACAACGAGTTTTTATATGGGAAATAGGGAGACTCTAATGTGTTTCTTTTATATCTTTGGAGAGGACACGCTTTGTCCACAACTCTTCAGGGTCTGTTCATATTGTGTCTTTTTCCACTATTGTTTGCAAGGAAAACACCAAAACGGGAACTGACAAAACGCTCAAAAGAACGGACGGATCAATTTGTTCCACCTTTTGAGCTTTTTAAAACATTTCATGCTTTCAAAGGAGCCAAGCTGTTAACAGGTGACCGACCATTCTTCAGGGATTTTACGCTTAAAAGAAGCTCAATACTTTTTGATAGGATAGAAGTCAATGGGAAGCTAAAAAGACTTTTTTTGCACCTCCCATCAGTTTTGGGGATTGTAAACCCTGCCCACCACCTTTAACATGATGTAATTAGGGTTCCGGTAACCCCTTTTTATCCCCAGCTATCCGCTTGCATGCATCATAACTCAACTTTTAATGTGTCCTGTGCGGTATGCTAATGAGTTGTTAACGGTCTGATGGGGTGCGGCACACTTCAGTCCGAGCCACCCCGCTACCTGGAAAACGCCGCGCCTCCTGTGTATGTGAATGACACACGTCATTCACACGTCTCGCACCTACCTGTGCAGTGACGCAGTGCTCTATTGAAGCCGCACAGTGCTCGAAGTCTTGCGCCTGCGCAGTGGAATCTTGCGAGACTTCGGTCACTGTGCGGCTTCAATCGAGCACTGCCTCACATGAGACCTGTGAGTGACGTTGTATGTCAGTCACATACATACACAGGAGGGGCGGCGTATTCCAGGCAGTGGGGCGGCTTGGACTGAGGTGCGCCGCACCCCATCAGACCCTTAAGAACTCATTTATATACTGCGCAGGACACATTAAAAGTTGATTTA
>JARQOC010000006.1:23663639-23993414 GCA_033576535.1 Allobates femoralis
AGTGAAATTGCATGCAATGTTGCGACGTGATACGGTACCCTTAAAGTTGGGTAACTAGGGTCAACCTGACGGTGGGAACTGAGTGACCGACAAAGGGGTTATTATATCTACGCGTGCCAGTAAGTGGCCATTGTCTTCTGGGGAAGTCGCACCATGCATCATGTTGGAAGTAATCGGAAGCCCCTGGCTCCAAAACCTCATGTGGCTGCCCTCAAGGAAATTAAATATATAATGTAATCCTGGGTTGCTCTTTTATCTCGATCCATGAATTCCCACGTCCATATTCTCGGTTTAACATTACGTGCTTCCTGGGCTGCTTACTACCCTGATATCACCCTTAAAAGGGGATATCCAGGTTTAATAAAACCTTACTGCTTTCTTTATAAAAACAGCACCACCCCTGTCTACAGGTTCCAAGTGGTATTGGAGCACAGAAGGAACTGTTGTCAGCTTTACCGTGCAGTCAGGACTGTGCTTCACTGGAGCTTGTGAAAAGGGTCTGTCAGCCTGTCAAGGTAGTGAGTGAGTGTGTTGTCATGCTGGATGTTGCATGGCTCACTTTCTTTGCATCCTTGTGGCCACCCTGTGGCGGTGTGGACAGGGGCTGTCCGTGTAAAACTGCAAAGCTGACCTTGTGTATCCCTGGGGGTGCAGAATGTCACATGTTGGCAAAAGTGACAGGACCGGATCACGTGACCCCAGTGTATTCGTGACATCAGGACGGCACTGCGGGGTGCGGGTCATCACAGTCCTGATTAAATATAAATCTTTCTGGTCACTGTATGTCAATTCTGATTGAACTGTTTAAATATGAAATAAGTTTGTTACATGTTTTGGAGAAAATTAACTGTGTCGCGGCCATAATTCCAAACCCATATGTAGGTCCAGTGTCCTGATAGTTGTATAAGGTAATAATGACGGTACTTGCGGTCATGGGACTTATTTTTTTTCAAACAAATTCTGTATCAAAGGCGAAAAAAAGTATAACAATGTATAATTACTGCCTTTTGGTCTCTGTTGGTCATATGGAGGCAAATGGAGATCGATGTATGCAGCAACACAGTGTAAAAGCAAAATTCACATTTGTATTCATTTCAATTTTCAGCTCATTGTCAAAGGCTCGGCCATTACTGCAATGTAGGAGTGGAGACAAAACGTGCCGTGCTTACAAGTGCTTTCCTCCTGAGCTAGTGAGCGCTGCGCTGAGGCTTTCGGGAATCTGCACTGCCGACCTCTGCACTTTCAATGATGCACATACAGTGCGGAAAAAAGCATTTAGTCAGCCACCAATTGTGCAAGTTCTCCCACTTCTCCAGATGAGGTCGGCCTGTAATTGACATCATAGGTGACCTCAACTATGAGACACAATGAGAAAACTAATCCTAAGAATCACATTGTCTGATTGGGACAGAAATGTTTTTGAAATTTTGGTGGAAAATAAGTATTTGTCACCTAAAAACAAGCAAGATTTCTGACTCTCACAGACCTGTGACTTCTTCTATAAGAGCCTCCTCTGTCCTCCACTCATTACCTGTAGTGCTGGTACCTCTATGAACTTGTTATCAGTATAGAAGACTCCTGTCTGCAACCTCAAACAGTCACACTCCAAACTCCACTATGGTGAAGACCAAAGAGCTGGAGAAGGACACCAGAAACAACATTGTAGGCCTGCACCAGGCTGGGGAGACTGAATCTACAATAGGCAGCAGCTTGGTGTGAAGAAATCAACTGTGGAGCAATAATTAGAAAATGGAAGACATACAAGACCATGATAATCTCCCTCCATCTGGGGCTCCACGCAAGATCTCACCCCGTGGGGTCAAAATGATCTCAAGAACGGTGAGCAAAAATCCCAGAACCACACGGGGGAATCTAGTGAATGACCTGCAGAGAGCTGGGACCAATGTAGCAGGCTACCATCAGTAACACACTATGCCACCAGGGACTCAGATCCTGCAGTGCTAGAGGTGTCCTGCTACTTAAGCCAGTACATGTCCGGGCCGTCTGAAGTTTGCTAGAGAGTATAAGAATGATCCAGAAGAGTATTGGGAGAATGTCATATGGTCAGATGAAACCAAAGGAGAACTGTTTGGTAGAAAGACAACTTGTTGTGTTGGGAGGAGAAAGAATGCTGAGTTGCATCCAAAGAACACCATACCTACTGTGAAGCATGGGGGTGGCAACATCATGCTATGGGGCTGTTTCTCTGCCAAGGTACCAGGACGACTGATCCATGTACATTAAAGAATGAATGGGGCCATGGATCGTGAGATTTTGAGTGCAAACCTCCCTCCATCAGCAAGAGCATTGAAGATGAAACATGGCTGGGTCATTCAGCATGACAATGATCCCAAGCACTCTGCCAGGGTAATGAAGGAGTGGCTTCATGAGAAGCATTTCAAGGTTCCTGAAGTGGTCTAGCCAGACTCCAGATCTCGACCCTATAGAAAACCTTTGTAGGGGTAGTCAAAGTCCATGTTGCCCAGTGACAGCCCAAAACCATCACTGCTCTAGAGGAGATCTGCATGGAGGAATGGGCCAACATACCAGCACCAGAGTGTGCCAACTGTGTAAAGACTTGGGGCCCTTTCACATCAGCGTTTTTTTCAAATCGCGGCAGATGCGGTGAAAAAAACGCATCTGCCGCGATTACCGCATACCGGCTGCACTTGCGGCACGGTTGCGGTAAACACCATACAAGGTATAGGCGGACTTGCGGCAGGGCGGCCGCGAAAAAAAACGCGTCTGACAGCATTTTTTTTCGCGGCAGCACCTGCCGCAAGTGCCAAAACCGCACTTGCCGCACCTGCCACAAGTCCGCCTATACCTTGTATGGCGTTTACCGCAAGTGCAGCCGGTATGCGGTAATCGCGGCAGATGCGGTTTTTTCACCGCATCTGCTGTGATTTGAAAAAACCGCTGATGTGAAAGGGCCCTTAGAGAGAACGTCTCACCTCTGTCATTGCCAACAAAGGAGATAGAACAAAGGATTGAGATGAACTTTTGTTATTGACCAAATACTTATTTTCCACAAAATGTGAACAAAACAAATTAATTCCAAATCAGACAATGTGATTTTCATGATGCTTTTTTTGCAACTTTTGTTTTTCAAGTATTTTATGCAAATGAAAAACTAACCTTAATCAGATAGAAAAGACGGCACTCACCCGGTCAGCGTTGCACTTTTATTTAAGTTTGCTGGATACATGTTGCAGGGAGGGGGAGAGGCAGAGTTGACGACGGCACCTCTGCCTCTCCCCCTCCCTGCAACATGTATCCAGCAAACTTAAATATAAGTGCAACGCTGACCGGTGAGTGCCGTCTTTTCTATCTGATTTGTGCTGTCTGCGTCTTTGGACTGGCACCTGCGGGGATTGTTGGAGACTGTTGCCACACACCAGTGCCCCATTCCTACTTTTTTCATTTTTTTTTTAAAAACTAACCTTATTCAACAAGTTTTGTAGACAAAATGACACAAATCTGCACTAAAAAAAACTACTGCAAAAAAATTCAACAAAACAAAGCAAAAAGAGCAGCAAAACCTGCAACTTTGCTTTGCATTGTTCCGTTTTGTTGCTTTTTTTTAATTATTTCACACACATAGATGTCATTAGTCTACAAAACATGCTGAATAAAGTTAGTTTAATTCACCAAAAATGCAAGCTTGCGTATTTTGCTGCATTTTCGCCCCTTTGCCATACTTTCTATGGTGAAAAACTGCAATGAAAACGGTAATAAATGCGAAGAAAAACACAACACTTTTTGGTGAAGCCCTGTGCCCACGGTGTGTTGTTTGATGCCTTTTTATGCTGATTTTGAGAAAGTTCATGTATATCCTGAATCCAGCAAAGTCTATGACAGGTCAGAAGTGCTGTGTCTACATGGTTTTTTTTTTCTTTGCATTTTTGGTGCAGAAAAAGGAAGCAGCAGCATGGCAATTATTTTTTTTTTCTGCACCAAAAATGCAAAGAGAAAACAAACAAACCACGTGGCCACAGCACTTCTGACCTGTCATAGACTTTGCTGGCCTCAGGACATACATGCAGATTTTCACACAAAAACCAGAGCTGGAACAGAAATGCAATAACGCAGTAGGTGCATGTTCACATTGGCCTTATAGTAGCAAAAACAGCAACAAGGAAACAATGAGCAAACTTACTTTTTATTTAGAATATTTGCTAATTTTTTCCTTGTTGTTTATGGGGCGGCATAGTGGCTCAGTGGTTAGCACTGTATGGTGGCTCAGTGGTTGGCACTGTATACGGTGACTCAGTGGTTAGCCCTGTATATGTTGGCTCAGTGGTTAGTACTGTATATGGTGGCTCAGTGATTAGCACTGTATATGGTGGCTCAGTGGTTAGCACTGTATGGTGGCTCAGTGGTTAGCACTGTATATGGTGGCTCAGTGGTTAGCACTGTATATGGTGGCTCAGTGGTTAGCACTGTATGGTGGCTCAGTGGTTAGCACTGTATACAGTGGCTCAGTGGTTAGCACTGTATATGGTGGCTCAGTGGTTAGCACTGTATATGGTGGCTCAGTGGTTAGCCCTGTATATGGTGGCTCAGTGGTTAGCACTGTATGGTGGCTCAGTGGTTAGCACTGTATGGTGGCTCAGTGGTTAGCACTGTATGGTGGCTCAGTGGTTAGCACTGTATACAGTGGCTCAGTGGTTAGCACTGTATATAGTGGCTCAGTGGTTAGCACTGTATATGGTGGCTCAGTGGTTAGCACTGTATATGGTGGCTCAGTGGTTAGCCCTGTATATGGTGGCTCAGTGGTTAGCACTGTATATGGTGGTCAGTGGTTAGCACTGTATATGCTGGCTCAGTGATCAGCACTGTATATGGTGGCTCAGTGGTTAGCCCTGTATGGTGGCTCAGTGATCAGCACTGTATATGGTGGCTCAGTGGTTAGCCCTGTATGGTGGCTCAGTGGTTAGCACTGTATATGGTGGCTCAGTGGTTAGCACTGTATGGTGGCTCAGTGGTTAGCACTGTATGGTGGCTCAGTGGTTAGCACTGTATGGTGGCTCAGTGGTTAGCACTGTATGGTGGCTCAGTGGTTAGCACTGTATATGGTGGCTCAGTGGTTAGCACTGTATGGTGGCTCAGTGGTTAGCACTGTATGGTGGCTCAGTGGTTAGCACTGTATGGTGGCTCAGTGGTTAGCACTGTATGGTGGCTCAGTGGTTAGCACTGTATGGTGGCTCAGTGGTTAGCACTGTATATGGTGGCTCAGTGGTTAGCACTGTATATGGTGGCTCAGTGGTTAGCACTGTATGTTGGCTCAGTGGTTAGCACTGTATATGGTGGCTCAGTGGTTAGCACTGTATATGGTGGCTCAGTGGTTAGCACTGTAGGGTGGCTCAGTGGTTAGCACTATATGGTGGCTCAGTGGTTAGCACTGTATATGGTGGCTCAGTGGTTAGCACTGTATATGGTGGGTCAGTGGTTAGCACTGTAGGGTGGCTCAGTGGTTAGCACTGTATATGGTGGCTCAGTGGTTAGCACTGTATATGGTGGCTCAGTGGTTAGCAGTGTATGGTGGCTCAGTGATTAGCACTGTATATTGTGGCTCAGTGGTTAGCACTGTACAGTGCCTCAGTGGTTAGCACTGTATATGGTGGCTCAGTGGTTAGCACTATATGGTGGCTCAGTGGTTAGCACTGTATATGATGGCTCAGTGGTTAGCACAGTATGATGGCTCAGTGGTTAGCACTGTATATGGTGGCTCTGCTGTTAGCACTGTATGGTGGCTCAGTGGTTAGCACAGTATGGCTCAGTGGTTTGCACTGTATGGTGGCTCAGTGGTTTGCACTGTATGGTGGCTCAGTGGTTAGCACTGTATGGCTCAGTGGTTAGCACTGTATATGGTGGCTCAGTGGTTAGCATTGTATACGGTGGTTCAGTGGTTAGCACTGTATGGTGGCTCAGTGGTTAGCACTGTATGGTGGCTCAGCGGTTAGCACTGTATATGGTGGTCAGTGGTTAGCACTGTATGGTGGCTCAGTGGTTAGCACTGTATGGTGGCTCAGCAGTTAGCACTGTATGGTGGCTCAGCGGTTAGCACTGTATGGTGGCTCAGTGGTTAGCACTGTATATGGTGGCTCAGTGGTTAGCACTGTATATGGTAGCTCAGTGGTTAGCACTGTATGGTGGCTCAGCGGTTAGCACTATATGGTGGCTCAGTGGTTAGCACTGTATGGTGGCTCAGCGGTTAGCACTGTATGGTGGCTCAGTGGTAACACTGCAGCCTTGCAGTATTGGGTTCTGAGTGTAATTCCCACCAATGTCAACATCTGCAAAGAGTTTGTATGCTCTCCCTGTGTACTCATGGGTTTCCTCCCACATTTCAAAGACTCATACTGATAGGATGTTTAGATTGTGAGCCCCAATGGGGACAGTGTTGCAAATGTATGTAAACTGCTATGGAATTAATAGTGCTATGTAAATGAATGATTATTATTATACAGATTTGATGCAGATTTTTCAAAATCTGCACAAATAAAGCATCAAACAACGCACAGGACCTAAAGATGACTATATTCAACATGTTTTGTAGAGAAATGACACCTAGAATCGGCACTATAAAAGAAGCCAGGAACTAAGAAAAAAAACACAAATTCTGCCCTCCATAAAGAAGCTGTTTACAAAAATGAGGTTTTGATGCGTTTTTCGCTTCTCTCTTTGTTTAGTGCAGATTGTGTCATTTGTCTACGAAACATGTTGCATAAAGTTAGTTTTATTCAATGGTTGCATTTTTTTTTTACACTTTCTCGTTACTTTCTACGGTGGAAAAGCTGCAAAAACGCTAAAAATACTGACACGGTGCAATTTTCAAATTCAGTTAGGAAAAGAAAATCACTGCAGGAGATTCCTGGAACCTCGGAGCATTTGCTGCGGCTGCAATAGAAAAAAATCCTTTAATTGCAGAAAAAAAAGCTGCAAAATACCACAATGTGTGAACATGGCCTGTACACAATCCTGAGGAAACTCTGGCCCTGATTCATCATTTGCATTTTTTTTAAGTCACTTTTTTTTCCTTTGATATTTTTACAAATCTTTCAAGTTTGTAGGAATTGGATTGATACATTTAGATTTTTTTTTTTTTTTTTGAAAGTTGCCTTTATTTTTTTGAGAATATGGATAGGGACTCGTAAATGTGAGGATCCGTGATGCGGATTATGAGCTTATAAACTACCGTTCAAAGGTTTGGGGTCACCCAGACAATTTGTGTTTTCCATGAAAACTCATACTTTTATTTATCAAATGAAATGCAAAATGAATAGAAAACATAGTCCAGACATTGACAAGGTTAGAAATAATGATTTTTATTTGTAATAATAATTTTCTCCTTCAAACATTGCTTTAGTCAAAGAATGCTCCCTCTGCAGCAATTACAGCATGGCGTTACAAAATGGAGTGATCGCCTTCCTTATTCCAAATTCCTTTTACCTTGTACAAATCTCCCACTTTACCAGCACCAAGGCAACCCCAGACCATCACATGACCTCCACCATGCTTGACAGATGGCGTCAGGCCTCTTCCTGCATCTTTTCAGATGTTCGGCGTCTCACAAATGTTCTTCTGTGTGATCCAAACACTTCAGAGTTTGATTCGTCTGTCCATAAAACTCAGTCCCAATCTCCCTCTGTCCAGTGTGTGTGTTCTTTTGCCCATATTAATCTTTCCCTTTTATTTGCCAGTCTCAGATATGGCTTTTTCTATCCCTGAAGGCCAGCATCCCGGAGTCGCCTCTTCACTGTAGACGTTGACACTGGTGTTTTGCGGGTACTATGTAATGAAACGGCTGATGAGCTGTGAGGCGTCAATTTCTCAAACTAGAGACTCTAATGTACTTGTCTTGTTGCTCAGTTGTGCAGCGGGGCCTCCCACTTCTCTTTCTACTCTGGTTAGAGCCTGTTTGTGCTCTCCTCTGCAGGGAGCAGTACACACCGTTGTAGGAAATCTTCAGTTTCTCACATGGAATAGCCTTCATTTCTAAGAACAAGAATAGACTGTCGAGTTTCACATGAAAGTTCTCTTTTTCTGGCCAATTTGAGAGTTTCATAGAACAAACAAATGTAATGCTCCAGATTCTCAACTAGCTCAAAGGAAGGTCAGTTTTATAGCTTCTCTAATCAGCCAAACCGTTTTCAGCTGTGCTAACATACTTGTACAAGGATTTTGTAGGGTTTCCTACACATCCATTAGTCTTCTAAAGGCCGGTTTACACGTGTAGATATCGCTAACGATATCATTGTAACATCACTGGTTTTGTGACGTTGTAGCGACTTCCCAGTGTGTGACATCTACCAGCGATCAGCTCGCTGATCGTTGGTCTAATGGCCAGGGCTACTGTTCGATTGTTGGTCCAGCATCGGCGTGTGTGACAGCGGGAGACCAACGATCAACGAGCTCCCAGCGCTGCACAGCACACGCTGAGAGCAGGTAACCAGGGTAAACATCGGGTAGCTAAGTGCAGCGCTGGGGCGTGATTCATCTAGGGGTGCAGAGACATTGCACTGGGCTGCCCTCCAGGTCTAGAATCAGTGTGCACCATATGTATCAGTGTGAATGGCGCCCTATGCATGCAAACATCTATGTGCATAGTAAATGCCGCCTGTCACCTCCCCATGTACTGGATGGTTGGGAGTGATTATACCGGTACTGTGCACCTGTGTTTGCCTCTATGTCATGGGGTCTTGCTGCATCCTGACAGGGGGATTAGTTGATAGATTGTTGTGGCTGCCTTCACTGAGTTTTTTTGAGTATTTTTGTGTAAAATAAATAAAAAAAGGAGATTTTTGTGTACTCACCGTAAAATCCTTTTCTCTTAGCCTCTAATTGGGGGACACAGACCGTGGGTGTTATGCTGCTGTCCACTAGGAGGCGACACTAGGCAGAATCTGAAAAAGATTAACCGTGGCTCCTCCTCTGCAGCATACACCCTGGACAGGCACTGTCCTGACCAGTTTGTGCTAAAGCAGTAGGAGGATTTACATACCAGTGATAACATCCAAAAAACCATGCCTGCAAGAAGGCAACTATGCACGAGTTCAAACAACAAGAAAACCCAAAAAACGGGCCACAACGGCCAACAGGGAGGGAGCTGTGTCCCCCAATTAGAGGCTAAGAGAAAAGGATTTTACGGTGAGTACACAAAAATCTCCTTTTCTCCTTCGCCTCATTGGGGGACACAGACCGTGGGACGTCCCAAAGCAGTCCCTGGGTGGGAAAAGCAATGGAACGAGTGTTATATAAGGTAGTATCCTACAGGTGGGCAACTGCCGCCTGCAGGACGCGTCTACCCAGGCTCGCATCCGCAGAAGACTGGGTATGGACCATGTAATGTTTGGTGAATGTGTGCAAGCTAGTCCAGGTGGCTGCTTTACACACTTGTTGGGCAGAAGCCTGATGCCGAATAGCCCAGGATGCCCCCACCGCACGGGTAGAATGCGCTCTGATACCGGCCGGAAGAGGCGAGTTTTTTAGCCTGTAGGCATCCTGAATTGTGGCTCTGATCCATCTGGCAAGCGTGGCCTTTGAGGCTGAGAAGCCCTTGCGGCTGCCTTCAGGAAGAAGGAAAAGAGAGTCCGACTTCCTAAAGGGGGCTGTTCTAGAGACATAAATGCGCAAAGCCCTTACAAGGTCCAGAGTATGCAGAGCCTTCTCAAATCTATGAACCGGAGCTGGACAAAGGGACGGTAAAGATAGTTCCTCATTGATGTGGAACGATGAAACCACCTTCGGAAGAAAAGAAGGAACCGTACGGAGAACTACCTTATCCTGGTGAAAGGCTAGGAATGGAGGCCTGCATGAGAGTGCTGTGAGCTCGGACACCCTCCGAAGGGAGGTGATAGCCACTAGAAACACCACCTTCTGGGATAGAAGGCGGAGAGGGATCTCTTTGAGAGGCTCAAAAGGTGGTTCTTGCAATGCCGTCAGCACCAAGTTTAGATCCCACGCATCCAGCGGTCGTCTGTAGGGGGGAACCAAACGGGAAACCCCTTGAAGGAAAGTTTTGATTTGAGGTTTTAAGGCCAGTCTCCGCTGGAAAAGAACGGAGAGGGCCGAGACCTGGCTCTTAAGAGAGCCCAGGGACAGTCTGGCCTCCAGACCTGATTGTAGGAAGCCCAGAATTCTAGGCAGCGAGTAGGGAAGCGGATTCTGATCATGAGATGCACACCAGGCAAAAAAGGCTTTCCAGGTGCGATAGTAAATTTTGGCAGAGGCAGGTTTCCTCGCACTGATCATAGTGCGAATCACATCCTGTGAGAGCCCTGCTTGAGTTAGAATCCAGGTTTCAAGGGCCACGCCGTCAAATTCAAGGCCTGTGAATTCTGGTGGCAGAACGGACCCTGAGATAGGAGGTCTGGCCGATCTGGGAGGCGCCAGGGGGCGTCTGCCGTGAGTTGGACGACGTCGGCATACCACGCGCGTCTGGGCCAGTCTGGGGCGATAAGGATGACTGGAATCCCTTCCTGTTTGATTTTGCGCACTACTCTGGGGATTAGAGGCAGAGGTGGGAAGATGTACAGGAGTTGAAATTGAGTCCAGTCCTGAACTAGGGCATCCGCTCCGAGAGACCGGGGGTCGTGTGATCTGGCCATGAAGTTGGGGACCTTGGCATTGAGATGTGATGCCATCAGATCCACGTCCGGAGTCCCCCAGCGATGACAAATTTGCCGAAAAACCTCGGGATGCAGGGACCACTCTCCTGAGTCTATGCCTTGGCGACTGAGAAAGTCTGCTTCCCAGTTGTCTACTCCTGGGATGTGTACGGCGGACAGGGTCGATCCCGTGGATTCCGCCCATTGCAGGATGTGCGATACCTCCCGCATCGCTTGGACACTGCGGGTTCCGCCCTGGTGATTTACATAAGCCACGGCCGTGGCATTGTCGGATTGTATCCGGACGTGAGAGTTCACTAGGAGACGTTGGAAGGCCCGTAGTGCCAGGAAGATGGCTCGAATCTCCAGGACGTTGATGGGCATGGTGGCTTCCAATGGAGACCACTTCCCCTGCGCTCTGTGGTGTCGGTACACCGCGCCCCATCCCGTGAGACTGGCATCGGTTGTCAGAATCTTCCAGTGGCCTGGGATGAACGATCTCCCCTTGGAGAGAGATACTGGACGGAGCCACCAGTGCAGGGATTGCTTGACTGTCGAGGATATGCGGAACATCCTGTCCAGGGAAAAAGGACTCTTGTCCCAGGACTTGAGTATGGCCAATTGGAGAGGCCGAAGGTGAAGCTGGGCAAAGGGGACCGCTTCTATCGAGGCAACCATCCTGCCCAGAACTCGCATGGCAAAACGAAGGGATCGAGGTGCTGGGTGAAGAAGGGCGCGAACTCCCATCTGGATAGCATGTGCCTTCTCCTTGGGGAGGAGCACCAGCCCCCTGGAAGTGTGAAATTCCATGCCCAGAAAAATGAGGGACTGACTTGGGATTGGGGACGACTTTTTTAGGTTGACCAACCAGCCCAGGCGACTTAGTGTGTCTACCGTGATGGTGACACTGAGTTCGCAGTCCTTGAAGGTGGGAGCCTTGATAAGTAGATCGTCCAAGTATGGGATGACGACTACGCCTCTGGAGTGTAATATAGTCATGGCAGCCGCCATGACTTTGGTAAAGACTCTGGGAGCCGTGGCGAGTCCAAATGGGAGAGCCACAAACTGATAATGAGCCTGACCGATTGCGAATCTGGGTGTGAGCGATGGTTTTTGAGAATCGCCCTGAACTCGGGGTGATCGGAGAAATATTTCGGGGGCCTCTTAGTCCTCTGGAAAGCGATCTCGTGCTCTGGGGCATCTGGCGGAGGTTCAGATATCTTCAGCACCTGGTTGATGGAGGTGATTACGTCCTCAACCAATACATCAGTGTCTGGCTGGGATAGGTCCAGTGACCCATCTGGATCCAGATCTGAGCTGGAGTCGCAGAGTCCCTCGGACTCCTGCGCATCATCGCGCTCTTCTCTAGGAGGGGGTGACCTGGACCTTCTGTGACCCTCCCTATCAGGGGACGGTTCTGGTGACCTGGAGGCACGGCGACTCTCCCTTGGAGATGACCGTGAAGTATGAGTAGGCCCTGGAGACCGTGCAGGTCCCGGAGAGCCTGACCTATGTGGTCGTTTCCGTCCTGCCCTAGAGGTGGATCTTAGTTCAGTGCGGCCGCGTTCTGAGTGTCCGCTTTGTTGAGCAGCGGTCTGGGGTGAAGCATGACTCTGCATAGCTGAAAGCAATGTAGAGGACAGCCTGTCCATGGATTGTGCCATGGATTGTGAGATGGATTGGGACAAAAAAGTGGCCCATTCCGGCATGGCAGATGACGCATCCGTAACGGCTGAGGACACCGGCCCCGTAGTCTGGGCGCAGTCCCGACAGTGCTGGGACGTATGTCTACTGGGTAGAGGCTTCTGACATGCTGTGCATAAGGAATAGTAGGCTGTGTGGGCCCTAGTCTTCTTGTTCCTTGAGCCCGGCATAGTGGTATATACAGGAGCCTGTGCAGGGGTGCCCTGGAGAGAATAGTGCTGCGCAGGGGTGCCCTGGAGAGAATAGTGCTGTGCAGGGGTGCCCTGGAGAGAATAGTGCTGTGCAGGGGTGCCCTGGAGAGAAGAGTTCCAGCAGAGGAGATAGAAGACCTCTGCTGGCAACTTACCACCACCTGTGTGCCACCAGTGTCCAGCGATTGTCTGTCTGTGCCCCCCGGAGACTGTGCAGCTGCTGTGCTGCTGCTGGTGCCGCTCTGCCTCCACCACGAGGCATGTAATGGCGTCCGGGATGTGGAGAGAGGAGGAAGGAGGGGGGCGGAGCGCTGCAAAACCGCGCGATTCTGCACAGAGGGCGCGCTCCGGAGACGCGGTCCGCCCCCTGCTATGACGCTGGCCGCGTCATCCTCGTCATCCGGGGGGCGGGCCGGGGGGCGTGCCGAAGGCGGCGGCCTCGGCGTAGGCCGAAGCCGCGGCCTAAATTAGCTCTGTGCGGCCGGGAAGAGGCTCCAGAGCGGCGCGGAAGTCCGTGAGGGGGTCCGGAACTGGTCTGGACCCCACCGGACCCCCGGGGCAGGCAGCGGTGGGTTAGTGCGGGCCCCTGCAGAGGACCCAGAGTGCTGGGTCCTCTGCTCCACCATAAATGCAGCCCTTAGTGCTGGCTGCTGCAGGGACACAGGCAAGCTGTGTCCCTGCCAGTGCTGGCTGCCCCCAGTGCTGGTCCCCCGACCCCTCAGGAGTACACAGCAAGCTGTGTACCCTGGATTGCTGCGGCAGGCACGCCGCAGCCGAAGTGAAAAGGAGTTTGTCAGCAGGGCTGATAACTCCAGGGTGCATGTAGCAGATCTAAGCTGCTGCACCAGATGGCTCTACCTGGGGTGTCTCGACCTAAATGGACCCCAAAGGGGCATTTAGGGAGGGATGCTGCTCCACCGTCAGGTGCCTTGTCCTTCGCCTCACTCTCAACCCATGAACCCCAATGTTGGGGAAATGGGGAGGGAGGATCGTCGTCTCAACCTCAACCCGGCGTCCCCAACAGTGGGGGGCCGAGGAGGGAGCGGCATGTTAAGGGAAATAGTCGACCTCAACCAGGCGCCCCCAACAGTGGGGGGCCGAGGAGGGACCATGCCGGGAGTCTCATCAGAGACCCACTTGTCTTCTTCTTGAATAAAAAAGAAATCTTCAAAAAGAAAACGCTTATTTTTTAGGAGCACTAAAAAATCTGTGTGTGCCTCCTAGACACTAAGCAAAAACTGGTCAGGACAGTGCCTGTCCAGGGGTGTATGCTGCAGAGGAGGAGCCACGGTTAATCTTTTTCAGATTCTGCCTAGTGTCGCCTCCTAGTGGACAGCAGCATAACACCCACGGTCTGTGTCCCCCAATGAGGCGAAGGAGAAAATGCTTTTTGTTTACTTTTGTTGCTTGTTTGTTACTTAATTTTAGGAAATAAAATCATGTTCTGCTAAAATGTTGCAAAATGGCAGATTTATATACAATCACTCCAGGGAGGGGGAGGGGTCACAATGTGAGGAACAAACAGTCTACATTTTTTGGAAAGGTTACAATGGATGCCCCCACCCCTCCCCCATCACACAGGACTGAAACACTGAAAGTGACTTTTTTGTTATTTTTAAGTGTAAAAAACATCAAAAGACAAAATACAACAAACAAGAGACGACAGACGACAGAAAGAGACGACAGACAGTCATAGGGAAGAATAATGAACGTCTCCAGGAAGAGGGGAAAAGGGAAAAGCACCTAAAGTGACGGGGGGCGGGGTTGTGTGTCTGTAAATGTTTCCTATTGGTTGCTCGCCCTGTCATTCATTCCTCCTTGGTCCAATCATCCGTCTTCTTCTCTGCTACAATCCTATTGCTTCACGTTCTTGTCAATCTTTGCTTTCCGTCATATGATTGGCTGTTCTATGTCAAGCGCTGTTATTGGTCAGATTCGTTTTATAAGGGGTGTTCGGATTGGTCCTCTGCGGTAGTGACGTCACGATGGTCGCGGCTCTGCGATTTGTTACATTTTGGCGGGAGGAGCGAATTTGAAGTGAGCGGCGGATTCACAGCTGAGTGACCGGAAGCCGTGACCTCGCCACACCGGAGACGGCTCAGGTAACCGGCGGCCACACTGGCCTCCAGATACAGCCGTTATGTCCCGGGTCTGAGCTGGAGGGAGGAAGGAAGGAGGAGAGGGGGCGGGAAGGTGCAGGCGCTGGATCCCAAGATCTGATTTGGCGGAAGGGGGGTGGTGCAGGCGCTGGATCCCAGGATCTGACCTGGAGGAAGGGGAAAGGTGCAGGATCCCAGGATCTGACCTGGAGGGAAGGGGGAGGTGCAGGTGCTGGATCCCTGGATCTGACCTGGAGGAAGGGGAGAGGTGCAGGTGCTGGATCCTGGATCTGACCTGGAGGAAGGGGAGAGGTGCAGGTGCTGGATCCCAGGATCTGACCTGGAGGAAGGGGAGAGGTGCAGGTGCTGGATCCCAGGATCTGACCTGGAGGAAGGGGAGAGGTGCAGGTGCTGGATCCCAGGATCTGACCTGGAGGAAGGGGAGAGGTGCAGGTGCTGGATCCCAGGATCTGACCTGGAGGAAGGGGGGAGAGGTGCAGGTGCTGGATCCCAGGATCTGACCTGGAGGAAGGGGGGAGAGGTGCAGGCGCTGGATCCCAGGATCTGACCTGGAGGAAGGGGGGGGAGGTGCAGGCGCTGGATCCCAGGATCTGACCTGGAGGAAGGGGGGAGGTGCAGTTGCTGGATCCCAGGATCTGACCTGGAGGAAGGGGGGAGGTGCAGTTGCTGGATCCCAGGATCTGACCTGGAGGAAGGGGGGAGGTGCAGTTGCTGGATCCCAGGATCTGACCTGGAGGAAGGGGGGAGGTGCAGATGCTGGATCTCAGGATCTGACCTGGAGTGGGATGTGATTCTGATCGTAACATGATCTTTGTTTTTGCAGCCTCCGCCATGTCTTTCCAGTTCAGTATCCCCTTGGCCTTTAAGGACTTGCTGAAGAGCGGAGGAGTGGGGCAGTACGTGGTCCAGGAGGTTCTGCCTGTGCGGCAGCTGACCTCCGACCTCCAGGGTGAGTCATGGCTTTGCTGCTTTTTTTTCCTCCCATCAGGTTTCTTTTAGAGATAATGATCCATCACATCTGTGAGTTGATTTATGCTGCCTAATCCTAGGTAACATGAATTAGCCAGGCTGCACAATTGCAGCCAGGAGTGTTTTTATTTTTGTATGTATGTTTTTTCTGAAACCCTGCAGCTGTTCAGAGAAGATAAAGCTTCACTCACCAGGCCTGTTCTAAGGCCAGAATTTCATCATGAAAGTTTTAACAAGTAGGACATTTTTTTTTGGTCCAGTTCAGGAGTGCTAAATTGTGCAGCTTTGGGCATTGCCGCACCAGTGGGATGGTGGCACGTGGACGGCTGCTGGTCATTCATGACTTGTAGCTGCATTCACTGTGCCATCCCAGCAGGAACTGGGAGATTTGTGCCTCTTAATGAATCCGGAGCCTCACACTCCAACCCCAAGACTGGCCTGACGATCTCTAGCCTCAGTGAATTGGGGCCATAGTTTGCAGATCAGGCCAGAGACAAGACAGGACATGCCTGACAATCACCCTATCTGTGTAGGCAAGGAGAGATCTGAGTGGTTCAGGGAGAAGCCGGACAGAGAATAATCTCTGGTCCCGGCCGGATCTGAAAACTGCTTTCTCTGAAACACCAAAGCGTTGCAGAGGAGTTCATGCTGAGTGCAGCCGGGGATTGGTGTCGGCAGCATGGCTTGACTGATAGATTTCCTTTTTGTTTTAGTGAACCTACAATTTTTGCTGACAACTCATATAATGGACGACTTAAAGGGTATATCCGGGATTTTAAAAAAAAAAAAAAGGTGCTCAAGCACTAACAGGCAGCTTGTTGCCACCAACCTGCTTCTTATGCCTGGTGCTGTTCTTCGCTCAGAGACCCCCACCTGCTGGCAATTCTGCAGCTTCTGATGATGTCCTGGCGACTTCTCTGCTCTGTTGAAGCCGATGTCATGATTGACAGCTCCCCCAGTTAGGTAGAAGAAAGCTGTCAATTAGCATGACATCTGCCATCCTGCCTATTCCTGCAGAGTCGAAATGAAATCTTCACTGTACTGAGACAGAGGGGTTCAGAGCACATCAGGCAGGTAGTAGACAACTACCTGCCTATTGGTGCTTATGCACTTTTTTTTTTATTTTTCATCCTGGATATCCCCTTTAATTGGACGGTTCTTCTGAGCTTATATCTTGATTAATGTAAATACTAATAATTTTTATTTTGTGTCCTGACAGCTTTTAAAGCTGCTCTTCGCTCCCAGGGTCCCAGATGTGTTGTGCAGCACTTTGATCCGCTATACAGCATCATATAGTAAGTGAGCAGTGAGTCACAGAGTGTTATCTTTTCTTTTAAAAATAAAGTAAAACACAAAGTTCTGACATTTTTTATCATCGGCCACATGATGAGTCCAAGGCGAATGTGACTCTGCATCCTCTGGGTGTCGCCTCGGCCCGTGGCCCTCGGTCTGTAATCTTGGTGGTCGTGGAGAAGAATCTCGCGGCCGCTGTAAGGCCAGACCCACAGCAGCGCTCAGCGCTGGTCTTCTCAGATAATCTGCCCACGGGAGCGTGTGGGTAGTGAATGAGCGGATCTACACGGCGTCTCGCGAATAGAGGACCGGGCACGGGGCAACACTCACTAAGAGCCGGTGCGGAGGCATGAGCACGTATCTTTGGTAATCTGATGGCCGGTCGGGAAATGTTAGGAATGGATTCTGCTGTCAGTTTTTTTTTTTTTTTTGCTGTTACTCAGGAGATTTTGTCTAAAACTTCATTTGTTTCTTTTAGCCATTTCCCCTCTGTGTCTGTTGCCCTGAAGGAAGACTTTCTTGAGCTGCTTGTGAAAGGTAAGAAGCTCTGATACAAATGGGTGGAAGAAGAATGAAAGCCTGTGAGAATGACGTGGAAGGACACGTAAAACGAGAAGTAAAATCGGTGTACCGTATTTGTCGGACTAGAAGAGGCACCCAGATTTTAGAGGGGGAAAATAGAGGAAAGGAAAATAAAGCAAAAAATGTGGTTATAATGCACTGTTATTGAGGGAGATGTGCTGCTGACACTTATGGGGCTAATGTCCCCGTCCTGGGCCCCTTCCAGGTTACACATGGCCACCTCATCATGGTATATAATCCCCATCTTGGATATGGCCCCCAATCATGGTATATAACCTTTCATCCTTGTATACTGGAGGAAAAAGGTTTTTCAGCACACCATTAGATGAATTCGTGTGGCTTTGGGTGTGGACTCCAGGACAGTGCTTGGACAAGGCTGCTGTGGCAAACAAAGGATCCAGCGTCCAAATCAGAATCTTCCATATATGTTAAAACTTCAAGTTTCTTTAAATTCCTTTAAAATCATGCTGTTAAAATTCTGAAGCCAGAGGATTACGCGTTTCAAACGAAGATGTTCTTAATCATAATCAACATCCTCGTTTGAAAAGCGTAATCTTCTGGATTCATAATTTTAACAGCATGATTTTAAAGGAATTTAAACAAACAGAAGTTTTAAAATATATTCAGATTCTGATTTGGATGCTTGTTGCTGGATCCTCTTTGTTTGGCTCCCCTCATTTTGAATATGCTCAACATGCACCCCCCCACCCACATGCTGCTGTACACAAGAAAATAACAAACAATGCAAAACGCGCCCTCTGGGGCTTGCCTCAGTCTCTCCCTGCTTGCAGCACTCTGGGTTTGCGTCCTCCTGTGTCCCTGAGGCAGCTGGTCATGTGATCGGGGCGCGCTGTGATGTCAATGTGCTGATCACATGACTGGCTACCTCAGGGACCGCGAGTGCTGCAAGGAGGGAGAGACGGAGGGAAGCGCCTGAAGGGTGAGTTTTACATTGTTTTCTTGTGTGCGGCAGCATGGGGGGGCATATTCAGAAGGAGTGGGCCATGTAGCACAATGGGGAGGGGGGCTGTATCCAGTGCTGAGAAGGTGTACACTTCCTCTAATTTAATATGCCCTCCATCTGTTTGCCCATCTCTCAGCACAGTGGGTGCAATGCATGTTAAATGAGCATAATGAGCGGAAGCATGTGACGTCCCGCTGCCTCAGCAGCCCCCGCAGCCTCCTCCCAGCTCGCTCCAGAGCTGCAGCTCCCCCCAGCACAGCCCCACAGTCACATAGTCTGTATATTCAGACTATAAGACACACTCCCCACTTTGCCCCCAAATTTTGGGGGTTAAAAAGTGTCTAAAGGCCACTTCACACACACAGATATCCGAGTCCAATATCTGAACAGATCTCTGGTTGCAGTGAAATCATGGATACATTGTTCCATTTTGTGGCTGTGTACAACATGGAGCAATGTATCCATGATTTCACTGCAACCAGAGATCTGTTCAGATATTGGACTCGGATATCTGTGTGTGTGAAGTGGCCTTTAGTCTGAAAAATACGGTAATTGTATTGCATCAGAAGTGTAACAAAGTATTATACATTCAATAGTAAAGACATTTGAATACAAGGCTGGCGAGTGAATAACATCCAAAAATGTAGAAGACAATAACGTGGGTGTATCAAGAGATGGTTGCAAACGGGTACAGAACAGAACATATTAATAACATGGCGTAACAAAATGAATTAAACATGTATTAATGATTTGGGAATAGTGACCCATTATGTTGAGTAAAAAGTGTACAGTGACATTTAAAGGCAACTCACAAGTCAAGGAAACCGCACCCGACGCGCCATTCGCATATGACTTCATCAAGGGTCCTATTCTGAATATCTTGAGCCCATATTATTTCTAATATACTTTTAATGCATTTTACACATTATTATTATTATGCTGGGTCATTAGTATTTGCTTTGTACTTTGAGTATCCGTTTGCAACATTTATCACTTGATAGACCCGTCATATTGTCTTCTGTATTTCTGGATGACGGGTAAATCGAGTGATCAAGTTGCAAATTGATACTGTACAAAAGAAAATATTAAACAATCAACATGTTATTAAAAAAGAATATAAACTGTATATTCGTAGTATGGATTTAAGATATTAGGAATACGACACCCTACATGTGAAACGTGCAGCTTCCTTGACTGAGTTGACTCCATGTCACTTTGCACTTTACCTTTTTACTCAACTTGATGGGTCACAAGTCCCAATATCTTGACCATAAATCCATACTCCATATTATGATGGTGGGTCATTAATATCTTTATTGTACTGTGAGCATCTGTTTGCATATCTGTCACTTGAAACACTCGTCATATTGTCTTCTACTTTTTTAGATGTTGTTCTCTCGCCAGCCTTCTATTGTGATGCTGTTACTATTGTATGTGTGTAATACTTTCTTATAGTATTTTACTTGGCCCTGCACCATTTTGATAGCCTTTCACTGAAGTCTTGGGCTTTGCTCTTTGTACCGTATGTACATGGTTTTTTTTTTTCTCCATGGGTAGAACATAAAAAAATATATGATGGTGCAGCATCTTCTGAAATTGAAAATGCTCTTCTCACCGGTCCCTTTTATCTGTACAGCCAATTCCCAGCATGCGAGCGAACTTCCCTCGGTCCTGCAGGATCTGTCTCTGGCCACAGCGGAGCGTAATCTCCACCTGAACACTCTGAAGATGAACTGCTTCCTCCTCCTGCATCTGGTGGAGGCCTTCGAAGTTGAAACCTATAAAGCGGCTTTGGGAAATGTGGAGCCGAGCGGGAAGGTGAAGGATTGTAGGATTGTGTTTTTTTTTTTCCATATAGATATGTAATATATTAATATTATATTATATTTATATTATATTATATATATGCTTTCATATTATCAGGGCAGAAAAACAAAGTCAAAAACAGACAGCTTTATGTGGGAAAATGAGAGGGAGAACGCTCTGCAGACGGTCACACATCTGCTGCAGCTGGATATTCACCGGCTCTGGAACATGTCGCTGATAGAGGAGGAATTTGTCAGGTTTGATTTACTTTTAGACAAAACTAATGTAGCTCCTTGATCCTTTGAATTTCACCTATAACTTGTTGCCCTCGGTCTGTAATCTTGGTGGTTGTGCAGAAGTCTCTCGCTGCTGCTGTAAGGCCAGACCCACATTGGCGTTCAGTGCTGGTCTTCCTCAGCCCAATCTGCCTACAAGAGTGTGTGCAGGATCTGAGAGGACCTACAGCCCCCTCCCTGGGGCAATACTCTGGGATAGTGGGAGACACGGACCCGTATCATCTATAATCCTACAGAAAGATTTTACTGACTTCTTATGGTACTTTTGACTTTCTCTGCAGTATGGTCACCGGCTGCTGCTACAAAATGATGGAGAACCCAACGATCGGGCAACTGAGGAACAAGTCTCTGTGGGAATCGTTATCACACCTGCTCGGTGTGGCTGTGAAACGCTCAAACGACACCCTAAGTAAGTGCTTGGCCCTGCAGGATTGTTCCCTCTAAAGGAACTATATGTAGACATGGATAGGTTTCCCCCACATTCAGGACCTTGCTGACAACTTCATCTGACTACACCGCGGAGTTTAGGTCACCTAAAGAATCTGTCTTTTGAAAAATATTAAGTCATTGAAGGGTTATCTGGAGCTCCAAAAGTAAGCGGTGCCAACAACGTTACAACCCACATATCTGCCAAGAATACTCCACACTTGGCACTGGTCATAGTGTCGTTGGCACCATTGCCTTGTGATGTTGGAGTAAGCTGCTCTGGATGCCTTTCAAGAGCTGTTCCTTGGTTGCTGCTGGCACATATGATGAGATTTTCTGACCTTTTTGAATAATGATGCCCGATACTGGTACTGAGTCTCCTGCCATATGATGAGCTAAAGGCCAATGTGACCCCCTCCGTTACCTGGGGACGTCCTCTGACCGCAGCCCTCGGTCTGTAATCTTGGTGGCTGTGGAGGAGGGTTTCCCTGCCACTGTAAGGCCAGACCCACAGCAGCATTTATTGGTGGTCTGTCTCCGCCTGTCATCTAAACTGCCCCTCAAAGTGTGAGGCTGCAGTTAGTGAGAAGACCTACAAGACGGAGCGTGGAAAAGGGGGCCGGGCAGAGGCCGTCACTCCGAGGGGAGGGGAAAAATGATCGTCAGTCTTTGGTAATCTGATGGCATTGACTTAACAGTGATTTGGTCAAACTTCTTCTTGAGTTTATATTCAAAGTTAATAAAACGCAATATCCTTAATAGTTGATTCAAGTTACTTCACATTAAGTGAAAATCCATATATTGGGGGAAATCAACCAGAACGCACCAAATACACATCTGATAAAGGTGTGGATTTATGTTGTCATATCCTCCTGGTGATTGCGCTGTCACCGCAGTCAATGGATTTGTCATCCTGAGTGCTTTAAACAGATCCTGTCACCTCCAGAACGCCTCCTAAGCTACCAAAACATGTCCCTGCAGCATGTTATTACTAATCTCACACTCCTTTTGCCTCCTAAAAGCATCCTGTGAAAGTGCATTAAAACTTTTAATACTTACTCATTAGTGATTATAATTAACATTGCCTATATTCTTTAGCCCTTAAGGCGTGTTTTGCAGCCTGAATGATCCACCCTCTGTGTGCTCTTCTTGTGCAGGCTTTGCCCTCCCCCCTCTGTCACTCACAGAATGCAAATCATTAGTCCTGCCTTCAGCTCCACATCACAGCAGAAGCTGCACAGAGAGGGTGGATCATTCAGGCTGCAAAACAACACGCCCTAGGGGCTAAAGAATATAGCCCCTGCTAATTATAATCACTGAGTGAGTATAAAATCGTTTTTATGCACTTTCACAGGATGCTTTTATGAGACAAAAGGAGTGTGAGATTAGTGATAATATGCTGCAGGGACATGTTTTGGGGGTGACAGGATCCCTTTACGTAGCGTTAGTGGAAAGACACTGAGATGTATGCGAGTATCTCACATGACTTGCCCGGAACGGCCTCTGCGTCTCTGAATGGGAATGTCAGCTGCTTGTGTTTCTATGCAGCTCAATTCTGCTATCCAGAGAGGCAGGGGTGGGTAAGGCGAGTCATGTGAGATGCATGCAAGATACTCGCATAGTATTTCACCCTTTAATTCACACTATTTGCTGGACACAGTCTGCCAACCAATGTTGGAGTTTGGAGCTTGCTGGCTGGTAGGAGATTGGTTTTCTGTGCCTGATTGCTTCCAATAGGTCATCGGCTCCTCCAGATCAGGTCCTGCAAATCAATTTGCACAGATTCTGGTCTTCAGTCCTTTGCTTTGTGTCCCCAGGTGTCAGTGTGAAGGTCATACAGCTACTGCAGCACTTCGATCATCTGGCTCCAGTACTTGTCCATGCGGTGACGCTCTGGGCGACAGAGTATGGAATGAAATCTTTGGTGGGGGAGATCATGAGGTGAGCGGCAAACATGTGGGACCATTTCTTGCTTCATCAGTCTAATATTTCCTGTGCATAATGGGGCCGAATTGCCAATGGTGTCTGTTTAGGTCGTTTGGACTCAGACTTAAGGGCCTGTTACATGCTTCAATGTCCCAGCGATCCCACCATCGATTCGACCTGGTCGTGATCGCTGCTGAGGTGTTACACATAGAGATATATTGAACGACGCAGCAACAATTCCGCGACAAACTATGCTTGCGGTCGTTTGGTCGCCTACATGCTTCAGTTCTGAATAGCGAAGCCATAAATGAGATTGTTTGAAAAATGTCACACAACAATGTTGCAGGTTGAACGAACGACCTATTTACAGAAATGTTCATAAACCTATGATCAATGATCTAACAACTTATAGTTGGTCGTATCTACATGTCACACGCAACAACGTTGTTACGACATCGATGCACCGCCCCAAAAGCCGTGATGTACTAACAATATCATAGCGTGTAACGGGCCCTTTAGGCTGCTTCACATCACGATTTTTGTTAATCAGTGGCTCTCCGTTGTAAAATGGATAGCCACGAATCAGATTTGGTCTCCATGTATCTCTATGGGCATGGATGTTCATGGATTGGTCCTTATTGGCAACTGATTGTCAGTTTTGTGATGGAACCGTTTGTGTCAGATTTTTTTTTTTTCCCATCCCCAAAATCTGAGCCTGCTCTTATTTTGGTCTGCCTTGAAAAAAATCGGACAGAAACTGATCCTATGGAGCTCTATGGTGACGGCTCAAAACAGATCTGTCACAAGATCAGATCTGTAAAATGGATCTGCTGTAGTGCACATGCTCAGAAGCAAGGTATATCCTCCTCCTTCCCTTCTCACTTCCTAAAACTCAACGTAGACAAAACCAAACTCATCATCTTTCCCCCATCTCGCACACCTTCCTTACCAGATCTATCTATCACAATAAATGACATCACACTTTGCCCTGTACCTGAAGTCCGCTGCCTCGGAGTAACCCTTGACTGCCCTGTCCTTCAAACCGCACATCCAAGCCCTCGCCACCTCCTGTCGCCACCAACTCAGAAATACTTCCAGAATCTGTCCCTCCCTCAATCTGCTTAACAATTAGTGCATGCCCTCATCCTCTCCCGTCTCTACTACTGCAACCTCCTTCTCTGTGGCCTTCCTGCTAACCCTCTTGCACCTCTCCAATCTGTCCTTAACTCTGCTGCCCGACTAATCCACCTCCTCGTTGCTCCTCCACTTCTCCCCTCTGCAAAGCGCTCTACTGGCTCCCAATTCCCACACTCGCATACTCTCACACACACATACACACACACACTCGCACACACCTCATACACACTTTATTATACATACATCCTCCCTCACACACACACTCACTTTTCTCACTTTAATGATGCATCGCTCCAGTGCAGGGGCTGCCACGGTCCCCGCTGTGCTGATGTCCGGCCTCCGCTGTGCTATGACTTCCTCCAGCCGCCGTTCAGACAAGCTGTTGCTCAGCAGAATCAATGCAATCTGCCAGCCAGAGGCCCACATGTGACGTCATATTCCGCTATCAGGTGCGAACCTCTCATTGGCTGGCAGCTTGCATTGATCTTGCTGAGTGCCAGAGCTTGTTAGTGCCGTGGACGGAAGTCCTCACACAGCGGGGACTGCAGCGGCCCCCTTCACTGGGGCGATGCATCATTAAGTTGCCCAAGGTGCCGCAGACCGCATAGTGAAGCCCCAGGGGCTGCATGCGGCCCTCGGGCCACGTGTTTGAGACCCCTGCTCTAAAGAAACTATCTATGTAGACATGGATAGGTTTCTGCCACATTCAGGACCCTGCTGACAACTACATTTGACTACACACTGCAGAGTTTAGGTCACATAATATTTTTCAAAAGACAGATTCTTTAAGGCATTGAAGGGTTATCTGGAGCTTCAAAAGTAAGCGGTGCCAACAACGTTACAACCCACATCTGCCAAGAATACTCCGCACTTGGCACTGGTCATAGTGTCGTTGGCACCGTTGCCTTGTGATGTTGGAGTAAGCTGCTCTGGATGCCTTTCAAGAGCTGTTCCTTGGTTGCTGCTGGCACATATGATGAGATTTTCTGACCTTTTTTTGAATAATGATGCCCGATACTGGTACTGAGTCTCCTGCCATATGATGAGCTAAAGGCCAATGTGACCCCTCCGTTACCTGGGGATGTCCTCTGACCGCAGCCCTCGGTCTGTAATCTTGGTGGCTGTGGAGGAGAGTTTCCCTGCCACTGTAAGGCCAGACCCACAGCAGCATTTATTGGTGGTCTGTCTCCGCCTGTCATCTAAACTGCCCCTCAAAGTGTGAGGCCGCAGTTAGTGAGAAGACCTACAAGACGGAGCGTGGAAAAGGGGGCCAGGCAGAGGCCGTCACTCCGAGGGGAGGGGAAAAATGATAGTCAGTCTTTGGTAATCTGATGGCATTGACTTAACAGTGATTTGGTCAAACTTCTTCTTGGGTTTATATTCAAAGTTAATAAAACGCAATGTCCTTTATTGTTGATTCAAGTTACTGTACATTAAGTGAAAATCCATTTATGGGGGGAAATCAACCAGAACGCACCATCTGATAAAGGTGTGGATTTATGTTGTCATATCCTCCTGGTGATTGCGCTTTCACTGCAGTCAATGGATTTGTCGTCCTGCGTGCTTTAAAGGGATCCTGTCACCTCCAGAACCCCTCATAAGCTACCAAAACATGTCCCTGCAGCATATTATCACTAATCTCACACTCCTTTTGTTTCCTAAAAGCATCCTGTAAAATTGCATAAAAAACGTTTTGATACTTGCTCATTAGAATTTATAATTCGCATTGGCTATATTCTTTAGCTCTTGGGGCATGTTGTTTTGCAGGCTCCAGGATCAACTCTGTCTGTTTGCTTTGCTTGTGCAGGCTCTGCCCTCCCCCCTCTATCACTCACAGAATGCAAATGATTAGTACTGCCTTCAGCTGCACATCACAGCAGAAGCTGCACAGAGAGGGTGGATCATTCAGGCTGTAAAACATGCCCTGGTGACTAAAGAATATAGCCCTGCTAATTATAATTACTAATGAGTGAGTATAAAATCGTTTTTATGCACTTCCACGAGATGCTTTTAGGAGACAAAAGGAGTGTGAGATTAGTGATGGCATGCTGCAGGGATATGTTTTGGTAGCTTAGGAGGTGTTTTGGAGGTGACCGGATCCCTTTAAGTAGCGTTAGTGGAAACACACTGATATGTATGCGAGTGTCCTTGACTGCCCTGTCCTTCAAACCGCACATCCAAGCCCTTGCCACCTCCCGCCGCGACCAACTCGGGAATACTTCCAGAATCCATCCCTCCCTTAATCAACTCAACTAGTACATGCCCTCATCCTCTCCCCTCTCGACTAATGCACCCTCCTACTCTATGGCCTCCCTGCTAACACTCTTGCACCTCTCCAATCTGTCCTTAACTCTGCTGCCCGACTAATCCACCTCTCTCCTCGCTAGTCCTCCACTTCTCCCCTCTGCAAATCCCTCCACTGGCTGCCAATTCCCCAGCGTATCCTACTAACATTGACTTATAAAGCTGTCCACAGTCTGTCGTTATTTTTCCCCCCCCCCTCCCCCCTTCCCATATATATCGGGAGATTAGTTCAGAGATCATCCAACTCGTAACCTTTGATCCTCCCAAGACCTCCTTCTTTCCTCCACACTTGTACATTGCTCGTCTAACCACCTGCAAAACTTCGCCCAAGCATCCCCCATCCTCTTATTGCCCTGTAGAATGTAAGCCCGCCAGGGCAGGGTCCTCCCTCCCCTCTGTACCAGTCTGTCACTGTTAGTTTGTTCATTGTATTTTTAACTTGTTTGTATCCCTTTCTTGTGCACAGCACCGTGCGCTATAAATAATAATAATCATCATCATCTCTGGTAACTGATGACGAATCTGTGGAAAACATGGATCCGTGGGCATCAGTGGCATCTGTTGGCACAGATCCGTGCCTGTCTGTGTGATCCTTGAAATTCAAGGATCACCACGGATGTGCAAAAATCTTGATATGAAAGAAGCCTAATCGTCCTGGAATGCTCCAAATGTATCACAGTGATTATTGACATTTTATAAATATATTGAATTGTAAGACTCTGGTCTAAGTTACTTCATTTATTTGTGCCAGAAATGTGGACAGCACACTTGATGCATTTTTCTGGGCACAGTGTCAGGTATTTTGGACCCATTCTTTCCATGTCTTCTTTTAGCAAGGTCATGACCCTTTGACAGACAAATCATAATGTCTAAAGAAGAAAAATATATGCAAGTCATAATACAGGTTTTTGATGGAGCACGAAGATGCAATCACTCGAAACCAGCAGTTGGACACTTGGACAAGCGTGACGAGTAATGAACATAATGGAAGTCAATACAAAACTTGAGTGTTTGACCTGGAACTCTACTGGACCAAAGCACTAGTTTCCCATTGACCTCCGTTATACTTAAGTTGTGCCCATCTGAACATCTCACCTGCTCGTTAAGAGTACAGAGCAGCTTAATGCTCGTTCATCACTATTGTGTTGTATGTTGTGTTTTTTTTTTTTTTTTCTTTGTCCTTTGCCCAATTTTATGCCAGAAATCTGTTTCATTTAATAAATATATTGTAATGTATCAACTATAACATTTTATTTTTTTGCAGAAAGATTGGGCAGAAGTCCTGCCAGGATCTCTCCCGGGAGGCCTCTGCGATGAAGACGTTGCACACCTTTATTACACAGCTCTCGGAGAAGATTCCTGCAGTCATGATGCCTAATATTAGTGTTCTTCTGGATTACCTGGATGGAGAGGTAAAGTATTAAGCCTATTTAAAGTGGACCTGTCACCAAACCAGGCATGGTGATCTAATTACTGCACTGGATGCAGCATGTCTGCAGCATGCAGACAAGGGGTCCCCCAGCACTTGAGCAGCCCTGTACCCCGAGATAATACACTTAGAAAACTTACATGCTGCAGCCACTAAGGAGGTGGCTAGGGCTGCAGCCAAGGGCAGATTCACACCCCTGCCTGTTTAATCTGCCCACCGCTGCCAATCATTCTCTCCCTGTCTGCAGCATTTAAACTTTTTTCGCTCTCCTGTTTAGCCCTGCCCCTCAGGGGGTGGGGCTAACTGACTTTCTGGGAGAGATAAAAAAAACTGTTTAATCTGCCCACCACTGCCAATCATTCTCTCCCTGTCTGCAGTATTTAAACAGGCAGGGGGTGTGAATCTGCCCTTGGCTGCAGCCTCTAGCCACCTCCTTAGTGGCTGTAGCATGTAAGTTTTCTAACTGTATTATCTCTGGGTACAGGGCTGCCCAAGTGCTGGGGGACCCCTTGTCTGCATGCTGCAGACATGCTGCATCCAGTGCTGTAATTAGATCACCATGCCTGGTTTGGTGACAGGTCCTCTTTAAATAATAAATAGGTCATCCATTTGATGAATAACCCATTAAATAAGCCTACACTTATCTTCTTTATCCTCCCCCCTCCAATCCCTAGCCATACACAATGAGGAATGCTGTACTGACTGTTATGGGAGAGATGGTCATTCGTGTCCTCAGTGGAGACAATCTGGAAGAATCTGAAAAAAGCACCCGGGACACTTTCCTGGACACCCTCCAGGAGCACATACATGATGTAAACACTTTTGTTCGTTCTTGTGTTCTGCAGATCTACAATCGTATTGTGCAAGAAAAGGTGAGTGCCGAGATCTGCGAGGTTATAGGAAACGTCGTGGTCGTCTTTCATGATTGTGACACTTCAGACGGATTCATGCTTCTGTCGGAGCATGGATCTTGCTGTGTGAATGCATGCTTAATGTAAGAGGCCTCATGATGTCTTCTAGTCTTCAGTATCTATGGTTGTTAATTGAAGTCAAGCATAACTTGGCATTTTAAGTTAATTGGGTGTCCATGGCTAGACCACGCCTGCTTCTGTGGGGGTTGTACCCGCTCTTCCCTCATTACATTAATAGCTGCCACAGAGGCCTGGCTGCTCTTGTGAGATATCGTCTCTGTACAGTTTTGTATTTTACGGTCATGCTTACATCTAATTTTGCCAATCCTTTTTGCCTTCTAGGCTCTACCGTTGTCGCGTTTCCAGTCGGTTGTCACTTTAGTGGTCGGTCGTCTGTTTGATAAATCTGTAAAAGTCTGCAAAAATGCCATACAGGTCCTGGCATCTTTTCTTGCTAACAATCCTTTCACTTGTAAGGTAAGTTTTCAATATTTGAACTTAAACCAGCAGGACTCGTTCTTTAAATCAAAGTCCCCTGACCCCACTGACATCTTCCGGTGGCTTCACCTTTTTCCAGCTGCTCTCCGGTCAGTCTACGGGGAGCACCTATGTTTCATGGAGGGCGACGGAGTTCACAAATCAGTTAATCTGATAGCCTAGTTCTGTCCTCATAGAAATGTATAACATGTGTATTGTATTAAGACCTTGTGACGTAACTGGCCAGAAGTTTTAAGTTACAGGCACAAGATGGTGCCTTGGGACCAAAGCGCCATTTGTTAGAGGTGAAGAAACCGGAAGGTGAGCATATAATGGGTCAGGGGAGATTAGATTTAAAGTGCTGACAAAACAAAACACTAGAGTGGTGCTTTAATTATTACTTCCACTGTGATTTGATCTAGCTAATTCAGTCAGTGCCATAGAGCTTCTTTCCCTTGTCAATGCAGAGTCTGTGTATTGTAAGTTTCAGCCTGGCTTTCACTTTCTGCTTGTGATAGGTTCCTCCTTTCAGCTTTGACAAGCAGAAGGCAGAGATGGTCTGAAGCTGCATCTTATAGGAATACAATGCATATTGAGCACACAGATTGGGTAGACCATGAGAGTTAGGAAATCCTTGTATGGTCTTCTATATCACTGCATTCTTCTATAAAGCAGAAATAACATGGAGTGGCTAGGTCTCGTACCTTAATTTTTGGAAGGATTTCATAAGTGTACTCCTCTAGTCATGGTGATCTAATACAGAAGAGCTCACAGACCTGCTGTCAGACTGTGACAGCAGACTGGCAGACATTGAGTCTCCTCCTATGGGTTACTATATGGCTGTAACTGGGATGAGGTAATTTAAAGCCTCCTGCGCACGATGCAAATTTAAGGGGTTTCCCCCAGATCAGTGTTAAGGAGCGTGCTGCTTGCTGTGGGCATTGTTTGCTTGATGATAGACAGTTCAGCATCATTGTTGAGCCACTGGGCTGTACCCTGCGCTCACCCATCCTACCAGCAGATACAGCTTTGCCTATGTAGCATTATAGGTGCATGGCAATCCAGCTGGCTTCAGAGCAGCACTTACAAGCTCAACAGCTGCTTGCCTAGGAGACCGATCGTCACTGATGCATTGAACTATTTTATTAAAAATCCATCTGTTATAGAAATGGCAGGACTTGAGCAACTCTGACATTTATTAATCCTGATTGCACGATTTCTGTTGCAGTTGAGCAGCGCGGACTTAAAAGCTCCTCTGGAAAAAGAGAGAACAAAGTTGAAGGAACTTCAAGAAAAACAAAAGCAGAAGCCTCCAGGTGCATGGGTCTATCCGTGGTCCTCGCATCAGTTTAAAGTTGCTGCCTCGTCTCTTCTGCTTCATTTCTGACTTCTGTTTTAGTGGTGGTTATATCGGCTGAGGAGGAGTGGGAAGCCATGCTGCCAGAAGTGCAGGAGACCCTGGGTGCCCTGGACCAGGAGGGTGATGAGGATGGTGAGGAGGAGGAGGAGGATGCGGAGGTGGACTCTGCCCAGCAGCTGTGTGAGCGTGTCCTCATCCTCT
Organism: Allobates femoralis; assembly: GCA_033576535.1. NCBI lineage: Eukaryota > Metazoa > Chordata > Amphibia > Anura > Aromobatidae > Allobates > Allobates femoralis. Next base: position 23,694,349 of record JARQOC010000006.1, read on the forward strand.
TAAAGAGCGCCAGTTACAAGTCAGTGACACCGGACCCTGGACGCCATCGCTGAGCTTAACCTGACGTTTTATTCTTACACAGATTGTTTGTGTCTGCAGAAATGCCATCCGATTGGTGAAGAAAGGTGCCAGTCTCTTCCCAGACGACCCTCTGTTTTCAGCGGACGAGATGGAAGATGCAGAGCTGCTGACTCTTCTGGAGAAAATCTTTACTGGTATTGAATGAATTATATTCTCTGGTTATGATTAACTCCGTGCTGCACCTACATTAAATAAGTAGGCTGGGGGGGCACACTGCATATACGTGCCAAACTAGTGCAACATAGAACAACCTTCATTCTGTTGAATGTTCTATGTGATGTGCAATATTCAGTGTTCCCAGAAAAATATATGAAAGTCTTCTTTCCAGATGAGGATGCTGCATTACACCTAATGTAAGGTTTAATTCTTGATGACTTGGATCTCTTTGGCAGAAAAGAGTGAAAATCTTAATCTTGATTGATCTTTATGGTTCCCTCATGAAGACGACCCCTGTCATTGTGCTCAGCTGTAAGAGCGGCTCGTGGTCTTGTGAAATATGGGACATGATGATCATTCAAATGATTGTCAATACTTGGAATAAGATTCCTTCTGGGCATAGAACTGCTAAAGGGCCTGTTACACACAACGATATAGTTGCAACGTCACTGGTTTGGTGACGTTGCAGCGATGTTGAAACAACATTGTTGTGTGTGACGTGTATCAATAATAAGTCGTTGATCGTAGATTTATGGTCCTGTCCATAATTCTATCATTGGTCTCCTGCTGGGTGCCCAGCATCGGCGCGTGTGACAGCGGAAGACCAACGATGAACGAGCTCCCAGCGCTGCACAGCAGTGTACCTTGGAGCTGTTTACCTTGGTTACCAGCCTGTAAGCGGAGAAGGCTGGTAACCAGTGTATGCATCGGGTAACTAGGCGCTGCCTAGATACCTTCTGTTTACCATGGTTACCAGCCTGCTCCTGCTTACTGCAGCCTGGCAGCAGGAGCTAGACATTGTGGAAAGAATATTTTTTATTCTTTTCCACGATGTCGCTGGTGAGTCTGTCTGTGTGACAGCTCACCAGTGATCAGTTCACGATGTGGCAGCAATCCACATCGTTGGTCGGATCGCTGCCACATCGCAGCGTGTAAAGGGGCCTTAAGTTCTGAGACTATTTTAGAATATGGCTCCTGGGTGCCATACTTGCAATCACTTTGTTCTAAAAACTTTGACACTGAGTTTCGTCCTTTTCAGCTTCACTTATGTAACTTGAAAACTTGTACATGGTTCATTGATCTATGAGGTTTTGTCTTCGGGAACCTATTTTCTCCTTCGCCTCATTGGGGGACACAGGACGATGGGTTATAGCATTCTGCTACTAGGAGGTGACACTAAGCAATCAAAAAGAAGCACAGTGGCTCCTCCTCGCAATGTATATAACCCCCTGACTGGGAGCCTTCGTGGGGATGGGTGGTTGCAATCAGAACAGAGGACTGATGGCTGACCTGAAAAAAAACTTGCGGAATGAACTGGCAAAGTGCATTATAAGAGTAGTGGGAAGCTGAGAAACCACCCTTGGAGTTACATAGAGGGAAAAGGCAAAGGAGTAAAGGAGGCTGAGGAGGAGAGTGTCGCCTAGACAGATAGCAGAGCTTACCTGACCTTACTGAGGATTATCTGCAGGCACATGCTAGGGAGCGGTGCACAAGACACTGGAGGAACCAAAAGTGCAGGAACATTGTGGGAGAACACTCGCCTTCAAGATTGACTGGTACTGTACTTGTACCGCGCAATGGGGTTCACATTGTTTTTCACTGGGATAATGGTAGACTGGTGTGAATGCAGCCTTATCTGCCTCCTATTGACACTCATCTTAAACTCCTAGTGTCGTGCTCTTGGGTGTATCCTACTGAGGAAGAGCCAACTTTTCTTACCTAGTGTCAGCCTCCTAATGTTGACAGCATAAACCCATGATCTCCTGTGTAAAGCGATAGAAAAAAAGCAATGGTATCCCTTGTCCGTTTTGGTGGCATGACAGCAATTACTTTAGTCTAAAGGCTTCTTTTATTCATTTCAGCAAAAGATAAGGATGCAGAGTCTCCTCCAAGTGAGAAGCAAGTGTCAGAAGAAGTGTCCTCCGAGCACCTGGAGGAGCAGAAGTGTGAGCTGAACAAGCAGGAGATGTTGGTGCAGTACCTGACGGACGCTCACCACTTTGCTGTAAAGATAGAAGAAGCCATTGATGTTATAAGTAAGATGATGTATGAAGCCGCATCGTCTGGTAAGTGCTCGCTGCTTTCCAAGCGCTCCTGTTTTATTAATGAAATTTTTACTGACTGAATTTGCCACCAATGTTTTTTAGTGGTTCAAGAAGTCATCGAGTTCTTTGTGACGGTCTCACAATTTGGGGTGCCTCAGGCCGTGATTGGGGTCCGCCGCATGCTGCCTCTCATTTGGGCAAAAGAGCCCGGTGTTCGTGATGCTGTGGTCGGGGCCTACCGGCAGCTCTACCTGTGTGCCAGCACCGAGCCTGAGAGGTGAGCCAGTGACTGGATGAAGATGCTGGTATACTTCACCAGTGGAGCGAGATCACCATTGACAGGTTCCCAATCAGGAGAGCTGGTGATCCTGTAGGCCCAGGGCTTGGAAGAGGGGGTGGCGCAGGATGGGCACCATTAATATGCTATCAGTGGAGGTGATGGACATCTTTAAAAATTACTGCAGAGGAGGAGTCTGCGCAGATGGTGATCTGAAAGCCGAGATTTCAATCTAAGTATGTGCTGCCTCTGACGCAATGGACTTCAGGAAAATGGCTGCAGAGGCTGTGCATGTACAAATAAAATCTTTGCTCTCAATCTGCACATGCGCTGCCTCCTTTACAATTTTCCTGAAGTCTTTCACATCCAACCCCAGCATATGAATGGTGCCTGCATTGCGGCATTCCCTGCTCTGTGCCTCGGGCCAGCATCATCGCCGACCCTGCCACCATTGACCGCACTGCTTCACCCCACCTGGTGAGCTATGTACACAGATATTACTTTTATATACAGATTGTAAGACTGACACCAGGATTATAAAACAGACCCCATTTAACATTAAAAATGTCTACATTTGCGGGGCGTCCTATGCTTCTCAAAACGCAGTATGTACAGCTCTTTGCCCAGGTCACTCGCTACCCCTCACCGGAGCCCGTGCCACTCTGCAGATTGTTGGATTTAATTCGTTTTTACATTATCATTTTTTTATTCTCTTTAGGGTAAAGGCTCAGAATTTGATTCAGAATTTATCTTTGCTTATGGTGGATTCATCTGCGGGTGTGATCCAGTCTTTGGAAGAAATAGTAAGTAGCGGTGCTCCTATAGATTGTACTGAATTTAATTACTTGTGTCCTAACAATGGGATTCTTGAACAGTGTAAAACTCTTTAGGGCCTGTCTCACGTGTCAATGTCGCCCGCAATATCGCTCATGCGTCACATATTATTAATCGCCTGAGCGATGTGAAATGATCGCAGGTAAGATGTCACACGCGTCAATATGACCCAGCGATGCAGTGATGTCGCCATCTTGCGAGCGATTTTATTTAGTCACTTGTACGATGTCAAAATAGAAAATACGTCGCTGAGTTTAGTGTCACGCAGCGATGCACAAGGTCTACTGAGCGATGAGCGACAGGTTTTACATCTGGCAGTGAAATCGGCGATCAGCGACATGTCGCTGGTTGCATCGCTTGGTCACACACTTCAATGTCGCTCCTGCGTCACTTTTATGTCGCTCGAGCGACTGAAAATCCGTGACGTACGAGCGATATTGACGCGTGTGACATCCCCTTTAGTCTTTGAATTCACTGGGGACTGGCGGACGTATACACCCTGCCATGAACCGGCTCAACACTAGGTGAAAAAATTGTGGACTTCGCCCTCTCCTTAGGAATTGGGCTGCTCACTTTAGTGCCAGGTGTAGGACAGTAACCCGAAAATGAACCAGGAACCAACATAAACTGAAGCTGGCAAAGTAACTTGACTGGTCCGAAGGCAACTGGTTCTGACCTCGGGAATAGGGAAAGGTGTAATGCTTGTAGGGTTTATGCAAAAATCCAATTCTCTCGATGACGTTGGTGGACACAAGGCAATCGTACATCATTGTAAAACAGTCCCAATGGATGTGGAATAGCAGCAGACAATGGCAGTACCTTATTCCCCAAGATGTGGCACTGGCTCAAAAGTGTGAACAAGAGCCCGGGTTACAGTCAAGAAATGTAGGCCTGATTCCTGACTGCTCTTGTTGAATGAGAAGTTAACGGGGGTAGCTTGGCGATTTGGCCTTGTATCCTTCCATAATGGGCAACCTGACCCATAAAAAATGATTGTCTTTGAAGCTGATGGCCTGTTGGGGATCACAAAAAGGGGAGTCAGCGGTAGAAGTCTTCTGTAACTAATAGTTATCCTGATGCCATTAACCAGATCCAGAATGTGGTAAGAATGAACTGGAGGTGGGCACAAGGATGGCAGGGCGATGTTCCCATTGAGGAAAATGGAGAGCACTTTTGTGCAATTATGGCATGGGGTGCAGGACCACCACCTTTTCTTAGAGAACAATGGAGTTCTGTAGAACCCGACGGTAAGCTAAACACCCTGTGAATGGAGGTTATGGCCACCAGAAATGTCACCATCCATGAAGGGGTCCTTAGAGAGATGCTGCAAAGTGAAGAGGGTTCCAGAGCACGGACAGGACAAGGTTAAGGTCCTGAAGGACCACCAAAGGCCTACATGAAAGGCGCGATGAGCTGCCTCGTGGGAAGGGTCAGAATCTGTTAGTAGAAAAGGCAGAAACTCTTCTCTTCTAGGTTGTGGCTGTATCCATACCGCACTGAAGAAAGGGAATAATCCTGGAGATGGAAAGATCCCTCTGTTCACACCAATCAAACTAGGACCCCAAGGAACAGAACAGTCAAATCTTAGCAGATGGTCTGAACAAAGTCAGATAAACCCTTGGATATAAGATCCTTGGCTTCAACAGCCATGCCTGAAATGTAGCTGAGATGAAGTGAGAAGATATATGGCCCGGGGAAGAGTGGGGCCAAGGAGTGTCTGCGACCAATTGGTTAAGGTCAAAGTACTGAGCCTGACGAGGACAGTCCAGCAATATCTGTGACCAAAGCGAGAACTTGTTGAAGAGGGGGGCAGAGATCACTGTCCATGACGTGACCAGATTGTCTAGCCCTCAGGATCAGGTGACATAGGTTTAGAGGGAATGTGCAGAAGCCATGGTTGGGTGCCACAGTTGGCTATAGACCTCTAGGAGGAGAGCCCCTTGTCCCAGATTTTCTACATAACTTGCAGCCAGGTTTTCCAGGTAAATCCCTCTATTACAGGTAATTCCCTCTTTATTGTATTTTAGGTTGTTGGAGTTTGTACTGTAGGGAGAGATTCGTACATCCTGTAATGATTGCTGCTGTGGGAGTAGTTCCACCCTGAAGGTGCCGTGTTCTCCGGTGGAGCGCCGCGCTGACGTTATATTGTTGGGGATGATGGGCCCGGTCAGTTTCAGGCACTTAACCGTAGCTTGATGTCAGATGTTATCATGGCTTTGAGTCTCTTGACAGTCCAGCCTTTATTTAAGGGGTGAATTCAGAATCGTCCTTAGTAACTTGGAACACGCTGGTGACGGTGGGGTTGGGCGCAGAAGCCCAGTTTGACTATCAAGTGGCGCGGGAAAGTGTGTAACTGCATCCTGAGATAACTGACGGACCAGAAAGGTCTGTTTCTCGTCGGCTGTTTGTTCTTTAGTGTGGGAAAAAAGTTTTCATTGGGTGAAACAGCAGGTTATTGTTTGTTTTTTGTAACTTTTTTTTTTTGTTTTGTTTTTTTTCCACTCAAGTCCACTCTAGGGAAGAAATCCCAGACTTCTTTGTCTTCCAATGTCCATTGTCTTTTACCAAAATCTGACAGAGCTGTGGGTTGGAGAGTCAGTGATGGTGTTACTGCCGTTCACCCATATGGCTGATTTATAAAGTGATAGACATATTAGTCTCCGGTCAACTCTATTAACTCAATATTCTTAATATTAATCTCCCAAGATGCCCCAGTCACCATGTTAATACTTATTTATTAATTTTTGTAAGGGATCTCTCGTCAAGCATGCACTGGTTTATCCTTCCAAGGAGACTGTGATTAAGCTGGTGTTTGAAGATGGGGAAGAACCTGAGGAAATCTGTGCAGAAATCCTCCAGAGATGCAGCCAGCAGGTCCTGCAGGAGTGAATAGTCCAGGGGTAGGTGAGCAGGAGAGAAACACCTCGGGACAGCGGGGAAAACGTGTCCTGTTCATGAATACATGGAGGTGTTATTTTAAAAGAGATTGCAAGGACAGCTGTTAGTTTAATGGAGGACTACCACCTTTTATATAAGTTTAAGCCTAGGGGTGTGGAAAATGCAGCAGCCTCCTCATCAGCTGTAAACGTGCTGCTATCGCTATAGCCTACCCATGCTGGGACATAAACACCACTTCATCTGTATTTATAGCACCATCTCAGTATATGTCCAACACCCCCACATGCTGCCTCAACACCATAAATTATTTTAAACGATGGTGTCCTCCGGTCTTCCTAGTACTCACAGGGCTCTTGATCATCGTGAGCAGGGCGTGCAGTGATGTCGTCCACTGCTGCTCCAGTTATCTTGATTACATGCCGGCACATATAGAAAGACGAGATCGAGGGTCCGTGTACACTGTTGCACTGTTAACTATCCGCTTTGGCCAGGGGCCATCCATCCCTTCATGAAGCGGATCCTGGAGAACATCTGAGGCCGGATGCGGTGCCTGCCCTGGACCCAATTTCACTCACCTACCCGCGCTCCCACCAGAGCTGGTCGTTTAAGGTCAGCAGACGCCCATATCCTGTGTTTCCGCATCTGGAGTCCGGCTCCTCTCAGGGACGAGGTAGGGACCTGCTCCCTGTTGGCAGCATAAGCAGTACCTGGGTCTGTGGTTTCCATTTAGGACCTGGAGGGTGCACGCAGAGAAAAGGGCTCCCAGGTGGAACTTGTCCTGCGGAGAGATGCAAAAGGTCCGAGTGGGGCTGGACACGGGCCGGAGCCACGAGCGGCATAGGCCCAAAACCGGGGACTAAATTTGCACTCTGCTGGCTGTGCGGTCATGATGGGGGTGGGAGCCGCATGCGTGCGTTAGGCCCACAATAAAGCAGGGGACTAAATATTAGCCTGCTGGCCGGGAGAGTCGTGCTACGGGCGGTGCCATCGAGTAGTGCCTCCGCTGAGAATGCATGCCGTGGATACCTCACAGCAGGTGGGTCTCCGGCTATGAAAAAGCAGCTGCAGAGGGAGCGAAAGCGGGTTTGTAAGGCTCTGCCATCCTGGCAGTATTCTTGCTGTGGTGGGGGGGAGACGCTCTGGGGCCGTTGGGCGGCAGCGCCATCATCCAGTAACACTCGTGCCTTGGGTCAGGAAGGAAGGGAGGGGAGAGTAAGGAGACTCCAGACTCTCGGCACACCCTGTAAAGCAGGTTGATGAGGTGAGGTCTGGGCGACGGACAGCTGGATCTGACGCAGATCTAGCCTGAGTCGGCTTGAGGGAGTACACGGCAGAGGGCTTTTTTTTGTGTGTACTTGGTGTAAACCCTTAAATAAGGGCTGTGTCCACAATGAAGGGTGCGACGAGAATTTTTAAATTTATTTTTTTTATAGTCTATTTGCATATTATAGAATTGTAAAATGATGTATGTGCTGTGTGTGTTTATATTAAATTACATTTTCTATTTAATATTGTATACATGTTATTTAAAAAAAAAGCCTGGACTAATGGATGAATCCTTCCCCAGCGCCCACGTTCTCCGGAATTCTCCTAACCCACCTGCTGTCTCTGGCCGGAGATGTGGGCTCTGCAGCTCGGTGGGTTTACGAGGAGTGTACAGTAATTGCTGAGCCTGAGGAGGAGGACGGGTCCTGAAGGAGGAAACAAGAGGCAGAAAAATTAGGGAAAGAACTACAATCGAAGATATGGTGAGAGATTATTGTGCGTTTCTCTTGTCTGAGTAATAAGTGTGGTAGACACATGGTTTTCTTTATTTCTGTCTTTCTCCTTCGCCTCATTGGGGGACAACAGCCGTGGGTGTTATGCCTGCTGTTACAACTAGGAGGCGACTACTAAAGCAGGAACTCTTGCAAAGAGTTAAGAGACTCCTACTCTGCAGCATTTCACCCTGAAGCAGGAAGTGATTCTCCAGTTTCTGGCTCATCATAATGGGAGACCCATGACAATGGGGTTTAGGGCACTGCCCTCCAGGAGGTCACACTAGGTACTACAAGTTTGTAGACACCGGCCTCCTCCGCTTATTAACCCCCTTATACGCAGGGGGAATATCCTCAGTTTTAAAACTTAGTGTGCTCGGTGGATCACGCTTTGCTTGCACTTCACTTGCATTATCACAGCTTACGTGATGGCGTCTGAGACATAGGTTTAATAAGGTTCAAGTCGGGACATGCGACAGCTCCACGTCACCCTTGTGGATCACGCAGGTGGAGGTCCGGGAGGGCCTAGGGCGCGGACACTGTGTTCTCCCGGTACGCTGTTGCGCTCCTTTCCAATCCCTCTATTGGGGGGCTCTGGGAGAGCTGGGAGATGGTGCCTTGCACAGCCTACGCTCGTCCGGAGGGACTCCCTAAATGTGCTTACAGACCGGACTGGAGCCAGCCCAGTCCGAGGCCTCCCTAAAGGGTGCTTACACTACGGACTGGTGCTGCACCCCCCTCGTCCGAGGCCTCCTAAATGGGGCTTACAGAACGGACCGCACTGTGGCACTCTGTGTTCCTGTGTGCCCTGGGCGTGTAGTGTCTGTACACTTGTGGAATGACACTCAGACCGCGACTTTACCTCGGCGTCCGCGGTGCTTTTATGAGGGTGTACATGTGCTGGGGGTCACCCTGCTGAATCCGCCCTGAGTCGTCACAGGGGCTGAGGCCCGTGGGCTCGACGGGATGTATGTTTTGTACATGCAGTATGTGTATAACTGGTTACACTTTTTCCCGCGCTGCAGGGACTACGGGCTCCCTCATGCTTGAGGTGCTTGGAGGATGGGAAGCAGCACCGTGCGGTGACGTTCATCGACTGGGCGTGTGTGTGAGTTTCCCGCGTGGGTTCTTCGGCGCCGCCCAACTGTTTCACTGTAGGCGGACTCTTTCCATCACCTTCACGGTTGGGGATATTTGTTAGCTGCGTTGCGCCAGACTCCAAGAGGGGAGACGGAAACCGCTCGCGACGGTCTCACACACACTACAGGTCCTCATACCGCTTTACTGCGGTCGGTAAGCCAACCGGGGGGGTCTCCCGGTTTTGTTGTCCTGCAGTTTGGCTTATCTCTCCCTAATGTGGCGTTGTCCTCGATGCCGGGGGTGGGGGAAGCGTTGCTGCTAGGGCGGCAGGACCACCATTACCGGTGCTACATGCAATGGAAACACTGGTGAGAGGGGTCCTGCAATAACTGCGGACGCCCAGAGCCCGGGCTGGCCCTGTTGAGTCTGCAGCTCATGGTGCTATACCCTGAGGTTCGGTAGATCTAAGGGGCCATGGGGAGACTCAGAATAAGATCAATGAAAATCATGTTGTCTCAGCTGTCCTCCATGTCGCAAATCCCGGAGGGCCACCTTATTAGGAGGCTAGGTTAGCACACTACTCCGTCCAAGTTTACACCCCGGGTGTCTCCCATCTTCTGCTTGTGAGACCCCTTAAGCGGGGCTCGTCGGTGAGGAGTCACCCGAGCTCAAGGCTCTATTGAGGGGAGGTTCCTTATGATGGTGAGGAAGATGATGGGGGTTCACATTCGGGGTCTGTGTCCGTTCTGAACCAATACAGATGGGGGGTGGATATGGTTGTCCTCTATCACGAGACTTTACCGTCTCGGGACACCCCTGAGGAGGTGGACGGTGCATCCAGAGGAGGGTCTATCAATGGCTGCGGCTGAGCTAGACCAAGTGGCTCCTTTCATGGTCCACAACTAATTTTGGAAGGGTGGTTAGAGCTCCCAGGTTAATTCCTGGGCGGCGTTTTATGCTCCGTTAAAACCAGGACATCGCTTCCCCTTCCCCCAGGATGGAGCTTCAGAGTGGTCGCTCAGTCCCCCGTAGGTGTGGACGCTTCCATGACCTGATTGCTGCACGCTCCCTTTTTCTCTGCCTCTGATAGCCTCCTCACTGAAGATTGCGACGGATAGGACAGGACGAGCAGCTCGCCAAGTTCTTCCTATGAGGCTGTGGGGTCTTATTTTGCCCCTATATTTTGCCACGGTTCAGGACCTTACTAGCGATTTCTACCTGCTTGGATGGATCTCTGACTTGGAATGATCCAAGTCCAGTGGTCCTAGCAACTTTACGAAAGGGCATGGGCCTTATGCGGACTACGCCAGCGACGGCGGACTCGGAAAATGCCACATCGCTCAGCCGTGGCTAGGCCATTGCGATAGGATCCGGCAGGTTGGTTGTGGCTGCCGTCTTTGGGACTCCGATGCCACATCCAAGATGATTTTGCAGAATACGTCCGTTTGTGTTGAAAGGCTTTTTTGGCACCGATAGCTAGGACAAAGTGATTTAGGTTTCTCGCTGAGTCTAAGATACGCAGAATAAGCCTAAGCCACGGACTATAACCGTTTTTTTTTAATAGAAACCTAAACAGTGGTCTTTTCGTTCCAGCTCGCAGTCTTTCAGCCACGTCGATCGCCAGGTCGAGGGGGAAAGCCCGCTTCCCAGTGGCGATCTAGAGTCGTCCAAAAGTAAGCCGGCGGGGGCGGCAGTGCACCCCAAACCCGCCTCTACATGACTCGCTCTCATCTGCCTCCCAACAGGTGGGGACGCTTGATCTCGCTTTCAGGACTATGAGTGGCTGCTTCACGTTCAAGAATCAGTGGGTTCGAGACGTTGATTCTCGCAAGGGATACAGGATAGAAGCCTGACGTCAAGCGATATCCCGATTCCTTCGGTCGGTCCCGTCACCAGATTTATGGCTCAGGGCTTTCACATGGTGTTGGAGGGTCTCCACAGAGACGGAGTGGTGGTCCGGTGACTTCCGGAGAGAGGTTCAGGGGTTTTTTTACTCCAACCTCTTTATCGTCCCAAAGAAGACGGATCCCCGCTCCGTCCAGTTCTGGACCTGAAGTTGTTTCTAACGTCAGTGTTTGGTTCAGGAAGTTCAGTATGGAATCACTGCGCTCCGTGATCGCAGTTGTGTCACAGGGGTGCTTCTAGCGTACATAGTAGATATCAGAGACGCACTTCCTTCTCGTGGCCCATTGAAACGGCTCATCAGCGATGGTTGAGATTCGCAGTGGGGGTAGAACACTTCGCCAATTTGTGGCGGCTTGCCGTTCGCGTTAGGCTCCGCGCAACGAGGGTTGTTCACAAAAGTGGATTGGGCATCCATGTTGGCTCTCATGCACATGCAGGGAACATGCAGTCATTCCCTATTTAGACGAACTGATGGTCAGGGCCGCCATTCATAGAACCTACTATCGTCAAGAGTGCCTGGATGTGGACACATGCGGTGTGTCTCTGGAACTGTTCGGTTGGCTCCCATATATTCAGTGTCAACGCTAGTTCCGAACCCAGTCTTTTGGTGAAATAGACTCACTGGGCTTTGGACATTATACACAGCCTCAGCCCTGGTGTCTCTGCACGAGTCAAACTGATGGCGATCCAATCAGGAGTTAAAGCGTCCTCTGTCACCAAAAATTTATACGGGTGTGATTAAGCTGGTGGGGCGAATGGTGGAAGCATTAGAGGCGGTGCCGTTCGCATATTTCGCCCTCCGTACCTCTTCAGCGGATGATTCTCCGCAGGTGGGACAAGAGGACGATACTCTCTCTGATTCGGTGGTGACACTTTCCCAATACGATCCAGGGTTTTCACTGCACAGTGGTGGCTACTGCAACATACACTGTTCGGGGCGGTCATTCATCAAACCGTCATGGTTAGTGGTGACACCGACGCCAGCTGTGGGCTGCGGGGGCGTGTTTCTTGCACCACAGGGTCCAAGGCATCTGGACTCAGTCGTGAGTCGGCGTTGCAGATCACGTACTGGAGATCAAGGCGATCTATCTGGCACTCCTGGCTTTTCAGAGATTCCTATCAGGACAAACCCTTTCGGGTTTCAGTCCGACTATGCGACGGACGTCGCTTATATAATTATCAAGGAGGACCAGGAGTGCAGAGGCTTGGCCGAAGTCCACCGCATCCTGTCCATGGACGGTGGGTCTAACAACTGCCTGATTCTCCGCAAGTTTCACATCCCAGGGGTCGAAAACTGGGAGGGCCCGACCTATCTGAGCCGGCAGGGGATGGACGCCGGGAGAGTGGTCTCTTCATCCAGACGTCTTCCAGGACATCTGCAGCAGTTGGGGCACTACGCGATGTGGGATTCTGATGGCCTACACGCTGACTATCTGGTTCCGACAATAAATGGCGAGGTCATGGGACCCCAGGTCTCTGTGAGCGGGACGCCATGATCCTGACTTGGTCCACAGATTCCATCTACATTGTGTTTCCCGCCTTCTGGCTCTGATTCCAAGGGTCCTGTGGAAAATAGGTCGGTGCTGCGTAGCCTTTTAGTGGCTCCATGACTGGCCCAGGAGGTCTGGTATCCGGAACTGTGGCTACTGTCAGGCCGGACACACAGGTGGGCTCTTCCAGAGTCGCGCTGATTTTCTCGCGCAAGGCCCATTCTTCCACCTCAAATTCCAGGGCCCTCAGATTCGACTGCATGGTCATTGAGGCCTGGCTGCTGACATCCAGGGGGTTTCTCCCCTACGGTGGTTGCCACTATGAATCGGGTAGGAGCCAGTTTCCAGGAAGAGTATCCACAGAACGTGGTAAATCTTTTTTTACTTGGTGTGCCTCTGGCGGACTGTCTCCGTGGCATTGTCCATCCCGACGTTGTTGGCCTTCCTACAGTCGGGTTTGGAATTGGGATTATCACCTGTGGCTCTTTGTCATGGTCAAGTATCAGCACTTTCTGTGCTGTTTGACAGGCGATTGGCGCTCTCGATGGTCCGTCAATTTCTGAAGGGGGTGTCTCGGATGGTTCCGCACCTCCTACAAGAGACTTCTAGACCCTTGGGACTTAACCATGGTCCTAGCGGCATTGCAGAAAACCGCCGTTTGAGCCTCTGAGGGAGGTTTATCTATCTCGTCTATTCCTGAAAGTGACATTTTGGTGGGATTACATCTCTGAGGAGGGTCTCAGATTTGGATGCACTATAGTTTGCAAGTCACCCTTTCTGGTGGTTCACCAAGGCAAGTGGTGTTGCGTCCACGGCCAGAATTCTTGCACGAAGGTGATTTCAACTTTCCACCTGAACCAGGAGAGATTGTTCTCCCTCATTTTGCCCCCGCTCCCATGCATCCGGTTGAACGCGACCTCCATACTCTGGATCTCGTGTAGACGCTATACGCACATTTATGTGGTCTAGGACGCCGCTTTAGGAGTTCGGATTCCTTATTTTTGTTCTTACGACAGGTCGCTGTAAGGGGTCTGCGGCCAGTCGATATCGGACAGTTGGCCAGAATGGATTAAGGAATCCATCCAGAGGCCTTTACCGGACTTCGGTTTGCCTCTCCCGGTGGGATTGAAGGCTCACTCTACCAGAGCTGGTGGTGCCCTCCTGCTTTGCGACATCGAGGCGTATGAATCTCTGGTGTGTCAGGCAAGCCAACCTGGTCAAGCCTGCACACTTTCCTCTAAGCACTATATGGTGCATGCCCATGCCTTCTGCGGAGGCAAGTTTGGGCAGGCGGGTTCTCAGGGGTGGGGGGGAGGAAAGGGGGGGGCTGGGGGCGGGGGGTCGGCGGTTGCCTCCACCTTTAAAGGGGATCCATGTGTTATCCGTCTTGTTGTGGAACTCTTCAAGCACTGGGGATTGCTTTAGGACATCCCCATTGTGGGGTCTCCCATTATTGCATGATCAGAAAAAAGAGAATTTTGGGTTCGTACCGTAAATTCTTTTTTCTTTAATTCATCAATGGAGACCTCAGCAACCACCAGTTGTTACTTTGCTTGTTTTTGCTATCTTGCTCTGTTCTCTGTTGAGACAGTGTTTGCCGGGTTGTTGAAACACAGTTTATGTGTTACGGCATTCCTTGTCCCGTGTTTCGGGTGTGGTTTATTTCCTCCTCGCAGCTTGTAGAACCAAACTGAGGACGGTTCCTGCGGTAGGGGTTTATAAGCGGAGGTGGCGACGTGTCTACAAACTTGTAGTACATAGTGTGACATCCGGAGGGCAGTGCCCTAAACCCATTGTATGGGTCTCCCATTGATGATAAGAAAAAAGATTTACGGGACGTTAACAAATTCTCTTTTTTGCTTAGTGTCGATAGGAGGCACACAACACTACATTTTATTGCTTCCTATAATTTTTACTTTTTTGACTTTTTTACTTCAAGAAGAAGAAATGTGGGTCTATATACGAGACTCCCGGCATGGGGGGTCCTCCTCGGCACAACCACTGGTTGGGGCGCTGGTTGAGGTCAGACTTTTCCCCCCACATGCCGCTTCCCTCCTCGGTCCCACCACTGTTGGGGGGTGCCTGGTTGAGGGGGGGGTTGAGATGGATGGTCTTCCCTTCCCAGCTCCCCCACTGTTGGGGACCTGGGTTGAGGTCGAGGCTACACAGTGCCCTTGGAATGATGGTCTGCAGCTCAATCCCTCACTAACCTCCCTTCATGGGGGCTGATAGGTTGGAGGGACACCGCAGGTAGGGCTCACTTACGTGACCGCCGTCGGTCGCTATCCAGACGCATCGGTGCTGCTGATTGCTTACATGATGGGCTCGGGCTGCAGCACTGTGCACCTGACTGCAGCACACAGGAGCCACTGCCTCTGCTTAAGTGCTCCTTTAAATGGCTCAGGGGACATGGGGCTAAAGGTCAGCTGCATTGTGCAGAGTACATGCAGAGAGACCTCAGCCTGGATGTCTACTCCCACAGAGGCACCCTGTCCTGACGCCAAGTGAATGTTCCCTGGGGGGTCACCTAAAGGCTGCTTGGCAGCAATAGTGTCCGTGTATACGCCAGGGTTCAGCTTTTGCTGCTCTCTCATGTAGTGGAAGGGAGCCCATACTTGCAAGTGGGTGCAACGGGGGGGGCGGGTCGGGTTTTTATCCGGGCCTCCTTGCAGCCAGGGGCCCCCCCCCCCCCCCCCCCCCCCCCCCCCCCCCCCCCCCCCCTCCCCCCCCCCACCCCCCCCCCCACAGTCCCTGATTGCCGGGAGACCCAGTTTTCTGGGATCTCCTGATGGGAGCAGCCACCCTACCCTGAATCCAGGAGACCCAGTCCCCTGGGGTTCTCCTGATGGGGGGGCCTGCGCTGGGCAATTGCGCATGTGGCCACTGCTAATGTGGGTCCGGCCGGGCCTGATCTGTTCCGTCACGGAAATGGAACTCCAGAGCGGGGCCTGCCGTCATTTGCGGCTTACGCTGTTTACTTGAGCCCGATGGGCTTCGGCCTAGCGCGAAGCCGACCGCCTTTTCACCGCCCCCACACGACCCGCCCCGGATGTCGAGGATGAGCGGACAGCGTCATAACAGAGGGCGAGCCGGTGCTGCCACAGCAAAGCAGGGGGCGGGACGGAGGATAAACTGGCGCGAAGCCTTATGGCTACGCCTTAGGATTCTGGTCCCGCCCTGCTGTTAGCAGCGGCGGCCATTATGCCTCTGGGCACAGTGGAAAGCAGGGTTGAATGCACTGTGGTTGCACAATCCCTTAATGCCAATACTAAGGCTGGATTGGGCACAGCTACGCATTGGTACCAAGTACTGTGGCCAATGACAGGGCTTCATCCCTGCTTGCAGGCTGAAAGTGAACTTGGGCCACAGCGAATATGGTGCAGGTGCAGGACCAGATATAAGGAGCTCAGGTAGAGCTTCCTGACTGACTACTGCTTAGGACATGCGGCCAAAGGTCAGGGTTGGTCTGGGCAGCCCTCAGGACGTGGCAAGCTGGAGCCAGGGGTCAAGGACGAAGGGATCACCTTGCCTGCGGCAATACATCTACTAGGCCGCTTCAGGGGGGTTCCGGAAAAGGCCTACAGAGCCTCGCTCTGTGCAGTTCCCATTAGCGGACGGCAGGACAAAACAACCATGATGTCTTGCTGCATTTATAGTCTCACGACAGGTGGCGTAACTTCAGGCCTCGGGGCCCGATGCCGTTAGCTCCGTGGCCCCACTATTATTGCAAATTCTTTAGTTCCCCTGCTACCTATTGTAGTATTACGCCCCTGCTCACGCCACATAAGGAACGATGTCCTAAGGGGGAAGTGTTAATAACGTCTGGTGTTCAGTACTGCCCTGTCCTCAGTATTAAAGTTACCTGACGTACACCTATCACTACAACTACAGGCCGACATTACGCATGCTTCTGCTTTTATATTTGACGCACAGACAGCCGTAGGTCGTTTTTGATGAACATTCTCCAAAAATCATTGATTTTCGTTCCGATACACCCGGATTTAATATCTGTAGGTAATCAAGATACGGATTCTATTCCGTCAGGCACTATTGTTTCCTGCCCGCGACCATACTTGTGGCCCGGGAACGGCTCGAGTCGTTTACCTCAGGACTATCTGATCATAAGTCCTGGACGCTGCCAATTGCTCTGCAATAACTTGCGTCTACTGCCATCGCCAGTGACGTGGCAATGGGTTACGTGGATGGTGCACGGCGGATAGTGGTCGTAAGGAGAGCCAATCACAGGTCTCTAATGCCTCACTAGACACACTGTTGGTAGAATTTCTGTACAACTAAGGCGCTAAGAAGGCTAAGATCGTTTTCCAACCCCCGAAACATCAGGTCGGGTTTTTTATCCGCCGTTGGCACATTACTGATTCCGGTCCTTGGAAGCGTTGGGGTTGGTCAGAGCTGTAGGCTAAGTCTGGACAAAGGGATTCAGTCGCCACGGCAGGGACCTTTTTTAAGTGGCGGATTCCTTCAGGTTTTAACTGACAGATCATTCTCGGGCCCCCACTGTTGGACGAGCCCAGTTGATGAAGCTGATATAACCTGGCCAATTACGGACAACAGTAAGGAGTCCAAGGACTGCTAATCAATCTCTCCAGACCCCACAGCTGGATTCTCCGGTTGGCTGTGACGACAGCCAAGTCTCAAAAGTCACAGGCTGAAACACCGTGTATCCGCCAGTGGCACGGGGAATGAGCTATGGGTTACGAGGAACCTTACAGACCCATAGCATACTCCTTCATAGAAATCCCCAACTGTTGGGACTCGGGTTGATGTTGGGACTGCAACAGGGTCTTACCCGGCCTCCATCCACGGGACTATTGATTCGGTAAACTCTATGTTTGGCAAGAACTGTGGAACACGTAGCCCAGCGGCCAATCTCCTCACTGTACCCATAATAGGTACTTGGGTGGAGATAACACGTGTAATGCCATATCTGCTCAGTCCAGCTTCGATGGCAGGATCTCGCAGACTCGCAAATGGCATTACCCATATGGAGGGGCCCCTCCGGTTATCCCGTGTGGCCTGTGGCCTGAACATTCTTCCCGCAGTCAGTCCATTCTCGTCTCATAGGAGTTAAAAGTGACTACGTGAGTACCTAAGCTTCATAAAATGCAGCTATGATGTTGGTTATGTCTATACTGAATCTCAGGAGTCTCCATATCGGGACGGATTATCATCAATTGCATGATTTTCGGAGTCTGCCGACGCTGTCGATTTCATGGACTCGTTAAGAAGGACTCGGTGGCGGATCAACCTCAATGAGTCTACCACTATGCCAGAGCTCATGTTCCAACCAACACACACAAAACTCAGGGGTCTATATGTCTTCCTGATGGCCACATGCTGCAGCACATAACATATGGAGTATCAGCCATTATTTGTTTTTCCACAGACAAGGCACGGGATTATTCGTCTGGGAATTCGCTTCAGCGGTCTCCTCAATCTTTAACAACGGCTTAAGTTCCTTGAAGGATAGTGGCAGCATGGGGAAGACGTTCACATAGTCCTCAGCTGCACCTACGGGCCTCTTAAACTATCCATTGCTCTTGACTTGGACCAGAAAAAGGATGTGGGTGCGATTGTAACTCCCATCACAATGCGCGTGCCAAATAGTCACGCCCCACTCGAGGATGCCCCCCCATCTACCAATGATTCGGGCAGTATTCTCTAGTACTGGAATCTTTCGTGATCTTCTGGCTGTCGGGTCTGTTAGGTTATAGGTTGACCAATGCCTCAGCCGTGGCATATGTCAACCACCCAGGTGGGGAACCACAGTCTCCAAGTGATGAACAGACGTTCGCAACATCACTTCCCCGGGTGGAATCCTTAACGCTGTACTGTCAGCCTGATCTCATTACCAGGCTAACCCGCCAAGGGACGGACTCAGGAAGCGGGCCCTTCATCCAGATGTCTTCTGTAAGACTGCAGCGACAGGAGGATACAGATGTGGGACCTGAAGGCATCACGTGTCCAATGCTAAGGTTCCATCCTTTCTGGCCAGGTCCTAGAACTTCAGTAATAGGGACAGACTTACCAGTCCTAGTTGGGACCTGTCTAGTCTACTTATCTTTCACAATAAAAGGATAGTGGGAGGTCATACAAATGGTTGCCAGATCTCCTTGTATTTTCTGGGACTGGGCCCAGATGGCGCTCGGACGACAATTTCGGCCAACTCATACCAGCAGTACCAGGACAACTAAAAAAGACTGTTCAGACCTGCTCTCCATCGGAATTCCTCAACTCTGAAAATAGTGGCGTATAGACTTTAAGACCCTGGAATTTACCATGGGTCCTTTCCCTGGATGTTGTAGCGTACCATGGTCGCAGCGAGTAAACCAGCATTTACTCGACGATATACCATGAGTGTAATCGTTTTGTTTTTCTTTATCTTCCGAGCACCTCTTGGGGCATTCCCTTACCCTATTTCATGCAAGGATCACTTTCGTTTCTTCACTCAGAACTAGGACTCAGGTCTCTCCTTGGAGGTCTCTACACTAGCAGGGTTTCAGCCTGTTTTCACCTTCCAAAAAAAAAAAAAAGTGTTGCCACCAGGATTCTAGAAAATCCTCCTTCATAAGGGTCTCACATTTTAGGTCTCCATTCCTACAGGTCTACACCTGCGGGACCTGATCTTCGTCCTCATGGCTCTACAGATCCAACCTTTTGAGCGTCTTAGGTGTATCCTTAGCATTCTCTTCCAAACAGTAATGTGTTGTGGTGGCAAATTTTTTTCTCTGCAGAGGTATCGGTACTTTCAGCCGTCTAATGAAACCATCTTTTCTGGGGTACTTCAATACCTGACAAGACTCTTCTACGGATGGTTCCATCCTTATTAGGCGGTATACTCCTTCCACCTCACTAAAAGACGTCTCTCTGTCATCGCTGTGGACGACTTCAGTCTGTCTGGTCGTATAGGAACTGACATATGCAGAGACCTTATCAGGTCACTACGCATCTGAGTACCCACAACCAGTGCCTCTCCACAGGCAGGATTAATGACATATCAGCCTTAAGCTCCTCTAACCAGGTGGATTCGTGTCTAACCATTCAAGACCGTTATACCGTCAAAAATCTCTCCCCTTCCGGCTGCGGCCGGGCACTTTTACTTCCGGACGTGAGGACTTCTGGTCGTTTGGCACCAGGTCTCAGTCCGACAAGTGTGTAGCACTGCAAAAGGGGTCAGTCTACACTCATACTCAAGCCACTTAGGGATGACGTGCCCTCCTGGCGGCTGGCAGTTGACCTGTCGGGGCATAGTTCTTCACTGACCATGTCGGTGTGTACCTAGTTCCATTGTTCTTCCCACCCAGGGACATGCTTTGGGACGTCCCCTCGGTCTGTGTCCCCCAATGAGGCGAAGGAGAAAGGAGATTTTTGTTTACTCACCTTAAAATCTTTTTCTCTTAGCCTCTAATTGGGGGACACTGCAACCATCCCCATTGCCCTGGTGGGCCTTTTTTTCTTACAGTTATACATAGCTTCATCAGCTGTGACATGGTTTTTAATGTTTACACATGGTTGCCTATTATCACTCTGTTGATTGTTTAAATTGTGCTGTTTAGCTCCAGGCCTGTGTTAAGTTATGTGAGCTGTTTAGTTACAGGCCCTGTTGTACGATTATTGCTTTGTTACTCTTCCACTGTTTTCCACATGCGGCGGCTGCTTAGTTACAGGCCTTGTGGTACTAGTATTCCTTCTAAACTATTAACTTGTTTACACACGTGCCTGGTTTGGTTCAGGCCTTCGTTACATGTTTATTGCCTTGTTTACTATTATTTGTTTACACGGGTCGCCTGTGTATTAGACTTCTGTGTCACTGTTTACTGATCTGTTAAACTCTCCTATCTGCTTTAGCAAAAACTGGAGAATCACTCCATGCTTCAGGGGTGTAATGCGCAGAGGAGGAGTCTCTTAACTCTTTTGCAGATTCTGCCCTAGTGTCGCCTCCTAGTGGACAGCAGCATAACACCCACGGTCTGTGTCCCCCAATTTAGAGGCTAAGAGGAAAAGGATTTTACGGTGTGTTACAACTAAAAAATCTCCTTTTTTTTTCTGGGTAGGGAAACGAGAGTTGGAGGAGAGGACATGGGCTGGCCAGGTGATTCTGCTGTTGACGCCCGAGGCCCGAGCTCATCCAGCGGGTTTGTGACAAAAGAGCTGCTTAATGGTATGGACATAAACTGGCTGTGTATTAGCTTGCTGACGATCACTGGACAATTGCTAGAATTACGTTGTGTTTATTTTTCCAACAGGAGAACACAATACCTTTCTGCATTTTGCCTCTTGTTCTCCGCATCTGTAAAAGGTCAGGAATGTACAATGAACCTGCCTTGTGCTCAGCAGCTACACTCGCACTCACTAAATTATATGATGATCAGGTATCATTGGTTCTTCATATTTATATTTTTTTTATAGTACTATATTTCCATCCTTTTACTTCCTTGTCTCCTTCCAGCTCAGACTTCTGGACTCTCAACGCGTCTTGCTGTTCACATCTTATGGAGAAGTCTCGCTGTAAGGGGTTCGGATCGTACATCCTTGATCGCTTTACGGAGACCCTCAGAATTAGATTTCCCAATCTCATTGAGCCATGGACCCTCATCTCTACGCCAGTGATTGCTTGTATTAAACAGAAAATAAAATGTGCTTTGCTTGTGTAGTCGTTGGACTGTGTTTCACATTTCTTACAACCACTTTGATCTAGTTGCTGCCGTTTAAAGGCAGGTAACTCTGTGTACATGAACAATATGAACTACGCTGATTATTACAACAATGATGACACTATGCGGAGATAGACGCCGCAAGTCATTGTAGAAAAGCTATGGGTAAAATCAATGAAGTCCACTGGACAAGGTCTTTCACATCATGGGGTCATTTCACTGGGGATGATGACAGACTCGGCACGTACATAATTGGTCTATTATGTAGTAATATTTGAAAAGTGACGCTGCTTGTTAAAGAACCAGAACCCAGTAAGAAATCAACATCTTATAATTGTGGAGCTGGAGAGGATGTTATCAATACTTATGGATGGCCAGAAGAACAAGAACCAAGACAGACATGTCACTGGAAGCAAAAGATCAAAAGAGACTGGACTTGTCTACACTCATACGAACAGAGAGCAATCACTGGAGAAGGAACATCATGGTGGGAAGATAGAAAGAAGGAAAGAGGGAGACCTCATCCAGATGGGCTGCATACAATATAGTATTAACTGCGGCAGAAAACCCCCTGGTGGATCTATCTAGGCTTGGAGAAGACCTTAGTGGGATCTATCTAGGCTTGGAGAAGACCTTAGTGCGATCTATCTTTGGCTTGGGGAAGACCCTGGTGGTTCTATGTAGGCTGCACAAGATTGATCTTCTTTCAAAGCGTTCATACAGTTGTCCTTGGTCGTTTATTGGAGCTGAACGCAGTAAATAATAATTCTGAGTATAATAGGTATAATAAACATCTTGGTCGTTGGGAAATTGTTCTCCCGAGCATCTCGTATAGTCCCTCCAGCATAATTATTAACCATTCATTGATGTGTTATGAAGTATTCTATATAATTATGAGGGGTTTTTTTTTTTTAAACATTTTTTTTTTATTTTTTTAACCTTGGTGGATAATTTTTTGTGCCTTCTCTATCAAATTCTTTCTTAGACCTAGTGTGTTGATTATTAATTATCTGCCTCAAATCCAACAATTAAGAGGGTGTGGGGCAGAGAATCAAACTTTGGGCATAACCGGGGGAACCATTTTGAGAACATTGTGGAAATGCATGTATATGTTGATTGAACACTGGGAGGAGATGTCTGATTGCCCACACTAGCGATGGATGCTTTGGTTTCTGGTGGGGATAAGAGGATAATGGGAATTGGCGGCCATTATATTTACTTCCTTTTAGCATAATTATAAACTGCTTGAAATGCCTAAATCTGGCCTGGACAAAAGGAGAGGCATGAATACATGGTGCAATTGTAATAGGCGGCTACCTTCATGTTGGGAGTAAGTTAGGTTCTATAATTGGCATTATAATCCATTCTGGAGATTGATTCGCCAATTTTAGGCAAACAAAGCATGAAAGTAGATTGTCAGTTCTTCTATTGTGTTAACCTAATTCGTCTAGAGGGACTCATTTCCACAATTTTTATGATTTAAGGGACCAGAAATGGTGTAGAGGGAGGGATCCATAGGGAAATGATGGGTTATCTTTTGTATAATACATGAGAGTTGTGTATTTATGTTTTTGGAAAATGAATAGGTAGTATTTGATTAAAAAATGTATTTTAAATTTCATTTCTCCAGGCTCCGGGACGAGTCTCGTGACGTTCGTCGCACCTCGGGCCGTGATTGTGATGACCCACCTGATTTTAAAGTATATGGTGTAGTTTTAAAGGGCAAGTCAGGTGAGATGCCGTGATCCTCATAGGACCCGGACCAAGAGATAGACGCCTCGCAAAGAACTGCTTCACCGAGCTGTGAACCAAGGTGAGCGGCGGGGACATTGTATGAGCGGTCCGGTGTTAGTGACGACAGGGAGATTATCAGGGTTTATTTCGGATGTTTCTTAGGGCATGCCGTGTACAACCTCGTACCCGATATCATCTAGCCGCTTCGTTCAGATCCAGACTGTGGGTCGGGGAACACTTCTTTTCCACACGATCATTGAGGTAATGTCAGAAAATGTGCTACAATTCACTCCTATGAGTTGGCTCACTGATGTGTTAAAGAGGATTTTGGTGATTATTCGACCGTAAAATCCTTTCTATGCGCCTTTATTGGAGGACCATGGGCCATTCATAATTGGCACATAGTTACCAGTGTCCACATGAAGTAATAAAGTATTTAGGTATCTGCTGTGAATTATGAGACTATTTTTAATGCGTTATAGGCACATTCCTTATGACAACACTCACTGACTGTGTTTTGAACATTGTGTGGTGTAACTACAATTGTTTTATCAGCAGGAGATTCACTACAAGGCTAGGGTCCTCTAGGCTATCTGTGTATCCCGCCTTCATCCCCCCCAAAACAAATGATTGGATGCTTATTGACAAATATACACAGGAAACTGCTAATCAGGGGGCTGATTGTGAGCTGGGTTCTTCAGGCCAAGCAGTCATGCTCTGCTACTGAGAGGAAAAAAGGATTCATCAAAATTGCACAAAGAATCCTGCCCTATTACATCATGCTGCTACAGATTTTAACCTCCTGACAGATCCCTTTAATGGGGGGTGGGTGTCACGGGTGGCTGTGGTTGGCACTGCAGCTTGCAGCACTGGAGGAGTCCATGGTTTGTTCCCACAAGGATGACATCTGCAGTGCGTTTTTCTCGTGTTTGGCGTGGGTTTCCTCCGGACAATCCGGTTTCCTCCCACATTTCAAAGACTGATACTGTTAGGATGTGTAGATTGTGAGCTCCAATGGGGACAGTGCAGTGATACAAATGTATGTAAAGTGCTATGGAATTAAATAACGAATAAAAATTCTATTTAATGTACTAATCTGCACAAAATTAAATGTGTATTTTATTGCCACATGTAACCGGCGCCTGATAATTATTACTGGGTCTTATCCTCTTTTTTAAAATGGGAAGTTTTAATTTTCTACAATGTGATTATGATTGTGTTATGCTTCACAACCTTATGTTGTACTATTACCACTTGTCCCTTTAGACATCTCCTGTCGTACATTCCAAGGACAAGCAGAACCGAGAGCCTGATATGAGAAAATGTGCCTCGCTTCCCGGACAGCCAGGTACATTTTTTTTTTTTAAACTAAGTAATCTTTGCATTTTTTTCCTTTTGATTATTGGAGCTGTCAGTCCAGTTTTCTGCAATGTTGTTTTTTTTGATAATCCTGAATATTTCTTGTGATTTAAACTTTGATAAAGAACATTTTTTTTTTTCTTTCTTTTTAGGGGAGCCCGAGCGTCAGTGGGGGATCTCGCCCATTGTCTCGCCCTCCTGCCCTTCTCGGGAAGGGTCTCGGTTAAAAATGCAGATTGCTTTGATGTTATGGAGACAAACTGAGCGATGAGGCGTGTACAACTCCTTCACACCGGATAGGGAAGATCGCAGAGAGCACAAAGCTGAACTGAAGGTGGGTTTGGGGTTCGGCTACCCTAACTCTTTTTGGCCTCTTATAGTCTTTATGTGCTGACAGAAGGTGCATAGATGACATGCTGACTGTAGGTTCCACCACGGAGCAGATTCGATCGATTTCAAAGGGGTTCAGGATTTTTTTTTTTTTTTGAATGTAGCAATGTTCCTACTGACCACCTTTTATATATTTAAATTGAAATTTGGGGCTTGAATTTTTTGGGTCCCCCTTAGTGTCGTGGACCTCTGTTGTCCTAAAAGTTGTCATCTGTCCTAAGGGATTAGTATTTAAGATAAATGGTAAACATTGTTAAAGTGATTCTGACATGGAATTGTGGCTGTACCACATGCTCACCTTGAGTATGCACCCCTTTCACTCCTAATGTACCCTGTACAGGAGTCAACTCGGGTCTGGTCTGTTGGCTTATCTGACTCCATAGCTGGTTTTTGACACGCTTTGCACCTGATCTTGCAGTAAACCCCTATTCAATTAAGCCTCTATACAACCTTCCTCTGATTCCTTATGTGATGGCCCACGTGACCCTTTTTTCTTGGGCTTTCGACTTTTGTGTAATCGGCTGTTTACAGCCTTTAATCGTTTAGGATAATGCATCGCCGGGATAACTGAAATGGGGCTGTGATAATAAGGTTCATTTCTGACCTCCCTATTAGGCCGTAATAAATGAACTGGAATCGCTTAGTTGAGAATGTTTTTGTTAACTGGACTGCAAGCAGGTGCTGGATATAGGACTGCTAAACTTTTATATAAATTTGAAAAGTGCCTTAGCGTAATTGCAGTGCCTGAATATGCTGTCTGTCCCTCTTAGCGGAGCGGTAATCGCAGTCAAGTCCTCCCTCTCGGATGAGGCAGTTATGCAGGTCTGTCCGTCCCTCCCTCCCATCTCGCGGAGCTCCGGTTAATGCAGACTGTCGTCCCTCCCACTCGCGTGGAGCGGAAATGCAGTCTGGCCGTCCTTCCTCTTGGCGGAGCGGTAATGAGACTGTCCGTTCCTCTTCCTCCCGTCTCGGTGGAGCAGTAATGCCTGTCTGTCCGTTCCTTTCCCTCTTGCGGAGCGGGGTAATTGCAGACTGTCCGTCAACTCCCTCTCGGTGGAGCGGTAATGCAGTTGTCCGTCCCTCTCGGCGGTGCTGGACTGTACAGAGTGATGTAGTGAAAGATTCCCTAATTTAGTATTTAATTTTTCTCCTGCGGCTCAGATTGATGGAGTTTGAGCACAAGCTGGAATGTTTGTCACAATAAAGGTTTGGAGGAACATTGGATGTCCCGGGAGAAACGTTCATGAATGGAGTCGTCCCGCCTTTATTCTGGAAGAAGATTCGCCCGGATGTGATGACTCTGCGGCTCATTGTTTCAGGATGTAAGTCCTGGGTGGTGTTTGGGTCGGCTTCAGCTTGGGGGGCGATATTGCTTGGTCGGAGGGATCACCACCTTCCTTATGACTAGGTGGGTCTATGTACTGAGGCTGCCTGTCTCGGTCTTTCCAGGTAAGAGACGTCCTCTGAAGGTCCATAAACGGCAAAATCCTTTAAGTTACAGAAGGTGATTTCCAAAACTCCCGAAAACTCGAGGCCCCAGATGAAAACACACGAGGAAGGTGAAGGTGAGGTTCTCCAGTGATGAAGAGTCGGAGGGTGAGTGATTCTCTGGTGGTGATGAGTACGGAGGGATGAGCAGGGAGGGGGGACGCTTGATTATAATTTTATTTTCTCCTTACGCCTTTATCAGATTCAGAAAGCTGAGTTCAGTGATAGCCAGAAAAACTACTAAAACTTACACCCCCATCTGTGGACGTCCACCCGCTCCCGGGGCCGGTGACATGCTCTGACGGGTGCTCCTGAGTGATCGCTCGCAGCCTCTTTATTATATATGTGTTCTTGTATTATATAAATCTTTACTTTGTTCTTTAAACTTTCTAGTTGTGTATATGTCGCTGCTCCGCACCCTCAGCACAGGATCACTGCACAAAACTGCTGGAGGGTTGAAAAGTGTTGCGATTGCCTCAGAGCTCAAGACGATGAAGGGAAACATGTGCACAATGGGTGGACCACATAGATTATTGCAACTTGGTTAATGAGAAATTAGTATATATTATTTTAGGTGTAGTTTTCATTAAAGTTCTCCATTTAAGGAGGTTTTCTTTTCCTACTTTTTTTTTTTCTGGACACTTTCTCTGCCCCTTAGAGCTATCTTTTCCTCACCTCTCCATGCTGTGGAGATCCACTCTTTAGATGATAGGACTGACACTAAATATAGGATACTTAGTTTAGAAATCTGAACTTCTCATTTAGGTAAAGCAATATACCATTGTGTGTGCAGCTGTACATGGCATTTTATATTATTAGGAGCTAGCCCGTCAGTATGATGAGTCCAGCAGCGCCGGTGTATGGGATGTTGAATAAAAGTATTATGAGTAGCGTGCTTGCAGATTGTGGGTTATGCTATTCCAAGTTTGCGCCTGTGAATAATGCAGGCATTGTTTTCTCGGCACCGGATTCTGGAGCCTTTCACTCAGTTATGGCCCTGCTGGGCTGGCTCAATTGCAGTAGTCTAATGGTTCTGGGCAGCTTATCATGAGTGGGCTGCCATTCAATCGCCGCTGCCTGGCTACCAGAGGGTGCACTGTGGAGCAGTTTTGGACTGAGCTGGTTAAATATTAGTCAATATGGTTTGTGTCGTTGTGACTCGGTCACCGGTGGATCAACCACTTGTGTTTTTGCTGCTGCGTAAGCAGTTGTCATCGTTAACCTCCACTGTTCTTACTGGCACGTCACGGGTTTTTGTGCCATGGTCTGCATGTTTGACAGCACAAAAAAACAGCAACTGGTCCCCTTAGGTATGTTTGTGGTGACCTCGATTACGAATTACGCAGCATTCAGACAACTGTAGCACTCCAACCACCAGAGGGCGTAGTGCTAGGATAATGCAGCGAATCTGGCAGATGGTGGATCTGCTCCCGCACAGCGTGCGCCCTGCATGCGAACAACGTGGGCCTGATCTTCTGCGAGAATGAGCACAGGCAGGCCTGGTTTCATCTTGCGCTACATTTTTTGCGATTCATATGGGATTAAAGGCAGTGGATTTTGTGCAGCACTGACCCCTTCATGTTATTGTGCTTTACTGAAACTTACATTTTTAGCATTTGCTTGATTTTTGCTTATGATTCTAGTGCAAAATTTGCTTTCTTTGAACAGTTTCATCTGTTGTTGCACTCACAATGACGCAGCAAATAAGAATGTATAAGAAACCCATTTCCATACTACATAACATTTCATAGGTATTGTGAACCTGTGTTGCCTCATCTTTATTAGGAGGTTTGCTGGTGCAATTTGTGTCTGTGACTCGGCAGTTATGCTGTCATCATTTTTTGCAGTGGAAATTTTTAATTCCACTCATACGTACTTGTGTATGACAGAATAAGGGCCAGGATTTCACAGCATGCTAACTTATTTACCACAGTTATATGCTGGATAAGATACCTTTTATAGAAAATCTGTCAGCAGGATTTTCAATATTTAATCTGTAAGGAAGCATCTATTTAGGCACGAGCCATGTGCTGGGATGGGCATAAATGATGCTGTTTGTAGTTTGAAATACTATAGTGTTTTTCAGCAGTTGATTATCATTACACGGACTACTATGGTGCCAAGTTTTCAATCTATGGTGGGGATATGCGATTAGCTGGACAGGCTTGCTCATAACATCATTGAATGCAGGCTGGGGATTGGGTTTTTAGTTGTGTGGAAAGTATTAGACCCATTTACATTTGTTCTTTTGTGGCATTGCAAGACATTCTGTTAATTCAAAAAAGTTTAATTTCCCTAATTAATGTGCTATCTGCACACCATCTTGACTGAAAAAAAAACAAATGTAGATATTTTGAATTTTTATTTTAATATGTTTTCTTATCTTAGTGCAAATATGAAATGCACTGTAGAGTGTGGCTATTATGAGATGGTAATAGCAGATAATGTATCATTCCAAGTATGGCTACATCAAGTCAAAAGGACAAATAAACCTAAAATTAGGAGGGGAGAAAAAAAGCATCGTTGAGGGTGCTTTAACTTTGCAAATTTTGGGGGATCATTGGCTGTACGTGTAATCGGAAGCCACAGATCAGATTTAGCCCCATGTTTTCCCTATGGCATCGGCTCTCTGCTCTAGATTTGTCCTTAATGGCATACGATTTGTGACAGATCCGATTCTGTCCGTTTTTTGCCGTACCAAAAATCAGACACCTGCTCATATTTTGGGGCACAGCAGACACCAATCGAAATTGACCTGATTCCACAGCCATTAACATGGGGGCCTATGGTCACACGGTTCTGGGAAATCACATGGATGGTTTTCCTGGGCTGATTTTAGGTGTTCGGAGAATGCTCAGTTACCCAAACTGCTCCGTTCCTGTTTCATTTTACTTTTATTATACATACATTGCGAGAGTAAAATTAACTAATGCAAGGGTTTTAAAAATAAAGAAAAGATCCTCTCGGCATGTATGCGATGAGCGTCGCAATCTTTCCGTATGCTTATGGACCTGGTGGGGCTACCCGATTGGTAACATGAATGCATCAGCTGAGCAGTTTAAATTCGCTGACGCGGCGAAACAATGGGCGGAATTTTTAAACCGCTACTGCTGATGCCGGGTCATGTGGACTCGATAGGATAGCCCTGGCCTTAGTTCTTAAGCTCGGGAGTTGAGATGGCGGCGCATCGCGGACTTCGCTGCAGAGGTGGGATCTTTTTTTTTTTGTTTGTTTGTTTGTTTTTATAACCACTTGCTTCACTCCCACAGTAAGTGCCCTGCTTGCCTGCACTTTGCAGGTTTGGGCTTTTCTGTGTGAAAATCAAGGACCCGGCACAGAAATTGCATCCAGTGGTTACAATCGGTCATTTCCTGTGTGAGGGGTCACTTCAAAAATTTGGATCCTCGGACTGGAATAAAAACTCAATGTCGAAACTCAGCCTAAAACAAGTGCTTTTTTACATACAGATCACCCAACAGGGGTGCATTACCTTTAGTCTGTCCTTGACAGTTAGTTGTGGGCGACCCATTGGACACCAGAAATAGACCTCTGAGATGCATATCTACACGGCGCCTCTATCAAACTTCTATACAGGGGCTTCCCCAGTAGTAGATGATCTTGTTTTCAACCTACATTGAGGTATCAATTTCTAATGTCATCCAGATTGCGCTGTAGAAGCTGAGAGATGAAACTTTTCCCATGTTTCAAAGAAGGACTGCACCTTTTCAGCATTGTGCAAGGAGTCCTACCCAAGAAAAATGGAAAATCTCCCATGGTGTATAAAGTATCAGCCCCTGTGCTCAGTATTGAGTATTCTGCACCTTCTGAGCTCGTACAGCCATGTGTCTTCTTGGGAATGATGCAGTTTCTCCCCCCTGGTTTGGGTCATCCTCTCATTATTCCTTGCTGATCCTCTCCAGTTCTGTCAGGTTGGATGGTGAATGTTGGTGGAGCCATTTTCTGGTGTCTCCAGAGATGCTCCATTGGGTTTATGTCAGGGGATCTTGGCTTGGGGCGGTCAGGACATGGGCACCGAGTTGTGGTGATGCTAATAGGTTGTTTTTTTTGCTGTGCGGTTAGGGTCATTGTCTTGTTGGAAGGTGAAGCCTCAGCCAAGTCTGAGGTCCAGGAGCATACTGGAAGAGGTTTTATCCAGGTTATCACTGTAGTGTACTTGGCACATTCATGTTTCCTCATTTACAACCAGTTGTCCATGTCCCTGCAGCTGAAAAACAACCCCCATAGCATGATGACTGCCTCCTCCATGGTTCACTGTTGGGATTGTGTTGGAAGGTGATGAGCAAGGCTGTTTTTCCACCACTTACATTTACACAAAAAGTTCTAGTCTTCGTCTCATCAGACCAGAGAATATTATCTCTCATAGTCTGGTTCCTTTCTTGTGTAATTTTTTTTGCAGAATCGATCTACGGCTTTCCTTGTGTCTTGCAGTGAGGAGAGGCTTCCGTCAGGCCACTCTGCCATAAAGAACTGACTGGTGGAGGCTGCAGTGATGGGGTGACTTTATGGAACTTTTCTCCATCTCCATACTTCATCTGTGGAGCCTCATGCCACAGAGTTCTTGGGGTTTACCTTTACCTCTCACCAAGACTCTTCTCCACGATTGCTCAGTTTCGGCTGGACGGCCCAGGTCTAGGAATGGACTTTGGTGTCCAAACATCCTGCCATTTAAGGATTACTAGATAGGATCTCGATGCTATTGCATCGGGTGGGTGGTGACATCAACATGGTGCGGGTTTCCTATGGCACCTAGAGAAGACCCTGGTGGACCTATATAGGCTTGGGAAATCCTGGTGGACCTATCTAGGCTTCAAAAATGACCTGGGTGGACCTATTGGGCTTGCTGAATACCCTGGTGGACCTATCTAGGCTTGAAGAAGACCCTGGTGGACCATCTAGGTTTGGTGAAGACCCTGGTGGACCCATCTAGGTTTGGTGAAGACCCTGGTGGACCCATCTAGGTTTGGTGAAGACCCTGGTGGACCCATCTAGGTTTGGTGAAGACCCTGGTGGACCGATCTAGGCTGGAAACAACCCTGATGGACCTATGTAGGCTTGAAGAAGAGCCTGAAGGACCTATCTTGGCTTGTAGAAGAACCAGGTGCACCTATCTAGGCTTGGAGAAGACCCTGAAAGACCCATCTAGGCTTGGAGGTGACCCTGATGGGCTATTAGGCTTGGAGAAGACCTGGTGGAGCTAAATTGCACTAGATCGATCTTCCTACAGAGTATTTATCCACCAAGTCACTATGGCTCCAGATTGAGCTGAAGGACATTAAATATTAATGGAGCAATAGACTTTCTATCAAGCCCATACAATAATTTGCCCACAGAGGAGGTCAAGGGTGATAAGAGCCACAGTGACCCTTTTCGGACACCCAATCCTTTTGTTCTCAGACAGATAAGTCGCCACGATAAATGTCTGGCAAAGTTTCTCTCGTAGAGAACACGTGGTCTTGGATCCTATGGAGGAGTCAGGAGAGATATCTGAAGACTGAGGGATTAATCTATCGTGTATGGGGGTTGGTCTTTATGGAGGGGACAGATTACGGATGGTCTAGTACGTCATTGCTTTGAGGTGAATTCTCAGGTAAAGGGTGGTCAATCAGGGTTTAGCAGACGGGAGATGAGATGAACAGGCAGCAGAGTCAAGGGTGTTACTGTTATTGGTCCACAGACCTCAAGAGGCCACAGAGGACGTTGCAGAGGCCACAGAGGACGTTGCAGAGGCACAGAGGACGTTGCAGAGGTCTTTGTGAGAGATGACGGCATGAACCAGCCTCCTTATTGAAGGAAAAGTGGATCTGAGAAATGTGTTTGAGTTGGGGGCAGCAGTAGGCGGTAAGGGCCTGGATGTGCATTAGAGAAGTGAAGGTGACAACCCTTCTGCCCTAGTTTTTGATATCCATGTTCTTGAGTATTCTCATGACTTCAGCCTCGCAGGGGATCCAGACAATACAGGATTCTGGTCAGGTAAAGAACTTCGGTCTCCTTCATCCAGTGAAATCAATGAGGTCAGAGCGCTGTTGCTTGTTTTTCGGCAAGCGTATTCCCTGGATGCAGATTGTAAGCAATGCTGCTGGCCGAGGATCAAAAACGTGTTGACTTTACCAAGGGAGAGACCGGACTTTGACATCAAAGGTGAGAAGATTCGTCTGTACAGCGCCAATATGTTCAGAGCGTTGTGCAACGAGGGGTTAACAGGGCGAAATAAATAGAAATCCCACAGTCATAAAAGGACACAAGAACAGTCATCGATGCAGATCTGGACCAGATGAATATCCTACAACATGTAGCAAGCAACTGGACTGGCAAGTACTGAGCAATGGTCCATTACTATGTAAAGGGGAATACCAGTTTTAAAGGGAACCTGTCACCAGGTTTTTGCCACATAATCTGAGCATAGCATAATGTAGGGCCAGAGCTCCTGAATCCAGCAATATTTCACTTACTGGGCTACTCAATGTAGTTCTGATAAAATCACTGTTTATTCAGACGGACATTATCATTACAGGACTACTTGCCTGCTGCCAGGTAGTCCAACATATTCAAGTACTGCTAAATTTGCAGCAGAGGAGACAGTAATTTTATCAAAATCACAGCAAGCAGCTCAGTAAGTGACACATCGCTGGAATCAGGGTCTCTGTTTCTACATTATGCTGCTCTCAGATGGGATGGCAAAAACCTGATGACAGATTCCCTTTAAGTAAATAAAGCATAAAGGGGTTGTCCCAATTTAACAACATATGTCCTGTCTACAGTATCGGTTATAAGTTGCTGATCACTGAGTGCCTAAGCACTGAGAATAGTCCCACAGACAATGAATGGGGGGATTGTCTCTCGGCCATGACAATGGGATCTCCAGAGCCCCATTCACAGGATATTTGAGTGTCCCAGCAGTACTCGGACCTCCAGCAGTTTGGTCATAAATTGTGATGTTGGGTCCACCCTTTATCACTGTATAAACTTGCAACTTTGCAATATACTTTGCTTCTCAACTCTATCTTGTTTATTTCTTAGGCTGGCTTCACACTGCGGTCAGGTCAGGTCAGATCAGGTCAGGTTTTGTGTTTCAAAACCAGGAAAGGAACTTGCAGAGAAAAAGTATAATTGAAAGATTGACACCTGTTCTAGGTTTTGGAGTCACTCCTGGTTTTGGAACACAAAATCTGACCTGATCTGACCTGACCTGACCTGACCTGACCTCAGTGTGAAGCCAGCCTTACTATTTTCAAGATCTGTGCTTGCTGTCAGTCAATGTCAATTCATCTCTCCACCATAGAGTTGCAAAGCACACCTGACTCCTCCTGACCCAATACTTCTTTTTGTCACTATTGTATCCCTAGGACGAAGAAGTCTCAACATTGTAACCAACTCCTGTGTTTAGATTGGATACAATTGTAGCAAACCCTTTGCTGTGAGAAGTATGTCCACTGCTTGGATTGTCAGACTCAGGCCCTGTGCACACAGTGCATTTCTGTTGCCGTTTTTGACACAAAACACCATGCAGATCCTTATTCCAGCAAAGTCAATGAGAATCCTGAAGTTTTGCGCACTTGTTGCTTTTTTTCCCTTGCAGATTTGCTGCAGAAATAAATCTGCACCATGTCAATTATTGCAGCGTTTTTCCACTCAAATGCATGAAAAAACATATTGCATTTGTGTTTGCATTTTTTTTGATACAAGATACAGATTTGGTACAGAAATGTCTGCAGCCAAATACTCGACGTGTGCAAATAGCCTAAGGGACTGTGCACACATTTAGGATTTGGTGCAGAGAAAAATACAGAGACAAAAATACGGGTTTTCAGTACATTTTTTTCTTTTTGGTGCTGATTTTTCCCATTCATCAGAACAGGTGAAATCTGCAGTAAAAAACGCTGCAAGAATTGACATCTGCTGATTTATTTCTGCACTAAGTCTGCAAGGAGAAAATCCTCCGCGTGCAGGAGACTTCAGGAGTCTCACTGACTTTGCTGCCATCGGGATTATCTTCAGGTTTTGTGACAAATCTGCACTCAAAAACATGATAAAAACTGAAGGTGAGTACACGGCCCAAGGCCTTATTCTGACGTCCATGTCTCATTTACATGTCCTATTTGTGTTTTTAATATTTAGTGTATTGAAGACCCCCCCCCGCTACATTTTCAGGGTAACGCTGCACTGAAAACCAATCCTATACTCCGGCCCCTGCAGTGGACATTGACATGGATACCATGTGTCCCCTCGCATTATGACCTTTGCACCTGTCTGACGTCCTGCGTTAATGTCGCCTCTGTCCCTGTACTGACAGCCTGGCAGCCTCCTCCCTCCACCTGTCTGACCTTTATGTAAAGGTCATGCCCACGGTTTGGACTATTTTAGGACCCTGCCCTTCAAACGGTTGCATTCCTCAGGGAGGCCAAGAATAGTGACTGGGTCCTTAAGCGAGGTCATGGCGGAGGGTGTGAAGGACAGGAGATATCTCGGAGTAGGGGGGCAGGGTGGCTTTACAGTGAGACGACAATTATCTGCATCTCATACTGAGGCGGCCATTGCTCCGGGATAGGAGGAAGACAGCAGGACAGATTGTTCCCAGCCTTGTAATCTCTGTCATTTCCCATTAGGGACCAGGCTCCATGGTGATTCTATGAACTGGTTTTGCTCATTATCACTGCTGGTGATATCCTATGGGGGCACCAGAGCTCCATGGTGATGGATCGCATGGATGTGAGGGCCTTATTCAAAATTCAGATTTTCATGTACATGTTCTAGTCATGTTTTTCCCTTTTTTCATAGAATGAGCACCAATTTTTGGCTACGGTTTGGTTCACCCATAGTGTGAACAGCAATTTTTGGCTACGGTGCGGTTCACCCATAGTGTGAGTACAAATTTTTGGCTACAGTTTGGTTCACCATAGTGTGAGCAGCAATTTTTGGCTACAGATCGGTTCACCCATAGTGTGAGCACCCATTTTTGGCTACAGTGCGGATCACCCATAATGTGACCAGCAATTTTTGGCTACGGTACGGTTCACACAAAAGGCACCGTATAGGGTCCGGAGGACCAAGAGAGGAGTCCTCCAGAGAGGTTCTGTGGGGGCTGGCTGAAGGGAGAAAGTGAGAGAGCGCAGCAAGGGACAGGCAAGGAAACGACACACCAACGAGGGTCCTAAGTGTGATATCCCGGTCAACTGGTGACTGCCCAGGCCAGTGGAACCCATAACACTGTATGATCTGTCTGCCTGCATTAAGAACCTGCTAGTAAACCCATTCAGAGCTAAAGACTGTGATGTACTTTATTTGCCTGCGCCTGAAGAGCTGCACACTGGTAGCAGTGATAAGACTGGTAACAAGGCCGTGTGGAAAGCTGCCTCCCTGCATAAAATCCCTATTCACTACCCTTGCCCCTGAGATCCCGCTCTACCTACGGGGAGCATAACCATCTTGCTGCAGCACCATCACCTGCGAGGACTGGCCCGCAGCGCCGGTAATATTACTGGGACCGTAGGTGGCGTCACGTATCAACTCAAATTTTATTGACCCCTTTTTAAAAGCGGCCCCAGGGCATGGAACTGGGCACAGACCGCCCGTGACATCCCCATCCATGAACTACACGCCCGGGACCAGGTACCCCAAGGTCCTTGGTGAGGACACACAACCAGCTGAAATGCATCACGGCGCAGAAACCCGTTAGGTCCCAGCACTGAGATATAAGCTGCCAGCCAAATAGTGGCTAGCATCTGACAGCAGTGGTACCGCGTCAGGGACTGGCGCGTGACAGTGATGTCATGTGCTACGGCGTGCACTCTGATATCAGCTGCCATCACTGTGCGCTAGCTAAAGAGGATGCTGGGTGACGTGGGAGTGGAGGAAAGCTGAGTAGAATGTTGTTTTTTTTTTAATTATGTGTTAGGGATCTATACCATATACTAAGATGCGGTCAATGCATACCAGGAGGATGACCGTATAAAACAGGATGGGGACATATATACCAGGAGGAGGAGGACCGTACATACCAGGATGGTTGGGTGGGGTGGGTGGCCTGGGTCCAAGTTTTGCACCAGGGCCTATCGGACTCTAGTTCCGCCACTGATTGTGAGCCCCAATGGGAGCAGTGTTCCTAAAGTCTGTAAAGCGATGTGCAATTAATGGCGCTATATAAGTGAATAAATACTATTATTTTCTTTCCATACTCCAAAAGGACATAGAGATAGGCAATTTACATTGTGAGGCTAAATGGAGACAGTGATGACTGTGACTATAACATGCTGCAGAATATGGTGGCGCTATATAAGCAAGCAAAATAAAGTTTTATCTGTGACCCAAGTGAAAAATTGGACATGTTTCATTTTATTTTTGTTTTTTTTTTGCACACTTGGAGTGCAAAAACAGCTATATAGACCAGAGGTCCCCAACTCCAGGCCTCAAGGCCCACCAACAGTGCAGGTTTTCAGGATCTCCTTAGTATTGCACAGGGCTTGGAATCATTACCTGTGCAGATGATCACATTAGCACCTGTGCAATACTAAGGAGATCCTGAAAACCTGCACTGTTGGCGGGCCTTGAGGCCTGGAGTTGGGGACCTCTGATATAGACTATAATGTCTAAAACACATACATGACAAATGGAAGCATGAACGAAGCCTAGTGCTGTGGCTCCATTGTGAATTATCATCTGTGATGAGTAGATTGAGAAAATTAATATTGCAATGCAATTTTTGCAAAACAATAAAAATAATATATACACCCCTCAACATTTAACCATGCCTCCGCACAACATAATCCAGGGACCGGTGAGACGTTCCCTCACGGCGGCCTCTTAATGTCATATATAAAATAATAGGAATCCATTAAATGTGATAGCTCGCTGCAATCTGATGCGATAATGGACACCTGACATCTATAAGTGGAGATCCTACTGATGCTGCACATCAAGGAAATCCCAAGGACGAGATGCGCTGTATATTAGTCCTTGACTTACACTCACGCCGGGCTCATACACGTTGTCTGCACTGTCATTTGCATTAAAAATGGATGAAAAGAGAAAATGGAAAAAGGAAGAGCCAAAAATGTCATGTGATCAATACGCTGATGAACTGTTCTGCACACACACGTGCTGACGTCCCAATGTGGGGGGCGGGGAGGATGGGCTGTGGGTGACATTGGCTGCAGCTGAAGGG
Source organism: Allobates femoralis (assembly GCA_033576535.1). Classification (NCBI taxonomy): domain Eukaryota; kingdom Metazoa; phylum Chordata; class Amphibia; order Anura; family Aromobatidae; genus Allobates; species Allobates femoralis. Next base: position 23,731,694 of record JARQOC010000006.1, read on the forward strand.
TGATGGATATTTCAATTATTTAATTTCTGACCAAAGCGGCTTTTGTAGTGGACTTAGAATTAACTCCTTCCTGGCCTTTGAGGCATCTTACACCTAGTGATGGTGTCTTAATGAATGGCTTGCACTAAACTGCATTGGGATTTCACTTGCCATTAGTCCTTGAGATCACAAGTCATTGTGTGGTGCATGCAATGTTGTACATCTATGATTTTTGTGTTCGGAGTAAAAAAAAAAGTCATTTTATAATGTTGTCATGGATCCTCGACCACAATGTTAGCATACAAGCCACATGTTAAGGCCAGAGTATTGCGGTGATTACATGCATACAAGTTCTTATTTATTTCCATTATTTTGCATAACATCACATGTACATTGATAAAACTAAATGAACACCCACCCCTTCCTTAATTTTATTTTTAATAAATAAAACCACCATCTTATCAAGGCCTCAGTGGATAAGTAGGCCTCGTTGCCCCTAGCAACCAATCAGCATTAAGCTTTAATTTTCAAAACTACTCTGGAATTATGAAACGTGTGCTCTGATTGGTTGATATGGGAAACATGGCTGCCTCTCCTCTGATACACAAATCACATATTTAGGCCTGGTTATTACGGTGATTACATGCACGTGATCATGGCATGCATACATATTCTTTTTTATTACCATTATTTTGTACAGCATCATGTGTACATTGATAAAAATAAATTAACTACCTCCCACTACTTAATGTTTTTATTTTTATATTTTAAATCAATAACTAACACTGTCATCTTGTCAAGGCCTCAATTACTAAAACTTTCTCAGTGGATAAGTAGGCCTCGTTGTCCCTAGCAACCAATCAGCATTCAGCTGTTATTTCCAAAACCACTCTGGAAATATGAAACGTGTGCTCTGATTGGTTGATACGGCAAACATGGCTGATTCTCTTCTGGTCAAGTTCTAATACATAACGTCCAGAATATGATGGACACGGCATAATTTGAGCTCAGAATAAGGACATAACTACAATAACTGCATGGTTTGCAATCGCACCCGGATCCTGGAGCCTAAGGTGCCAATATAGGTCAGCCTATTTCAAAAGACCAATACTATTAAAGACTTGCAAAACTTAGGGGCCCCGTTAGAGATTTGGCATTGGGGCCCTCTACCGCAGATGTTTAATTAGCCTATAAATCCCTACGACTAGACTTGGGATCTGTCTCGAGTCTGGTTGTAATTTCCGCCTTCCTCCTTTGTTGTATGTGACTGGCTACAAATCACGTCTTCTGTTGGGTGTGAACACTTTTACAAAATCGAGTGTGAGATTTCCAAGACGCTGAGTCACCATCAGACCCTGAACAGTGTATGACTGTCCATGTACACATGGGTAACAGGATGAGGAACTGATAATAAGCCTAGACGGAGGTTTCACTCCTGAATGGCCATATGGACAGACATGATCTTTTAGTGAGAAAAGCCCATTAGGTTGTGGATTTGCATTAATTTTTCTGTTCGAAATTTGCGAGTAGAAAATCTGCTGCACAATACAGTAGCAGTAAAGTCATGCCTTATTCAGATGTACAATTTTTACATTTTTTTCACACAGAATATGTATGTACTGTACCCACTGGGGTTGTCAACATGTCTATTTTTTTATGTGCTAACTCAGGATGATACTTCTTATAATAAACCCCTCACTTTATTTAGAAAAAATTAAAACCATAGAAAGTTGTGGCATTGGCCAACGCATTTTACCTGTGAGTGGGACGGGAGCTGAATGTACCTCATGACCCTCTCTCAGAGCTGGATGTGGCTCGTGACCCTCTCTCAGACCTGGATATGGCTCACAACCATTTCTCAGAGCTGAAGGTGGCCTGCAACCCTCTCTTGGAGTTGGATGTGGTCGCGACCCTCTCTCAGAACTGAATGTGGCTCAGGACCCTCAGAGATGGATGTGGCTCGGGACCTTCTCTCAGAACTAAATGTACCTTAGGACCCTCAGAGCTGGATGTGACTCGGGACCCTCTCTCAGAACTGACTGTGGCTCAGGACCCTCAGAGCTGGATGTGACTCAGGACCCTCTCTTAGAGGAAGATGTGGCTCAAGACCCTCTCTCAGAGCTGGATGTGGCTCACGACCCTCTTTCAGAGCAGAACGTGTCTCGCAACTCCCTCTCAGAGCTGGATATGGCTTGCAACCCTCTTTCAGAGCTGAATGTGGCCTGCAACCCTCTCTCAGAGCTGAATGTGGCCTGCAACCCTCTCTCAGCGCTGGATGTAGCGATCGTTCGTCTCTAAGGGTACAGTTACACGTCACAACATTGCATGCAATTTCACTTGCAATTTGCTGGTTGCAGTGAAATCATGGACACATTGTTACATTTGTACACAACAACAAAATAGAACAATGTGTCCATGATTTCACTGCAACCAGCAAATTGCAAGTGAAATTGAATGCAATGTTGCGACGTGTAACGGTACCCTCAGAGCTAGATGTGGATTGTGACCCTCTCTCACAGCTTAATGTACTCTCAAGGTCAGAAAGGGTGAGGACCTCTGATGTATAAAATTAAATAAAAACTGAATATTGTTTCCAATTCCAGATGTTCATAATAATCTTTCTTTCATGTACTTCATTTATTTTTTACAATTTGATTCGTCATTATATGGTGGTGCCCTCAGTCTTTCTTTTGTATTCATGCAACGGACTAGTAGACCACATTTCTAGTCAAGAATATCTGTCCCATGACACGTTGCTGTGTAGCCTCAGCCTATATAGCCTTGCAGCATCAAGCCACTGACAAGTCCCACACATTTTTGGGGTTACCCAACTTGTAGGGTACCTTTACACGCGGCTACATTTCTAGGGTGGCTACAGGTAACTTACTGGTTGCAGTGAAATCATGGAGACAAGGTTCTATCTTGTTGCTGTGTACAAATGGAATAATCTCTCCATGATTTCACTGCAACCAGTAAGTTACCTGTAGCCACCCTAGAAATGTAGCCGCGTGTAAAGGTACCCGTAGGCCATTTGCTATTACATAATTAAAGTTGCCACACAGCCTTAGCCTTTAGCTTGGGTTTATACGGTGACTTTGGCTGCAACACAGATTATTCAGCTGGAAACTCCTTTGTGCGGCTACATCGCATGTATTTGACTTTTTGCACCTTGATTGCGAGTTGCAGGGAGACCCCATTCACAGCTATGAAGCAGAGGCACATAGCAGTGCGAATGTGTATTAAAACCAAAATCGCCTTGGACTAGGGACATGTGTCCTGACCCATGGAAGTGCGTGGTTGTTCGATACGGCTGACGTGTCTCTGCTCTCTCCACCACCACTGCTGCGGTCTCTATTGTGATACAGATTTTTAAGAAGGATGAATAAGGTTTGCTTTTATCTTCATAGAGGTGTGTGCTACTGAGGCTCCTAGGGTACTGTTACACTTCGCAATATCGTTCTGATATTGCATACAATTTCACGGGAGCGAGCATATTTTTGAAACTTGTCCAAGATCGCATAGGAGATGTCACACAGGGAGATATCAGCAGGCAACGCAACTAGGCTGTTGTCCCCAACTTTTGTGCGCTGGGTATGAGCAACCCAGGGACCGAGCAATAACATTGCAGTGAATAGGGGAAGTTGCAAACAAGATCGTAGTTGCGCCGTCACACAGCACGATCCTGCCACATCGCCTATACAATATCGTACGGTTGAAGGACTTGCACAATCTTCTTGCAATATCGTAGGTACGATATTTTCCCGTCGCATTGCCTATTTACACGACACAACGCACGAATGATATCAACTGCAACGACTGTACCACGTGACTTTTTGTCGATGTTGCATTGCGATATCGCGACATGTAAAGGTCCCCTTAATCCTACTTACAGGTCAGCAATGTTCTGACTATGTGAAATCATTACATGTAATGTCACACACACACTTGCCGTGTTACGGTCTGTGGAGGCAATATTGAGTGCAACTTGTAATCAAAAATCCATTTGTGTTGGAATTTTTTACTACAGATGTATTGCTGTTGTTCGCGACTCGCTGTTCTACCCCAGTGTCAATCAATAGATGCAATATGATCTTCATGTCCATGCCATCTATGATATCGCTTGCTGTCAGAGAATGGAACCTTATGGAGTCCATGACTGTTATCAATAAAAGGTAAGAGATATTATCCTAATTATCACTGTTCAGCTTGGGTCATAGGGTATCCCTGGCCATGTAAGTAAACTATAATGCCCAGCAGGTTCTCTTTTATCATAGTGCTAGGTCCTCAGTGGAGTAACTTGAAGCTCATGGGCCCCGATACGAAAGCTCCAATGGGGCCCCAAATTATTGCAAATCTTTATTAGCCATAGTCTATTTCTATAGGTCAAAGGGACTTTTGGGGCCCCCCTAGGCTCCAGGGCCGGGTGTGATTGCAGCCCCTGCACCTATTGTAGTTATGTCCTCCATCAGTTCTAGGCAGGGGCGTAACTACAGCACGTGCAGGGGTTGCAATTGCACCCGGTCCCTGGAGCCTAGGGGGGCCCCAAAAGTCCCTTTGTCCTATAGAAAAAGACTAATGCTATTAAAGATTTGCAATAATTGGGGGCCCCGTTGGAGCTTTTGCATCAGGGCCCATGAGCTTCAAGTTACAGCTATGGTTCCGGGGGTAAAATGCAGCCTATGATGTGACCTTGTATTACATACATTGCATATTAATGATATAGCTATGTATATATACAGGATTATGACCCTGATGGGGTTTGGAAAGATGAATGGTGCAATAGAAAGAGATGCTGCTGCAATGTGATGTGGGGGAAGGGGGAGGATGGAGGAAGCTGTAACGTACATACTACGGGAGGGGGAAGGGACCATACTGCCTCACAGCATCGCTGTATTCATAACATAGGGACACACATTATGGTGATTATAAATGGGGGGAACCCAGAGGAATATGATGCGCGTCTACTATAAGTATTACGGCAGCACGTAGCTCGGTCTAGAGATGACAGAAGGTGCCGGTGACGTAGTGAGTCTCCGGGCGGTGATTGGCGGGGAGCTGTTGGTGGGCGGAGCCGGAGCTGTCAGTCATCAGGCTGGGTATATAAGGGGGCAGGGCTCCTGGTTAGTCACTCTGCAGCAGGACTTGTGAGAGGTGGGTGCAGGACTAGGGCGCCTGTCTTGCAGGGGGGCGGCAGTTTTGGGGTCCCGGGTGCGCCTCTGATCCTGTCTCTGGTGCGTCCTTTGTAATTTGCTCTTCCTTTTTGTAGGAGCAGAAACTACAGGCAGCAATCATGGTGAAGGTCGGCGTCAACGGGTGAGTGCACCTGGAGTTAACCCCCTCAGGGGCTCTATGTGCTCTGTGCATGCTCCAAAGGGGAGGCCTGGTCATTACACAGTAATGGGGTGACCCCTAATGACTAATAGTGTGGGGGGGGGGGTCAGTGACCATAGTAACGTTGGGGGGGTGGTCATAGGGGGTTTGCATGGAGAACAAGGGGTTAATAGCATTACTACACAGTGGGTGATCTCCCTGCACTTGTTGCATGAGGTCATAGTTGCCATGGTGATAAGGGGGGTGTAACTTGCCCCCCTTCGGCAGGGGCAGGGGGTGAATGCTGAGGATGGAGGGGGCAGATTTGCATTTAGTGATGCAGATGAGTGTGCGGCTCCTGGTCCATTGCATGATCAAGATGGCTGCTCTGTTAACCCTTCCTGCAGCAGCTCTTGTGCCCCCCCCCCCCTTGGTCACACCCACCTTCTCCCTCTGCAGTTTCCTCTGCACCTCCCCCTCCATGCTCTGCAGAGATGCGCAGCACAGTCCCCCACCTTCCACCTCTGGCTGATGAGCCTCAAGGGTATCTGAAGGTCACTGTCTCCTGCAGGTCATCAGTCTGAGGGGAGGTCTGGTGGTCTCTGTGCCCCACCATACCTGATGTGTGTCTGGGGGATGGGTGAGCCCTGCTCTTCCCCCTCCTCCCTGCATGCAGTGACTGAGCATAGTGACTCACGTCCTGCACATACATGGAGGGGGGGGGCTGGGGGTCTCGGTCATCGTCCCCCCTCTGCACACAGATTCCATAGAGATCTGTTAGTGATGAGCGGGGTGACCTCTGAGCGGAGCAGCCCCCTCCATCCTCTGCCCATACTGTAAAGTAGGTCTCCTATTAATAGAGTGCCAGCTGCTGAGCGCAGGAGGAGGGGACGGTCCGGCACTGGTTACTGGGGTGTGTAATTTGGCTGCCCCCCAGTCTTCTCCTCATCAGGTGATCTGTCAGTCATTCTGACACTGGATCCTTATAATCCTCCATGTTCTTGCAGCCGGACTTTATCCGTCTTCCTGTTTGTTCCACTTTGCGCACTCAGCCATGAACTTTGCTCCAGCAGGGGAGGCGTTGTTCTTATTGAACAGCCCTGCAGGGCATTGCTCCGCTGTCTGGGTGGCACGTCTGTGATAACATGTGTATTTAGGTCCCTGGGAAAGCTTGTAGAAGGGCTCATCTGTCCGGTCACTCCCACCCCTGAAGGCCCCAATAATCACACTGAATAGTAGTGGTTGGAACCTCATGACCCTGCATGTTGCAAAGTATACTTTAGAGCCCTAAAAGGCCTGCACGGAATGAGAAATGTCTGGTTTCTTCCAAAAGTGGCACCTCTGGGCAATGTCTGGTATTGCTGCTCTTCTCCATTCTCATGTGCTTCAGAGCAGAGTTGCAATACCAGACTTGTCCTGCAGATGGGTGTGGTGCTGTCTGACCACATGTGGCACTAGAACGCATGGCTGATGTGTTGGAGCTAATCCATCCAGGGTTGTGAATAAAGTATCCTGCGGAGGGAATCCGCAAGCTGTCTGCAGCGGCCGCCAGCCCCTATCTTTATAATGGGAGTGCACGGTGCTGCGCTTGACAGTGCATGACCGTGCGCACCCATTCACTGCCATATGTGATCTGTGTGCAGGCGGATAACTGTGCACAAATCAGTCTCCGTCCGCACCAGGGACGCGACATGTTGCGTACCTGGTGCGGGCGAGAGTGTGTGATTTGTGCGCAGGCGTCCACCTGCGCACAGATCTCACATGGCGGTGAATGGGTGCGCATGGTCGTGCGCTGTCAAGCGCAGCACCGTGTGCTCCCATTATAAATATGGGCTGGCGGCGGCTGCGCTCACATTGCAGATCCCCTCAGCAGAACGCTGCGGAGGGAACGCAAATGTGAAGGCAGCCTAAGACATAGCTATAATATTCTATATTCAATTATTTGAAGATGAGACACTTATAAATATGGCTATCAATATACACCCAGTAGCCACTTAAAGGCATGTCTTATACTGGGTCCCTGTACTCGGTCACAGCTTCTGGATTGAAAACCTACAATTAGAAGGCTTTTAATCCAGAGGCTGTGATGAATCATATGGTCCCAATGTAAGACATAAGGCACACCTTGTCATAGCTACTGGGTGGTTATCAATATGGTCAGCTTTCATTTCTCCTTGGCTGCTGTATTCTATATTCAATTACTTGTCTTAGTGTTTCAGAGTGCTACTCTTATCTTCGGTGTTACCTCTGCGCACTATAGGATTGAGTGCCACAGACTCTGTGGTCAGGGGAATAAGCAATGTCCTGTAAGGCTGCTCCACTTACTTAGTAAGGGGGGAGACTCATCCTATAGAGGACATGGTGGGGGCATTATTTTATTACAGTAAAGCACCCCCCCTCCAGTTCTTGGATGTGTGTGTGTGGGGGGGGGGGGCAGGGTGGTCATGTATTCACATAGGGGAATGGGGTGCAGGGTTTGCAATAGCTTTGGAGAGTTAGAATCTGCATTGGATGATATCTTCCGAATCTGCTGCATGTTCGTTCTGTAACATCATCCTTTGGGTTTACAATGAGATTTCCCTATGTGAGGTTTAACCTTGGACTCCTCGGCACCAACACAACTGTCTTTGTCCATAGTTTGCACTTTGTCACATGTGCCCTTTAATCCTTATTAAGGGTGGTTTACACATGGTGAGATCGCTGCTACATTGCCGTTTTGTGACTTAACATCGATCTCGCTGCTTGTGACACTTAGCAGCGATCAGCCTGGACCACTTTTTTTTTTTTTTTTTTTTTTTTTTATTCAATCGACGATCTCCTGCTGGCCAGGCTGCATCACTGTGTAACAGGAAGACTTGTCAACGATCCCAATGACTGTCGGGTGTCAGTGCATCGCTGGTGAAATCTGCCTGACATCTCACCAGTGACCATGTAACTACACACCAGCGATCCCGGTCAGGCAGGATCGTTGTCGGGATCGCTGGTGTCACTACGTGTAAACCCCTACACTATTCTACAGCTAGGAGTTGGGTGCCCTTTAATTGATCACATAACTGGGTATTAACCATTCAACTTCCTGTGATTAACAAATGGCCACTATATGTAGGAGCCACATAGCCAGCACTTTTATTAAAAAAAAAAAAAAAAAAATAAAGTCCTTTTCTCTTGGCAGATTTGGCCGCATCGGGCGTCTGGTGACCCGTGCTGCGATGGAGTCTGGAAAAGTTGAAATTGTTGCAATCAATGATCCCTTCATCGACCCGGAATACATGGTATGTTGTACACTGGATTTTGCAGTGTAAGGCTCAGCCTGCATTTGGCTCTTGTAGCATCACTGCCACCTACAGGTCATTGCTTAGTGTTGACACAAGACTTGTTGCGTACATGCACTACAAGTCTCAGCATGCATTGCAAAATTAAACTATGTATTTATTGTGGGTTGTCTACACTAACCTTATTATCTCTCAGAAATACATGTACAAGTATGATTCCACTCACGGACGCTTCAAGGGAACAGTCGCTGTAGAAAATGGAAAGCTGGTGATCAATGGCCACGCCATCACCGTCTCTCAGGAGTGAGTATAAGTGACAGCCAGGCAGGAGATCACCCCAGATCTAGTACCTCTAGGGGCTTCATGATCAGCTGCACAGCTAATCCAACACTAAAGATAGCTGTCAGCCCACACATTTGTCTATTGCATAATCTAAAACTTGGATCTGCTTTGCTGCAATTTGTTTGGATCTATTTATTAGCATTGGGATCTGATTGCACAGGAACACTTACCTCTGTGGCTGCCATCCAAAAAGTAGCGTAGGCTCTGGCCAAAACCCATTAATATCTCTCCGTGCAGACAGTGTAAGCTCCAGTAACTGACCCTTGCTTTTTTGTCTTGTAGACGTGACCCAGCTAACATCAAATGGGCCGATGCTGGCGTAGACTACGTGGTGGAGTCCACCGGTGTCTTCACAACCATTGACAAGGCTTCTGTAAGTATCCACCACCACTAGCAGTGATCTGATGTCGGGGTCTCCTGTGCCTACAATATGTCACCATTGTCTCTTTCCAGGCTCACTTGAAAGGAGGTGCCAAGCGTGTCATCATCTCTGCCCCATCAGCAGATGCCCCCATGTTCGTTGTTGGTGTCAACCATGAATCCTATGACAAATCTCATAAAGTGATCAGGTAACTGTGGCCCTGGTACAAAGAATTGCCAAAAAAGCTAAGGCGCTGAAGATCCTCCTTCACATAAGCTTCATTGAAGTCAAAGTATACATAAACACATCACCCATGCAGGGCCTTTACCAACAAAACGTGATGGAATGGGGTTGGCACATTATTGCTGAATAACTGCATCGGGTTTAGTTGTATGTGCAGATCTGAGATCCTATAATCTTGATTGCCAGGTGCTTATAGAATCCTGCATAGTCCACTGCACCGCCTAAAACTTAAAGGGGCTTTCCACTTTATAAAGCTTCAGTAATGTAAAATTACAACTACATGGCACGTTGCATCACACTGGCTCGTAGTTGTTTTGGCTGGACTTGCTGAGTCTGATGGGTGGGGAGAGGGGTTGAACTCATCTTGTAGAGGAATCATTTTGTGGGGGTTAACTCCTTAATCACTTGGATGAGCCTTTGTCCAGTTTTGCAATCCCATCATCACCCACTGGTAAGTGTCTGAGCAGATTTGGAGGGTGCAAATGTCTACAGCAGTCAGATTTATGCCAACTGCAGCCTGGGGAGGGGAAGAGATCTTTTACATGACTCGGGTATAAAATGACACCTGCTCTTCCATCCACAGCAATGCCTCCTGCACCACAAACTGCCTTGCTCCTCTTGCAAAGGTCATCAATGACAACTTTGGCATTGTGGAGGCCCTGATGGTGAGCACCCTTATCATTCATGATCTTTAAAGGGTCCCTTTGCTGGTCACTTGCCCGTTAATAGTAATCATTTGTCCTCTATCCTTTCAGACCACAGTCCATGCTTACACCGCTACCCAGAAAACTGTAGATGGACCATGTGGAAAGACGTGGCGTGATGGCAGAGGCGCAGGACAGAACATCATCCCAGCATCAACCGGTGCCGCTAAGGCTGTCGGCAAAGTCATCCCCGCCCTGAACGGGTAAGGCTCTACGGTGCCGGACTACCATGCTAGTGGGGCTCCATTCAGTGAACAGACTTCCCTTAACCAGTTCATTGCCAACCTGATGAGTTGGCCCAGAAGTCTAAAGTCTCTATTTTCCTTCACCAGAAAGTGCACTGGCATGGCCCTCAGGGTTCCCACTCCCAATGTGTCAGTCGTAGACTTGACTGCCCGCCTGGAGAAACCAGTAAGTATGAATGAATCCACCCCCGCCCCCAAGAAACTTCTTAATCTGCACAATAAATCTGACTATTGCTTATTTTTCAGGCCAAATATGAAGACATTAAGGCTGCAGTGAAGAAAGCGTCTGAAGGACCACTGAAGGGAATCCTGGGGTACACAGAGGATGAGGTGGGTGTCGTGACATTCTAGGCTGTTATCTCATGTACAACTGTGAAATCTACATTATTGCTCATTTAACCTCTCAGGTTGTCTCAACTGACTTCAACGGAGACACTCACTCCTCCATCTTTGATGCTAACGCTGGTATTTCACTGAACGAACACTTCGTTAAGCTGATCTCTTGGTGAGTATAAAGGATTGGAAAGAATATGGTGTTTTCTGTCCTCTTACTCCCGACAGGCTTCATCTCTGAGGCTGATGGCCAAGTCTAACCTGAATCTTGCCTTGCAGGTATGACAATGAATTCGGCTACAGCCACCGCGTAGTGGACCTCATAGCTTACATTGCCACCAAGGAGTAAAGTCATCACAAGTCATCCCCTCTCCTGTCACTGCAGGGTCAAGTGTCTCACCCAGTGATGTGTCCTGTCACTGAAGGGGCCCAGAGTCACCCCAACTAGTCTGTCTGTCAGTTTCTGTGTTAATAAATTGTGAAACACTGAACCCCCCCCCCACCCTTGTATTCTGTTTAATATGCAAAAATGTCTGAGGAATCCCATGCAATTAAAGGTAAGGGCACCAGATGAGAAGGTTCAATAGGCAGAAGGTCTGCAATAGGACAGATCCTGGCAGTGGGTTTGTGGGGGTTGGTTTCACCAGCTGTGGATGTGGCTATTCAGTATCAGGTCATGCCACCAGGAAAACATGGCCGGCCTGCAAGTAAGTGCAATCTTTATAGGATAATTTAGAAGATGCATGTGCAGATTCAGCAGGGACTTGCTGTGCTGGCAGCTGCCCCTCTGAGATGACCCTGGGAATTGCAAAATCTCAGTCAGGGCTGTAGGTGCAGTGCTCACCATGGTACTTGCACACTTTCACCAGTTTTGGGGGTTGTAAACCCTACCCACCACCTTAACATGATGTAATTGTGGTTCCTGTAAAGTCTTTGTCCCCAGACATCTGCATACCTCTATTAAATTAATTTTAATCTGTCACGCACGCTATGCCTAATAATATATATATATATATATATATATATTAATTTTTTTTTTTTTTTTTTTTTTTTTTGGGGTCATATGAGGGTCTGCACATCAGTCATCACTGCCCTACTGCATGGAAACCAGACAGCTCCTGTGTATGATGGCAATATCATTCCCAAGTCTTGTGCCTGTGCAGTGGATTTGCTGTCTGTTCAATAGGACTGTGAAGCGCCACTGCGCAGGAGCAAGACTTGAATGAAGTTGCCATCATTCACTTGCATACACAGGAGTTGTCTATTTTCCATGCAGTGGGGTGGCAATGATGACCACAATGCGGAGCCCCATATGACCCTAAAGGTAATTGGCATACAGGACAGAATAAAACTCTTTTCTAATGTGTTAACATATAATTGGGTTTCCTGTACCCACTATAAGGTGGTGAGCAGGGCTCCTTTACCTCCCCCTTACATGTTATTTTGGAACAGGTGAAATTACACATTTAAGACTCGCCCTATTAAATGGGAACCTGTCACTTGGACTTTGTCTATTGGAGGACCCCAGTGATGACACCATACAAGTTAATTATTACAATGTGCATTTCTCGGTCTTCCTCAGGGGACAAAGGTTCACTTCTAGCCAAGAAATGTCCCTTAGGAGAAACCCCACTTTTTTTTTTCTGTGCTTTATGATTGGCAAAATCTTTAAGACGTAGAACAATGATCTCCTGAGGAATGTCCAGGTGTCGGATACAAAGCTGCCTCCCTGCTGGCAGCACAGCGCCGGTCCTGTGCTTTAGTCCTTGATCAGTAACCAAGGACGCGCTGACAGCTATAGTCTTGGTTGTAGGCGAAGCTCGCTGCCAAGTGTCACAGTACTTGGGTCATGGAATGCTATGAATAACTCCATTGTCTCTGGAGCTGCTCCATGGGTTTTTATTATATAATGTGTGTTATGCAATGCTTACTTGACCTGTGGTCCTGCATCAGAATGGACCTCTCGCTCCATGATCCTTCAGATCAACAGCAGATGCAAGAACCTCAGACAATGTATTTTGCAACGGTCTGATCAGAGCAGTGTTTCCCACAACTCTAGTCCTCAGGAGCCACCAACAGTGCAGGATTTCCTTAGCATTACACTGGGGTTGGAAAAATCTCCTGTACAGGTAATTCTAATACAACCTGTGCAATACTATAGAAAACCTGCACTGGTGGCTCCAGAAGTTGGAGAACAATGCTCTATACCAACACATTGCTCCTGTGCTCAACAGATCCAAGGGATCTGACAGCAACATAATATAGGCAAAGATTCTGATTGCAGTGGTCTATCACATAGATTACTGGCTGCAACTACTTACACACTTTTTTCAGGGAACACAGGAGCGCTGCACACTCACTCCAGGCTCTCAATAGATGTGACTGTACATTGACACCTCATTGTCAATCAGGGGTGTGTCAGTCTGTTATGCATGTGACTTTGTAGTCCACTAATGCTAATCACAAGGTAAAGCCTTTAGTTTAGGTAAACAGTTCTTTAAGCATGCTGTCCTCAGCTTAGGCGGCGTCACACGCTATAGATATCTAGAACGATATTGTAAGCGATCTTTGTGCACTCGATCGCTTACAATATCGCTCACATCGCTGGTGAGATGTCACACAGACAGACTCACCAGCGATGTGGAGCAGCGATCTCGCTGGTTACTATGGTACACATCGGGTAACTAGGCACCGCGCGTCGCGCTTAGTTACCCGACGTGTACCATAGTTACCGTCTCCCAGCATAGGCTCTGCCGCTGGGAGATCGTTCATCGTGGTGTTATACACCACGATGAAGCAGATCGCTAAATAGTAAATCGCTAGATCTGAGGTCCGGACCTCAGATCTCGATTTTTGCGATTTGATCAGATCTCGCTCGTCGTATCTTGCTGTCACACGCACAGACATCGCTCACGTGATGTTTAATCTGCCGCGTTCAAGCGATATCTTGCGCGATATCTGTGCGTGTGACGGCCGCCGCCTTACATAGAGAACCTGCTGACGGGTACTTTTTTTTTTGGATAGCATTTTACTGGGGTCATCCCATGGTACAGACACTATCATTGCCCTCCTTGTGGGTGCAAGGAATTGAATAAACTTGCATGGGTCAAAACAAGCCCTTTAATGAGATACTATATAATAAACAAATTGGCCTGAGTTACATCAATTTAGGGGGTTAGAATCTGGACTAAGGTCAAACCCTCATCTGCTACATTAGTGTTAGGTGTATTGAGTGCAGTTGAGTGGCCTGGATTATAATGGTGTGGTTGGTGCAGATGCTGCAGTTGGCCTTGGATGTGACTGTTACAGTATGGATGTGGGAGTTGCTCTGGTTCTGCTGTGACTGTATAGACGGTACGGTATGGATGATGGGAGTTGCTCTGTTCTCTGCTGTGACTGTATAGATGTACAGTATGGATGATGGGAGTTGCTCTGTTCTCTGCTGTGACTGTATAGACGGTACGGTATGGATGATGGGAGTTGCTCTGTTCTCTGCTGTGACTGTATAGATGGTGCAGTATGGATGATGGGAGTTGCTCTGTTCTCTGCTGTGGGTCCTGTGCCTGCGGCCTGGGCTGGTCTATGGCCTCGGAGCTGTCGTCTTGCTGCACGTAGCTCCTGGTGACACAATCATTCCTGTCAGACCAGATCTTGCCTTTTCCTGTTTGCAGCATAGCGGGCGGGGGGCGGCAAAATATCCCTTGTGGTTAAAGCAACGCTGGGTTTTCTCAGTGCATAAAACGTGACAGGGCGCCGGGTCTTTTATGAGGTGTCACTGATGGAAAAACTGTAAATTGTACCTGCAGCTGCAACAGTACTGTGCGTCTGAGAAGGTTTTGCTCAAGATCTTGGAGGTGTCTGGGAATCTTTGACCCTTCATGCACGGGTATATATGAATTCAGCCTTCCCCCATATCCAGTGCATGGGTACCCTGTCCTCCCCTCCAGCTCTGTATGGATCTCATGCACCCAGTATAGTCATGGGGAACAGGAAAGGGTCTTCACCAAACTGTTCCCACAAAGCTGAAGCTACAATTGTCCACAATGTCTTGAGTTGAAGCATTGATTTCCCATCACTAGAACTAACAGCTGGCGCCCGCTCCCTGATAACCTCCTCCATCTGTACAGCCTCAGGGGGCACAATGTAGTCCGGGGGTAAGGTTCTCCATTAACGAAATCTAGAATCCTCCATCAGACACAGAGGAGTGTGATCCTTCACTGCAGAGAACACGTCTCCAGAGTCCAGTGGTGGTGGCTTTAATCTCTCAATCCAGCTGCTCAGCATTGTGCTTGGTGATGTACGGCTGCACAGAACACGTCTCCTCAAGTCCTGTGGTGGTCCGATGTTCAGCATTGTGCTTGGTGATGTATGGGCTGCACAGAATACGTCTCCTCAAGTCCTGTGGTGGTCCGATGTTCGGCATTGTGCTTGGTGATGTATGGCTGCACAGAACACGTCTCCTCAAGTCCTGTGGTGGTCCGATGTACGGCATTGTGCTTGGTGATGTACGGCTGCAGCTGCTCGGCCATGAAGCTCCCGGCGGGTGCAGTGTTTGTGCTGCTGTTACCAGAGGAGGTCTGGGCTCTGCAGAGCGGTGGGGACTTTTCTGCCCTCTGCTCCTCAGCACTCGGCCCCCTGCTCTGTTACATTATGGGGTCTCCATGGCTAAGGTCCTGCACTTCCTTTCACTTCTCAATAATATAATTCACAGGTGATGGGGGGGGGGGGGGGGATGTCATCAGTTTATTTGCTACATCGGTGGCTCCTATTATGGGACCATGCTTTGTGTGACCAAGTAAAGGGTAACCTGGAGCAGCACTCCTCCCATTTGGCACAGGCATTTTTCATTAGCAGGAGACAAAGCTCAGACTTTCAGTTCACAGACTGAGAGCTGGTGGAAGGTGAGGTTTATTTTCTTGCTCCTTTCATTAGATGTGGCTATTGTGGGGTGGCCATTGCTGCTGTGGTTTTATGCCTGTGTAAATATAATGAGGCAACAAGGTCAAACAGGTCCACCCAGCAGTGCTGCGTTACCATCCCAAGACCGAGACTCGCAAAGTCATGGTCACCCCAACCAACACCGTAAACAAACCTCCACCATGCTCTGAACACCTACATTAAAAATGTCAAGTCCGATTTCCAACAAATGCACAATATCAGACCTATAAAGCCCATCGATAAAACCTTCCAATTCACGATGCTCATGGGAAAACCCCCAATTGGGGCATAAACGTCACCATTTCCCGATATATCTTCTTTTTGATCTTCTCCAAGAACATAAGCCCATCCGACTTCCAGGACAATCTCAAGATGATCTCGGAGAAGACCAAAGTGGAACCCGACAACCAACACAGATTCCTCTCCATGTGCCACAACAGGTCCAAGGTCCTAAGTTTCCCGACATCATTGCCTGCCATATGAAAAATAATAAGGTCAGGCTTAGGAAAACAGCACAGAACTAACATTACCCCACCGAAGACCCCGTACACCATGCCAATAGACCTGAACTTCCTGAACGCAATAAGACAAATTCTCAGAATATCTTCTCGCTGCTCTTTGTTGGACCCAATATGCAAAAGATTGACCAAGAATCCGTACGACTAAGGTCCCACAAAAAACAACTCAACAAGTAAAATACCAACTCCGGGCGTATATAAGCTTTATATGAATTAGATTTCCATCTACCAGTATGTTTAATCAAGGCAGGCTGCATGCCTTGATTCGCAGCCAGTGTAGCTGCCCCGATTCTAAATGAGTGCGAGGTAAGACATGGGTCATCCAAATGCAATTCGTGTAGACATTTTCTCAATACCGCTGTGAACGGAAACACTGTAGCCGGAAGTGCCATTAGCATGCAAAAACGGGGCCAGGAGAAAAGCCACGAGCCTTAAGCCAGTCCAACAAATTACGGACCGGACAAAGAACATCAGACCCCAAATCACCAAGAAAAATGGAACCCCGCCCCAATTGATCAATTTTCAACCGCCTCAGCTGTATCTCTACAGAGGATGCATGAAGAAAGACGTCTGAAAGGCTGAGACCTGACCATACCCACCCTTTTGTTTGTTGCTTACCCACTGCCTGTAGGGCAGCAGACACAGCATTAGTTACTAACTCCTTTATACAGTCTGTAGACACATGGGGGAATTGATCAGACAACATAAAGGAACGAATCTCACCACTCCCTGATGTGTTGCCACAGCCGGGAGGCCAGGGGACGTCCAGTCTGGGCTGCAGAAGTGGACGGCAGTCCTCTGTGGTCCTGTCCAATGGAGGCGTGTCATCCCCGTCCATGGCGTGATCCTCAATAATGTCCCAGACTTGGAGTGCTGCCGCTGCACCACCTGCGCTCATTTACCCCAGTGCTCACATCCAAAAGGTCGCTGCAGCAATGCTGCCGCCGTGTCTGCGTCATCCGGGAGCCGATCCCGCGAGACTCTCACAGCAGGGCCAGACTCGCGGGACTCCGCAGGCTGCTTCTGGGAGTTCTCCGTCCCTCGCCTGAAGGCTGACTCCCGGCAGCTTTTTGTTCTCGGGCTCCTCGTATATCCTGAGGCAGCTGGGGAATCCGCTTCCCTCTCGACCACTGGAGCCACTGGTTCAGTGCCGAGGTCCACTGCAGCTCGCTCCGGGTCTTCCAGGCACTGCCGCAGCCACTCTTCACCGCCATACTCGGCAGCCTTTACTATGCGGCGCTCCAAGAGGGACTCCATCAAGGGTTCTTCAGATGGCTAGCTGCGCACATCTAGGGACCTTGCTATGTATAACTTTGGCCAAACTCCTAGGATTTATGGGTGCACAAAACTGGCTAACATAGATTCATACTGCTTGTTCATGGATACCAACAGTTTATGGTAAATAAACGACCTATCACTGACTCCTGTGCCTGTTGCCTCATGATAGCCCCCATTTTATTCAATGGGGCTATTTCATTATAATAATTACAGTTAAAATAAGTTTCTGAAGCATGGAAAAATAAAATCACTCCTTAAATTTTTTTAAGGACAAGGCGAAAAAAAAGTGCCTTATTTTTGTGGAGTGTCCAGTGATATCTGGGCGGTTGACAATCATACCTATTAATTTTATGTGGTTTGTACAGGACTGTCCTGTCCCATGACTTTGGATTCCTACAGTGATGTATTGTTTTCACTATGTTGCTATGCTATGGGTTTGCCTTTTTTAGAATCTTGTTCCCCCTCTCTCCCCGTAGCTGCTCTGATGTCAGTGACCCCTCCCTTCTTTTCCATTTTATGTATGTCAGCCATCTTAGTAGCTGCACCTCTTTATAGCTCTGATAGAATCATTTTTTTACCTGCTGTATTGAGCATAAACTCAAGATTTCAGTTGAATAATAAACCTCATCTTCTGGATTCTTCATACATGCCTCTGTGGCTGAGTTCAGGCTATCTGACGACTCTTCTACTGACGGGGAAAATTTTACTGTTCCACTCCCTCGCCAGTCATCCCAAATTAGACTATGAACACGTGGTACCAGATAAGAGTAAATCAGACTGAGAGAGTCCGGTTCACGCTCATAGCGTGTCCAGGTTTAATAATGACAACATACACGGCAACAACTACTGAACTCAATATCCGGGTACAGGGCATTTTGTAGTCTAAAAGATAAGCATGTAAATGTCCATGGCAGGGTGGGAGTTAGGTGGGATTTAGGCTAATACATCTATCTCTGTTAGTAATAATTAGTCCTTTGTCTTCTGTGTTGAGTCCATCCTTCATCACGTCATGATGTCTTCTCTTGGCCTCTGGTATGCAGACTATCTCTAGCTTCCCATGGTACAATCTGGAACCGGCACAGTAGTGACCAATCAGCTTGTCCATTCTCAAGGCTTCTGCACAGCTATATCTTCTTTTCCAGCATACGCATCTAAGAAGACACTTTGTTTACAAAACAGCTCCTTATTCACAGACTCATAGTGGGAAAGAAGGAAAGAAAGAAATAGATGGAGGGGGAAGAGAGACAAAGAGAGAAGAGAAAAAGAAGAGAAAGAGAGAGATGTTGGATACGTACCTGAATACAGAAAAAACATATTGTTTCATTTAATACTATATAAGTATAAAAGCTAAGATTAATAGATAAGATATAATCCATCCTTCACAATCCCTCCTAACAATTACGTTTTTTTCTGGAAGTCTATCCCTAGTTTGTCCCTAGGGGAACCTTTGAGGTTGTCCATGTGATGGGAAACGAGAAGGATTGTGGGCTTGTTCATCCGGGCGCCTCAGTAACTCCTCCCTTATGAAGGGCCCCAGGCACCCAGGACACTACTCTACTCTATCTTCACATGGAGCCCTCCCGTTGTCCCTAAACCAGTTCCCTTAACTTTATACTTAAGTAGGGGGAATTCTTTGGCTGTTTGAGGGACACACCCTTGGGCATATCTTCCAAAGTGACACTCCCATTGGCTAATGGGTCAACCTCCTGATAGAGATAAGTACCGGTGGTATCTGCCTTGGTGATAACCTTTTTATATAAAGGAATAACGCAACAAAGGAATATTAACCCAACTAGGATTATGGCAATTAATATCAGGCAAACCTGTTGAAGGAACCCTTTGAGCCCACCCAACCAGCTAGAAAAGAAGGATGTATCTACCCAGCATTAGCTTTTAATTCGGCTGCCAACTTAGTAATTTTCTTAAGGGCTATCATGGTTTTCCGTTTTCCCTGAATTTTGTGGGATTTATGTACAGCATTCCTCCTTCCCCACCATTCCACAGACCCCGCCCTTTTCAGCTAGGAGCATATCAAGGGCCAATCTGTTTTGTAGCGTCATTCTAGTATTGGGACCTAGTTCCTCAACTATACCCTGGAAAGCATCTCGGCTATAGTTGACAAACCTTTGCTCACTGTAATATATATAATTAATCCAATCAACGTTCTTATTGATCTGTACCTGTGGAATTAAGGAAGCGAATCCAGCATATACCTGATTTTGGGCCTTAAACTGGTCAGGCACCCCCCTTGGCACACCAATAGCATCAATGTATACCTGAGGGTCTTCCTCATAGCCCATGTGGAGTTGATCAATACTTCTCCTTCTCTTGATGGTCTCACTGGAAGGCTCCGGGTCCCATGGTAAGATTTTGAACTGCATAGCTAGTTTAACCAGGGTGCACTGACCTGTCCAGGCATTGGGCAACCTGGATCGGAGCTTACCATCTCCACACAACCAGTAAATATCATACATATATCGTACATGTTGGTTAAGTAATTCTGTACTTACGGAGCTGTTTTCATTACAGAATCCTAATTTAAAGGTTCCCACTAACGTTTTGTTGTTGTTGGAGGTATAGCATATATAATTGTCCTTTAGAATAACCACTTCCCCCGGAGATCTCATTCTGGGTTCTCTGTAGATTAATGGGGCATATCCTGGACAATCAGAAGAAGCTTTACCTTTCAAAAATTTTAGAACACAAATGATTACATTTTCATTTGGAAAGACCAAAGCATGAGTGTACAGATGAGTATTTGCAGCAGCGCAGGCAATACATCCCACAGAGATATTTTGGGCCCTTACATTATATCTCATCCATTCTAACCATAAATTTTTCCTGGGGGTAAACTGGGTTTCTACAGAGAAGACCTCTTTCCAATTAAGGCCTGGGACGGGGACTACCTCATCAAGTATAGCTTGTAACTGGTCTCCTGACCCAGGTGTCTGCTTATCAATGATAGGGGTGCTAGTTGGTTTGGAACTAATATTACGAAGATGTATGAGCCCCAGGCTTACATAATATCCACTATCAAAAACCTTTTTATAGTGTCTCCCCAGCACAAAGGTTTGTAAATCCGCGAGCTGAGCGCTCTCTAAAACAAGGTAAAGAGGGTGACAATTTTTGCCCCATGTGCAACCCCGGACTGGTTTGAAGGAGATTGACAAACTCATTCTTTGGCGAAGGCTACGACCTATTCTATCCTTGGGAGTCATGGTTTCATTTGGTTTATACCCCCAATCTTCTCCCGTGTTCCAGGCAGCATCTGACCAATAATAACAGTTCTTATTGTTAGCTCTGGTAACACATAGGTAAAACTGTATAACTCCATCCGCCACCGGACACCTGGCAATATCACAGAAATCAAAATGCCAGACATTTACAGGGGATGTCAAATTTACCCAAAAAATAGTGCCGTCTGCATTTTTACTTATAATTGGGGCTCTTGTTGGGGTGTTTACTGGGGCTAAAAGGACAGGAGTAAATACAACTCCCACCCCCAAAATTAAAAATAACAGTAACATCACCTGGTAGCTGGTTTTGTCTCTTTTGCAGTGTGAAGCGTGAATCCATATATTTTTCCCTTGATGATATTTTATATCATCATCATCCTTAAGGAGAATATATAAAGGATATAAAACCTTTGAAGTATCTGCAAATAAGCACAATTGTTTATAGAAAGAGATTTACACATATTAGGATAATTTTTATACAGTTTTCTTGGTTTCCTTGTCCGTTCACTACTTGCAATTTCCAAACCCATGGAGCGATCGCCGCTCGAAGCCCGTACCTTTCTGAGTTGTGTTGTGCGCAAGAATAATGCAGGATAGTATACACAGCTTACCTGTACCAGGAGCGAACTAGGAGGTACTCACCTGATCTCACCCATGACCTATTTTGAGGCGTAAAGTGAGGCCAAGCAGAGACCAGTCTAACCTTTGCTGATAAAGACATCATGGCCTGCCCTGTCCACTCTCACGACTCCTAGTTTAACACTGTTAGTGGTTCGGTCAGTCCCTATAAGGCAGTCGACTATAGAAAGGGCTCAGGCCGGCAGACACAACCCGGCTGGGATGGGGCAACCACCCGCCACTACCTTTCCTTCCTTTTGTTGTAGCTTGCCTTCTACCTCCGAGAGGACAGGACACCTGTGGTGATTGTCAGTGTGATTATACCATCCTAGACTGATAACATGGTGTTTACCTCACCGTGATTTACCAATACTGCATTTAGTAGGCTTACCGTATTGTTAAGGAATTCTTCAACCGGAAATCGCTCCATTCGCTCAGAAAGTGCAAGTCAGAACCAAACATTCTTATTACCTCATGTGAGGATCCTACCATTATCCAGCATAAAATCTCTTTGGTCTATAAACATATCTGCAATAAAAAACTTAAAGAAATTTGTATTAATTTCAGAGATTAGAAAATTCTTATAATATATGGGCGCTGTACATCAGAGCAGACATGTGTAACATCACCTTTAATTCAAAATTCCTGCTACCAGCATTTTCTCCAGAAAGCTCCTTACCCCTCCCATATGGAGAAAGACTACAAAAAATATTCTCACATAGTAAAGAACAAAGACTGCTCTAATAGAAAGAATTTAAGGAGGTGTGGGGGAGTGGTTCACTCCCTTCCATATTTTCAAATCCTTTGGCCTTGATAAACCCACAAAATATCCACAATCCTGATAAAGGACCTAACTACTTTCTTCTTTCCACCATTTTTTTTTTTTTTTTTTTTTTTTTTCGACTTTGTGTTATCTTCTAAACTATACTTTCTGTTGCTTCTCTCATCAAACTTGCTAACTTCCATCTCTAACATCTCACATTGACTCAATTGAGTGTCCCCTTAAAATACAATCTATATTCCTGCTTATCGACATACCTTATACATTCTGGATCCATTAACTTAACAATAACTTCATCACATTGTAGTTATATTTTCCTGTCTAGTACCACCTCCCCACAGCGTCAATATATATATTATTTTTCCTTGTGCACTCAGTATATTAATCTTCCCTCTAGATAGCTTAATTTTTAAAACACACAACAACCATAAATAAGGGAAAGTTTCCCCCCTGCCATGACTACATCTCTAGCTAAATTATCCCTGTGCTGCAGGTGGCTATTGACAACATTCACTCATATACCCAAGTACCATAAATATGAAAAATCCATCTTTGCCTTTCAGAATCCCTGGAAAGATGGATAAGATTCCAGTGTTCATATCAGGCATCTGCAAATTCCACCCTTCTCTGGCTCTTTCCCTAATTTACTTTAACCATTTTGAAACTAGAAATTGCTTTAAGAAAAATCTTAGGGAGACGTGGGGGTAGTTTATTCCTCACTACAATATATTGACCTTGAGCTACAAGCTAATGCCTACAAAGCAGCTCACCTCCTCCCCTCCCTCTAGGCTCCAGAAAAACTTTAGTTATTCATCTAAGGAAAAAACCTCAATATTACGGAAAACTGGATGACTGTATGTAAAAAGGCACGCAGCCTCGCGCCCAGCCCCTCCCAGGGCTGAAAACACAGGAGTACAAGCAAAGTCATACAGATAACAGGCACACAAAACAATGGAATGTCTCTTGGACATTACAAACCTCACTTAACCCTTTCTACTAGGCTAAAAACATTTTATTTAACCTAAAACATTTTCTGCATCTGAACACACTGCATATAGCCTAGTTAAATCCAAATCTGATATAATAATTATTTCTGCACAGTATTTTGTAGGATGTTTGAGTAAGCACAGGCTAGCCTGAACTTCATACATGGGAGGGGATTTGAGGAGCCTGTATCAGGTCCAGCGGCTGCAGCAGAGCATTAGAGATCAAGCTGGATGGTACCGGAAAAAGAGATGGGGAAGAGGGAAAGGGGTTCAGTCATCATCATCCTATAAATCAGTGGGACCTATGGCTTGGCTTCTCGCCCACAGTGTCGCCCGGAAGGCTGGAGTGTTCATTAGGGTCTGCATATCAAGGCCCAAACTGCCCTGTGGAATTGTGGGAGGAGCGGGGGCGGATGTGGGAGGAGCAGAAGCCGGCATATTCTCAGGAAGGGGCGGGCCCTGGTAATATCCACCGGAAGCTGTCAACAGTGGATACATCGGCTGGGGTGGATATCCGGGTGCCCCAAGATGGCCACCGGTGGAAGTGATGAACGTCCCACTTCCTTCCACGCCCTGGGAGGGACCCGGCAAACAGGGCGGCTCACACACACGGCATTTCCCCACCCAGACTGGATTTTGCTCACTGCACATAGGACACACCCACATTCCTGAGGACTTCATGTCTCCACCATTATAGGGCGGCGGCGAGGACGGTGTATTTGACAACAAAGGCACGGCGGCCATTTCACCTTGTACAGTGCTATTGCCCAAAGGCTTTTTATAACCAAACACAGGCTCTGCATCGTCTGTCCCTCCTTCTCCATCGACCTCCCTCCACCCCTCACTCTGCAAGCTTCGTGCTACCCGTAAATGAGCCTGAGCCTGATCCAACAGCCCCTTATCTTTCAGCTTGCCTTTTTCCCTCTGTATTAAATCATTCCACACAGAGGGCTGCAGTCGCCCTGTCGCTGGTAGACCAGCATACTTGTATAGTCTGTCCACATTCTTGACTGCAATCTTCCCTTCCCGTGATTTTACCAGTGTTCTCATTTCCACAGCATCTTCATTTAAGCTATGGGCACGGACCTTTTCTGCTGAAAATGACGCAACATGACAACATGATTCACAGAATACTCACAGAATACTACGTCCCTACTGCAGTTAGGACGCTGGCAACAGCGATCAACACCAGATCCCTTACAATCCACCTAACCACGCTCTCAGCACTTAAGTACAACCAATAAACACGGAACCAGTACACAACGTGTTTCTAGCAATTCCAGTACCTAAGCACGACACCACAGGACACTATTAGTCGTCCCAGCTCCTTGGTGCTTACAGATCGCCTTGCCACGGTATTCTGAAGGTTTCAGAACTGCTTCAAACGACAGTTCTGAAAGAGACCCTTCTCTTTATCTCTAACTCATAAGCCACGGAGCTAATACACTACGTGCTCATAATCCTTCACAGGCACGGAACAAACTACACCACGTGCCCCCCTCAGTCTTCTCGTGAGTGCAGAGCTATACACAACGCACTCGGACTTTCGAGTCACCGTCTCATAAGCACAGAACCTAGTACACTATGTGCTTATCCTTAAATTCTATATATTATCATGTGTGCGTCTCTTTCACTTTCACTCTTTCTCTCACAGTGCCGGCCCCAATGTGTGAAACTTGAGATGCTGTTAACCTCTCTCTGAATCACTGGCTACTGACAGTCACAGGCAGGGTTAATGGATGAGGAACAATGACTGGCGAGGGAGGCGTGGTGTACACACAGGGACGAGCCGGGGGCTACGTCACTTTGTTGCCGGGGGTCCGGAGCCTAGCGTGGGCTCGTGCTCGATTTCACCACTTAATCAATCACCCCCCCAGACCCAACAGACACCCCCAGAACAACCAATAGCGGCTGAGAAGCACAGTAAGGGCGACACATATGAATGCGTTGTCCACTTACCGTACTTTGAGGTTGATCAGGCCTCGAGGTCAGCCGGTACAGGTATCATCCAAGGTATCCAAGCATGGGTCCGTAGGGGCCACGAGCCGCTAACTAGGTCCCTTCGTGGTCGCCAATTGACGGGGAAAATTTTACTGTTCCACTCCCTCGCCAGTCATCCCAAATTAGACTATGAACACGTGGTACCAGATAAGAGTAAATCAGACTGAGAGAGTCCGGTTCACGCTCATAGCGTGTCCAGGTTTAATAATGACAACATACACGGCAACAACTACTGAACTCAATATCCGGGTACAGGGCATTTTGTAGTCTAAAAGATAAGCATGTAAATGTCCATGGCAGGGTGGGAGTTAGGTGGGATTTAGGCTAATACATCTATCTCTGTTAGTAATAATTAGTCCTTTGTCTTCTGTGTTGAGTCCATCCTTCATCACGTCATGATGTCTTCTCTTGGCCTCTGGTATGCAGACTATCTCTAGCTTCCCATGGTACAATCTGGAACCGGCACAGTAGTGACCAATCAGCTTGTCCATTCTCAAGGCTTCTGCACAGCTATATCTTCTTTTCCAGCATACGCATCTAAGAAGACACTTTGTTTACAAAACAGCTCCTTATTCACAGACTCATAGTGGGAAAGAAGGAAAGAAAGAAATAGATGGAGGGGGAAGAGAGACAAAGAGAGAAGAGAAAAAGAAGAGAAAGAGAGAGATGTTGGATACGTACCTGAATACAGAAAAAACATATTGTTTCATTTAATACTATATAAGTATAAAAGCTAAGATTAATAGATAAGATATAATCCATCCTTCACACTACATGTCAGTAAAACGGTTCATAAAGAGCATCAGGAGGAAAGATAACTCATCACCTAATGCAAGCCATGTATATGTGAACTCAGAGAAAGGTCTCTCATCAAAAATGGCAACCAATCACAGCTCGGTTTTCACTTTACCACAGCAACCAATCAGAGTTATGCTTCTACTTTACCTCAGCAACCAATTAGAGCTCAGCTTTCATTTTACCATAATAACCAATCAGAGTTAAGCTTCTATTTTACCTCAGTAAACAATTAGAGCTCGATTTGTATTTTAACACAGTAAAAAATTAGACCTCAGCTTTCAGTTTACCAAAGGGACCAATCAGAGCTCAGCTTTCACTTTACCTCAGCAGTAAAAGGAAAGACGGAGGCCATTGTTTCCTTTTGTTTCTCTGTGAAGGGCAGTAGTGATGTGTGTGAGGCTAACATGGCGTATTGTGATAGTGGGGCCGATATACACCGAGCTCATTCACAGAAGCACACGATTGTTCTGCTGGGCAATTTCTGTACCTTCCTGTTTCAGAATCTATCAGTATATGTGGGTTGGTGCAGAAGTGTCGTAACACAGGAACTATGGCCGACGCCGAAAAATTGAAATCCCCACGAGTTCAGAAACCTGTCATATCATATTATGAGAAGTCTGAGGAAACTGACATAAAAATGATCCTAACAAGCTCACATCAGCAGAACGACACGAGTGTCAGCAGTGCAAGGGTTATAGGCAAGGAACACAAAAGAAAAAAGGAGCAGAAACCCTAAAATAAGTAAATAAACAGCAATAGGGCATGTAAATAAAATAGGGAACTTAGTTAGCATTAGTTTGCTAAAAAACAAATCTAAAAACCATTGCCACCATGTCAAGGTGACCCATATCGGGATGGTTCTAGTGTCGGGGATCCGGCGGCAGGGGCCCTTAGTAGTCAATGGTGAGTCAGGGACGAGTTGCTGGTGCTAGGGGCCCTTTGTAGTCGATGGCAAGGCAGTGTTGGGTTGCTGGCACCAGTGACCATAGGTAGTTGTTGGTGAGGCAGTGTTGGGTTGCCGATGCCAGTGGTTTTTGGTAGTCGATGGGGAGACAGTGTTGGGTTGATGGTGCCAGGGGTTCTTGGTAGTTGTTGGTGAGGCAGTGTTGGGTTGCCGGCGCCAGTGGTCATTGGTAGTTGTTGGTGAGGCAGTGTTGGGTTGCCGATGTCAAGGGTTCTTGGTGGTCGATGGCGAGGCAGTGTTGGGTTGCCGGTGCAAGGGGTTCTTGGTAGTTGTTGGTGAGGCAGTGTTGGGTTGCCAGCACCAGTGGTCATTGGTAGTTGTTGGTGAGGCAGTGTTGGGTTGCTGATGCCAGGGGTTCTTGGTGGTCAATGGCAAGGCAGTGTTGGGTTGCCGGTGCCAGGGGTCTTGGTAGTTGTTGGTGAGGCAGTATTGGGTTGCCCATGCAATAGGCCCTTTGTAGTTGATGGCAAGGCCGAGGCTACAGCGCCCCCCCAGGCCTGACTGTGCCTGCCCCAGCCACCTCCCCTGTGCAATAATTAGCGTCCTCATGGAGGGCCAAAGTCAATAAGAGTCTTTAAAGCAAGTTTACTAGAACAATCTCATGAAACACGGGGACAATGGTAGAACGTTGCATGAGAAGGGTAATTCACAGTTGCGTTAATGGTAGCAGTTACCTTGTCCATTTATCTCCAGACTCCCGACAGTGGTGAACCGATTATCCAAGTCTTTGCCGGAAAACCGCCAAACTAAAACCAAAGGAGGTTAACACTGTCTGGGCACCTGCCAGAGGCAGGAGACAAATGCCGACTCTGGTGAGGCACACTCGCTTCATATTCCGCCCATGGTCTGGATCTAAGGCACGAATCCTGATATGACCCACAGGTTCCGGTCTAAATTAGGGGATATTCTGTTTCCTGCAAGGCTTCCTCTGCAAGGGGCTTTCCTATTTGCAAGCTGCATGGAGACTCCTTTTATAGGCCAAGCCCCGCCCCTGAGGAGTACGATAACTCTACCCAGTAACTATCGTAATCTATTGGGGACTGGGTAGCAGCCATAACTTTGGCCACTAGAGGGCCACGCAGAGTCGCATGATATATGCCCCCCTGTTGTTTCTAAAAAGAAGAAGAAAGTTAAGCCCTTTACCCTCCTACATTTGCATCTAATATTTAAAACCTTACCATAGGTCTAGTGACATAAATGTAATAAGGACTGAGCAGGATCGGGGCCTCAACAGGGACACCAGTAATGGGAAGCTATAGAAGCGTAATGTCCAGCTCAAAGTAAGGCAGGCCGCACCCTTGTTTGTGTTACTACAAAAAAGCAAAGAGAATGGAAAGGAATGAAGTGGAGTGTAAGTCTGTATACCTGCAACGTGTAGGAGCTTGTTGACGGTGGACATTAAACACCAACAGCCATGAAAAAAGCAAAAATATGTGAGCAATAAACCTAAGCATGCTGCGACATATGGGAATACTGTGATGGCACTTTTGACCCTTTATCCGGTTCGATGAAGTGCGGCTCCAGATACCGGGTACTCACAGGACAGGGGACCCACAAAATTCACACCAGCTCCACTACTTAATGGATGTCTACAAGTTATAAGAAAAAAGGTTTTGCCAGTTGAAGAAAGATAGATTGCTCCAGTGGGAGAAACAAAATAATCTTGCAATTGTGATACTTTTAATAGCTAACAAAAATAAGTGATGTTACAAAACAAGCTCTCGAGACTGCTTACGTCTCTTCATCAGGCATGGTATAATAAGCTTTCCTGACTGCTTACGTCTCCTTATCAGGTATGGGATAATAAGCTTTTCATACTGCTTACGTCTCTTCATCAGGCATGGTATAATAAGCTTTCCAGACAGCTTACATCTCTTCATCAGGCATGGTATAATAAGCTTTCCAGACTGCTTACATCTCTTCATCAGGCATGGTATAACAAGCTTTCTAGACTGCTTGCATCTCTTCATCAGGCATGGTATAATAAGCTTTCTTGACTGCTTACATCTCTTCATCAGGCATGGTATAATAAGCTTTCTAGACTGCTTACATCTCTTCATCAGGCATGGTATAATAAGCTTTGTAGACTGCTTACGTCTCTTCATCAGGCATGGTATAATAAGCTTTCCTGACTGCTTACGTCTCTTTATCAGGTATGGGATAATAAGCTTTTCATACTGCTTACGTCTCTTCATCAGGCATGGTATAATAAGCTTTCCAGACTGCTTACCTCTCTTCATCAGACATGGTATAACAAGCTTTCCAGACTGCTTACATCTCTTCATCAGGCATGGTATAATAAGCTTTCCTGACTTCTTACGTCTCTTTATTAGGTATGGGATAATAAGCTTTTCATACTGCTTACGTCTCTTCATCAGGCATGGTATAATAAGCTTTCCAGACTGCTTACCTCTCTTCATCAGACATGGTATAACAAGCTTTCCAGACTGCTTACATCTCTTCATCAGGCATGGTATAATAAGCTTTCCTGACTTCTTACGTCTCTTTATTAGGTATGGGATAATAAGCTTTTCATACTGCTTACGTCTCTTCATCAGGCATGGTATAATAAGCTTTCCAGACTGCTTACCTCTCTTCATCAGACATGGTATAACAAGCTTTCCAGACTGCTTACATCTCTTCATCAGGCATGGTATAATAAGCTTTCCTGACTGCTTACGTCTCTTTATCAGGTATAGGATAATAAGCTTTTCATACTGCTTACGTCTCTTCATCAGGCATGGTATAATAAGCTTTCCAGACTGCTTACCTCTCTTCATCAGGCATGGTATAACAAGCTTTCCAGACTGCTTACATCTCTTCATCAGGCATGGTATAATAAGCTTTCCAGACTGCTTACATCTCTTCATCAGGCATGGTATAATAAGCTTTCCAGACTGCTTACATCTCTTCATCAGGCATGGTATAATAAGCTTTCTAGACTGCTTACATCTCTTCATCAGGCATGGTATAACAAGCTTTCCAGACTGCTTACATCTCTTCATCAGGCATGGTATAACAAGCTTTCTAGACTGCTTACATCTCTTCATCAGGCATGGTATAATAAGCTTTCTAGACTGCTTACATCTCTTCATCAGACATGGTATAATAAGCTTTCCAGACTGCTTACATCTCTTTATCTCTGATGAAGAGATGTAAGCAGTCTGGGAATCTTGTTATATCCTGCCTCATGAAGAGACATAAGCAGTCTAGAAAGCTTATTATACCATGCGTGATAAAGAGACGCAAGCAGTCTAGAAAGCTTATTATACCATGTCTGATGAAGAGATGTAAGCAGTCTGGAAAGCTTATTATACCATGTCTGATGAAGAGATGTAAGTAGTCTGGAAAGCTTATTATACCATCTCTGATGAAGAGATATAAGCAGTCTAGAAAGCTTATTATACCATGCCTGATGAAGAGATGTAAGCAGTCTAGAAAGCTTATTATACCATGACTGATGAAGAGACGTAAGCAGTCTAGAAAGCTTATTATACCATGACTGATGAAGAGATGTAAACAGTCTAGAAAGCTTATTATACCATGACTGATGAAGAGACGTAAGCAGTCTAGAAAGCTTATTATACCATGACTGATGAAGAGATGTAAGCAGTCTAGAAAGCTTATTATACCATGACTGATGAAGAGATGTAAGCAGTCTAGAAAGCTTATTATACCATGACTGATGAAGAGATGTAAGCAGTCTAGAAAGCTTATTATACCATGCCTGATGAAGAGACGTAAGCAGTCTAGAAAGCTTATTATACCATGCCTGATGAAGAGATGTAAGCAGTTTGGAAAGCTTATTATACCATGACTGATGAAGAGATGTAAGCAGTCTAGAAAGCTTATTATACTATGACTGATGAAGAGACGTAAGCAGTCTAGAAAGCTTATTATACTATGACTGATGAAGAGACGTAAGCAGTCTAGAAAGCTTATTATACCATGCCTGATGAAGAGATGTAAGCAGTCTAGAAAGCTTATTATACCATGCCTGATGAAGAGATGTAAGCAGTCTAGAAAGCTTATTATACCATGCCTGATGAAGAGATGTAAGCAGTCTAGAAAGCTTATTATACCATGTCTGATGAAGAGATGTAAGCAGTCTAGAAAGCTTATTATACCATGCCTGATGAAGAGATGTAAGCAGTCTTGCTTTGTGACATCTTTTGCCATAAGTCGCCGGCATCCTTGAAATGAGTTCACAGAAGAAAGTTTGGTGTGAATTCTGTTCGGCCTCATGCGGCTCGTGCCCACGGGACCTTCCCGGACTGTAGGGGGCAGAGTTTGGCACATGTACATTTCATCCCGCCCACGTTCCCTTTTCCAGTTTAAGGTTTCGGCACCATCACAATGTATCTCCTTCCTAACCGTCCTCTGGGGATTGGGTTTTGGCACATTTTATTCTTGGACTTTACGGCTCTGGATGATTTGTGCTTCTGTGATTTCAGCGTGGAACATCTTGTGGGTTTGGGCTTCCTGGGACATTTCAAGGACATGCTCTTATGTATACAGAATTACAATGAATTTGGATCTATGATATAATTCTGTCTTATGGAGCAGCTGCCGGGAGGCCACCTGAGCATCCAGATAGCCTCCATCAAGATGTCTCCTGAGTGCAGGCATAGTACTGACACCTGCTGGTCATACACTGCACTGCACAGCTCTGCTAGTCTCAATATGGTGCTTTTTGTTAACCCCATAATTACCATGGCTGTAAGGCAGGGGCATAACTTGAAGCTCGTGGGCCCTGATGCCAAAGCTCCAACGGGGCCCCCAATTATTGCAAATCTTTAATAGTATTAGTCTTTTTCTATAGGCCAAAGGGACATTTGGGGCCCCCTAGACTCCAGGGACCGGGTGCGATTACAACCCCTGCACCTATTGTAGTTACGCTCCTGCATGGGACCCTCAGGTACAACTGAAAGCCCTCTGTAGTGATAGAAGTCACTGGCAGGACCCAGCTGTTTAATAATATAATAATATTTATTCACTTATATGGTGCCATTAATTCCATAGAACCTTACATACGTCATTATCACTGTCCCCATCGGGGCTCACAATCTACATTCCCTATCAGTCTGTGGAGTGTGGGAGGAAACCGGAGAACCCGGAGGAAACCCACAAGAACACAGGGAGAACATACAAGAAAACACTTAAATTGTCCTGTAGGAGTTTGTTTCCAGGGGCATTACATGGGTGGACACAGGCACACACAGGAGGGGTGTACCGGGATATGGGCCCAAGCTTCTAGTGACTACATCCACTACAATATAGTGATGATGATGATGAAACTGAAGAAGGAGGCGCCTAATATTCGCGCTTCTTGCTCTGACTTGGAGAAAGTGAAATCTGAGACTCTGTGGTGTGAAGCTTTTCATATAATGCACAAAAGACAAACCGACTCCACATCACTGGAAACCCGCTCTGCTCCTGTGTATACACCCTGTTATACCGCTCTGCTCCTGTGTATACACCCTGTTATCCGCTCTGCTCCTGTGTATACAGCCTGTTATCCTGCTCTGCTCCTGTGTATACAACCTGTTATCCCGCTCTGCTCCTGTGTATACACCCTGTTATACCGCTCTGCTCCTGTGTATACAACCTGTTATACCGCTCTGCTCCTGTTATACACCCTGTTATACCGCTCTGCTCCTGTGTATACACCCTGTTATACCGCTCTGCTCCTGTGTATACACCCTGTTATACCGCTCTGCTCCTGTGTATACAACCTGTTATACCGCTCTGCTCCTGTGTATACACCCTGTTATACCGCTCTGCTCCTGTGTTATACCCCTGTTATAACCGCTCTGCTCCTGTGTATACAACCTGTTATACCGCTCTGCTCCTGTGTATACACCCTGTTATACCGCTCTGCTCCTGTGTATACACCCTGTTATACCGCTCTGCTCCTGTGTATACACCCTGTTATACCGCTCTGCTCCTGTGTATACACCCTGTTATCTTGCTCTGCTCCTGTGTATACAACCTGTTATACCGCTCTGCTCCTGTGTATACACCCTGTTATACCGCTCTGCTCCTGTGTATACAGCCTGTTATCTTGCTCTGCTCCTTGTATACAGCCTGTTATCCCGCTCTGCTCCTGTGTATATACCCTGTTATCCGCTCTTCTCCTGTGTATACACCTGTTATCCTGCTCTGCTCCTGTGTATACAGCCTGTTATCCCGCTCTGCTCCTGTGTATACACCCTGTTATACCGCTCTGCTCCTGTGTATACAGCCTGTTATCCGCTCTGCTCCTGTGTATACGCCCTGTTATCCTGCTCTGCTCCTGTGTATACACCCTGTTATACCGCTTTGCTCCTGTGTATACACCCTGTTATACCGCTCTGCTCCTGTGTATACACCCTGTTATCCCGCTCTGCTCCTGTGTATACACCCTGTTATCCCGCTCTGCTCCTGTGTATACACCTGTTATCCTGCTCTGCTCCTGTGTATACACACTGTTATCCCGCTCTGCTCCTGTGTATACAACCTGTTATCCTGCTCTGCTCCTGTGTATACACCCTGTTTCATACACCTGATCTCTGCTCCTGTGTATACACACTGTTATCCCGCTCTGCTCCTGTGTATACACCCTGTTATACCGCTCTGCTTACCTGTGTATACACCCTGTTATCCCGCTCTGCTCCTGTGTATAACATCTCCTGTTATACACCGTACCGCTCTGCTCCTGTGTATACACCCTGTTATCCTGCTCTGCTCCTGTGTATACACACTGTTATCTCGCTCTGCTCCTGTGTATACAACCTGTTATCCTGCTCTGCTCCTGTGTATACAACCTGTTATCCTGCTCTGCTCCTGTGTATACGCCCTGTTATCCTGCTCTGCTCCTGTGTATACAGCCTGTTATACCGCTCTGCTCCTGTGTATACACCCTGTTATCCCGCTCTGCTCCTGTGTATACACCCTGTTATATCCTGTCTTCTGCCTGTGTATACACACTGTTATCCGCTCTGCTCCTGTGTATACACCCTGTTATCCCCGCTCTGCTCCTGTGTATACACCCTGTTATCCTGCTTGCTCCTGTGTATATCACCCTGTTAATCCGCTCTGCTCCTGTGTATTACAGCCTGTTATACCGCTCTGCTCCTGTGTATACACCCTGTTATCCTGCTCTGCTCCTGTGTATACAGCCTGTTATCCCGCTCTGCTCCTGTGTATACAGCCTGTTATTCTTGCTCCTGTGTATACACCCTGTTATACCGCTCTGCTCCTGTGTATACACCCTGTTATCCCGCTCTGCTCCTGTGTATACAGCCTGTTATCCCGCTCTGCTCCTGTGTATACACCCTGTTATCCTGCTCTGCTCCTGTGTATACAGCCTGTTATCCCGCTCTGCTCCTGTGTATACAGCCTGTTATCCTGCTCCTGTGTATACACCCTGTTATCCTGCTCTGCTCCTGTGTATACAGCCCTGTTATCCTGCTCTGCTCCTGTGTATACAGCCTGTTATACCGCTCTGCTCCTGTGTATACACCCTGTTATCCCGCTCTGCTCCTGTGTATACAGCCTGTTAATCCTGCTCTGCTCCTGTGTATACGCCCTGTTATCCCGCTCTGCTCCTGTGTATACACACTGTTATCCCGCTCTGCTCCTGTGTATACACCTGTTATCCTGCTCTGCTCCTGTGTATACACCTGTTATCCCGCTCTGCTCCTGTGTATACACCCTGTTATCCTGCTCTGCTCCTGTGTATACAGCACTGTTATCCCCTCTGCTCCTGTGTATACACCCTGTTATCCCGCTCTGCTCCTGTGTATACAGCCTGTTATCCCGCTCTGCTCCTGTGTATACAGCCTGTTATCCCACCTGCTCCTGTGTATACACCCTGTTATCCCACTCTGCTCCTGTGTATACACTCTTTATCCCGCTCTGCTCCTGTGTATACACCCTGTTATCCTGCTCTGCTCCTGTGTATACACCTGTTATCCCGCTCTGCTCCTGTGTATACAGCCTGTTATCTGCTCTGCTCCTGTGTATACACACTATTACCCACGCTCTGCTCCTGTGTATACACCGTTATCTGTCTGCTCCTGTGTATACACACTATTATCCCGCTCTGCTCCTGTGTATACAGCCTGTTATCCCGCTTTGCTCCTGTGTATACACCTGTTATCCCGCTCTGCTCCTGTGTATACAGCTGTTTATCCCGTCTGCTCCTGTGTATACAACCTGTTATCCCGTTCTGCTCCTGTGTATACACCCTGTTATCCCGCTCTGCTCCTGTGTATACACCCTGTTATCCCGCTCTGCTCCTGTGTATACAGCCTGTTATCCCTGCCTTCCTTCTTCAAACCACCAGGTGGCAACATTGTCCTGTATTTGTCGCCTTCCACATATCTCTTGACTAGTGTGATATGACCTCCAATTTTCCGCCACTTTCAGAAGAAATCACTTATTTTACCCTATAGAATGCAACTAAATGAGCTTAGAGGGAAAAAATGTAGTAATAAAACAAAACAGCAATAAATTTTTTTTTTATTACGTTTATTTATGTAGATAAACCTATATATAGAGTCCCAAAGCAGAAGGATCGTCCCATCCTGACCCTGCAGTCGGTGCAGCATCAATCTCCAAACTTTGGCTCTTACAAAACTACATCCACACAATACTATAGACAATTCCCAGAGCTGGAGCTGGTGCATCATGGGAGACGCAGCAGATCTGGTTTGCTAGTTGGTTGCATGTGTGGCACCGCAGAGTCCGGATACCACAATGTCATTATCACCCTCGGGGGGTAGTGTCACACCTGAGAGCAACAGAGGGAATCTGCACCAGGCAAAACCAAAGCACACAACACCTTTCTGCCTCCAGGCCTGAAGGGGGAGATCCAATCCCGGGTTCAGGGCAGCTCCCCTATAAATTCTGGTCTGGGGCGGAGATAGTCAGTTCAGTACGGAGCAGTACTGTGGAAGACAACCTCTGGGCTGGAGCAGTGCTAAGCTCGTCCCAGGAGGCTAGACTTAGCTTGAGTGACCCGTAGGCGAGGGTCTGAGGAAGTCGAGGAGACCCTTGTGGAGTGGAGCAGTGTAAAGCTCACCCCAGAGGAGTAAGCGCCAAGAACGGACACCGGAGTCCGAGGCTGTGCAGGGCTTAACGACCCGGCAGCCAATACCGGAGGGTGGGGGATTCCAAGTCCCCCATCCACACCAAAGCGCCTGGAAGCAAAGCAGCGTGAAGAGCCCAGGAACAGTAGGGCTGGAGAAGGACTCAAGCTGCCTGTCATACGACACACAGCAGGAGAGAGGGCCGCAGCTTAGCTTCAGCAGCTGCAGGCACCTGCTAAGAAAGCAGAGCGGGGAGGCCTCAGAACTTGCCGAGTGAGGAGAACCTCGAGTTGCTCCCAGGTTGCCGGATTCCAGCAATAACATCTGTCGTTGTGCCAGTATCACCAGTAAAAAACTTGAGGAACCAACAAACCATGAGTCTCTGTCTGTTAATGCACACCCTTCATCCTGCACCCTACACCCTTCAACATCCACTGCCCTGGGGATCCGCTCCACCAGTGCGGAGGCACTACATCCCAGCTGCCCATCCATCATGCCCAAAGGTTCTGCAGCAGCGGTGGCCGCTCATAGCCACAGACCACGGGTGGCGTCACGAATAATCCTTTTTATAATTCCCCCAAGAACTCTTTGTAGCTGAACTCAGGGTCACAGAGCCTGGTCTCGACCCCTGTGACTTCCCAGAAGCACCGCTGCCCGGTTCTGAGTACCCCACGACCTTGGGGCACATCACATGTATGAGCGGTCTGGCCGGTGAGAGATGTGGTGTGCATCGTACAAAGCAATGACCTCACTTTCCATTACAGGCAGCCACAGCAGCAAAGTGCTGACTGGCATCAATCAACCATCCCATCGAGTCATTACCGACCATTTACAGACACCGCAGGTAGTGATCTGTGCTTTTGGTTTTGCAGTACATTTACAGTATATTAGTTCAACAAAATTTAAAGATATTTTTCAGGATTTAAAGGGTTTGTCCACTGCTTAGACAGGTCATCAGATTAGGATTAGCGCTGATCCCACACCCTGCACCTCCACTAATCTGTTGTTTGTAATACCAGTACTGGATGTTTGATAGTGTACGGAGATGGAACAGCACATGCTCCATACACCGCGTGGGGGCCGTTCTCTGTCACTGAAGACAGATCCCATTAATGTGCACAGGAGCTGAACTGCAGTACTAGGATACGGCCATTACACAGTGTGTGGCGCTGTGGTAATCTGGCTCCGTACACTGTATACACCCAATGTCACTGGATCGGACCTCTGCTATGCTGATATTGATGATCAATTTTCCTTAGGTTTCATTTATACCTAAGGAGAGGATGACCCCTTTACTCACTGGCCACCTGTCCTTAGAGGTGTTACTCCTAGGATATCACACCATCTGCTGTTGCATCCCCTCCTATCACACCTTGATAACTTTTCCTAAGGGGCAGGGGCAGACAGCCGTACATCATCGGGTCAATTTTGCAAATGATACTCCGATCAAAATCTGATCAGAGTGGCAGCTTAGATGAGAGAATCGGAGCACACTGTCAGGAGAGGATGGAGAACATCATTTCTCCATCTTCTCCATTCATTGTGTCAGTGAGCAGAAATCAGACTGCACTCATCCAAGTGCAATTCAATAATCTCCAAACACCCATTGAGTTACATGGCCGACAGCAATCCAAAAATCAGATCAAACATAGACAGTACGTCATATGTTGGTTAGGGTTTGAAGATGAAGGAAAATTAAAATGATGCCTGCCAGGTGAAGGTGGAATTACTTTCTGTGTGCAACTGGCTGCTGTATTCAGGCGGCACATGTGAAAGTGTCAAATTAGGCTAATTGGAGCAATGCCAGTCTACAGTATTATGACTTCTATACACTCTTCAGCTATAATGAGAGCCTGTCATCAGGATTTGTCACTATAAAGTAAAGATATGGTCTTATAGGTGCAGTGATGTTGTTAAATAGTCACCTGCAGTGAAGAGATCCGATTTGTGGTTGTTGAATAATCTTCTTATAAAATACTAGCTGGCGGCCCCATTCTAAAGAATCTGGTGGTCTAGAATGCATATACAGTTTATTTAGTAAGAATTATGCCAGTCATTACACTGGCTGCCTATACACTATAGGATCCATTTCAAACTGCTTGTTCTCACCCACAAAGCTCTTCACAGTGCAGCACCCCCTACATCTCCTCCCTCATCTCTGTCTATCACCCCACCCGTTCTCTTCACAGTGTAGCACCCCCCTACATCTCCTCCCTCATCTCTATCTATCACTCCACCCGTTCTCTTCACAGTGCAGTACCCCCCTACATCTCCTCCCTCATCTCTGTCTATCACCCCACCTGTTCTCTTCACAGTGCAGTACCCCCCTACATCTCCTCCCTCATCTCTATCTATCACTCCACCCGTTCTCTTCACAGTGTAGCACCCCCCTACATCTTCTCCCTCATCTCTGTCTATCACCCCACCCGTTCTATTCACAGTGCAGCACCTCCCTACATCTTCTCCCTCATCTCTGTCTATCACCCCACCCGTTCTCTTCACAGTGCAGCACCCCATACATCTCCTCCCTCATCTCTGTCTATCACCCCACCTGTTCTCTTCACAGTGCAGCACCCCCTACATCTCCTCCCTCATCTCTGTCTATCACCCCACCTGTTCTCTTCACAGTGCAGCACCCCCCTACATCTCCTCCCTCATCTCTGTCTATCACCCCACCCGTTCTCTTCACAGTGCAGCACCCCCTACATCTCCTCCCTCATCTCTGTCTATCACCCCACCTGTTCTCTTCACAGTGCAGCACCCCCCTACATCTCCTCCCTCATCTCTGTCTATCACCCCACCCGTTCTCTTCACAGTGTAGCACCCCCATACATCTCCTCCCTCATCTCTGTCTATCACCCCACCCATTCTCTTCACAGTGCAGCTCCCCCCTACATCTCCTCCCTCATCTCTGTCTATCACCCCACCCGTTCTCTTCACAGTGCAGCACCCCCCTACATCTCCACCCTCATCTCTGTCTATCACCCCACCCGTTCTCTTCGCTCTGGAAGTCACTTTAGACTCACTTCTGCATTAATCCGAACCTCCCACTCCCGGCTCCAAGACTTCTCCTGAGCTGCACCAATTCTCTGGAACGCTCTACCCAAAAAAATTAGAGATATCCACAACTTAAATAGTTTTAGGCGAACCCTAAAAACACATCTCTTTAGGGCGGCCTATCATGATCCCTAGTCAGTCATCTAGACATAGCCTATCCGCTCCACCAGTCTCAAGTGGATCACAAATAATGGTTGGTGGCCACTTATTCTGCTCCTATCTGTTCCCCATCTCCTCAAGTTGACTATACCATCATTGCAAATGAGCACCTATACCTTGTCACCCCCACCTCATTGTTAGATTGTAAGCTCTTATGAACAGGGTTTCCATTTTTTGCTCCAATTATTGTATTATGTTATGCTTTGTATTGTATTGCTTTTGGCATTGTATTGTATTTTCTAATTGTTTCTTATGATTGTTTAAATGTGAGCTTTGTATTGTGAATGTGAAGCGCTGCGGAATATGTTGGCGCTATATAAATAAAAATTATTATTATTATTATTATTATTAATTAACAATAATGCAATTAAGACATGATATCTATCCATCAACTACCTATGTTTGTATGGTGAATGTAATTTTTTAAAATGTCATTGTTCTGTAGTAAGGCTCTTAGTACACCTACTGGCTAATAATTGTATACCAATTCAGTAGCTTCATTTCAGATGTCAATATTCATAGTCTACGTATCCGCCAGTTTGTGTTTGCCCACCAACCACGGCAAGGTGGCCTTACATCTGATGGGGCCCTACTCTACCTTATTACTATTTCTTAACACTTTGACACCTTTCACATCAGCTTTTTTCTGCTATTTGCAGAAGATGGGGATGAAAAAATACAATGTTTGCACTTGCCAGCTAAGGG
Source organism: Allobates femoralis (assembly GCA_033576535.1). Lineage (NCBI taxonomy): Eukaryota > Metazoa > Chordata > Amphibia > Anura > Aromobatidae > Allobates > Allobates femoralis. The sequence continues at coordinate 23,771,596 of JARQOC010000006.1, forward strand.
CCTACCTGCGGCACACTTGCAGCAAGTCCCATGCAATGTATATGGAACTTGCAGCTAACTTGCTGTAAAGGCGGCAAACGTGGCTTCGGCAGCTGCACCAAATGCAGTCGCTAAAAAACACTGGTAACTGCGGTTTTTGCGGCCGAAACTGCCGTAACCATGTGTGCTGCACCTGCCGCAAGTGAACCACAAATTCCATATACATTGCATGCAACTTACGGCAAGTGTGGCGTAGGTCAGCCCTTAGGCAGCAAGTGCAGAAATTGTGTTTTTTCCACCAAAACTTCAACAAATAGCAGAAAAATGCTGATGTGAAAGCTAAATCTCTATTTTTCTATCTATCTATTTACCTATCTATCTATGTGTACAGAACACACCTTTAGATGGAGATGTGTGTGAACAGCCATCCCGCCCGTCTCTTAGCTGTTCACAAAAACCCCTCCCTGTATAAAAAGAGAAGCAAATTTCTCAGCAGCTCTACTGCTGGAGCTTAAGATACAGGTTGATATCATCAAATAAAGAAATTTGGATGATACACATCTACCATTGTCTACATAATGTGTGTTCAAGTTGGTTGCTATATCTATACTATAAACTATGTAAATTAATGAATTAATAGTATATAACGACTACGTATGTTATATACCTATTTTCCATATAAGTAGTTGAAATCTATATATCTATAGCTAAACTAATTTTTTTGTATTTTTTTGTTTTTTCTTTTGCTATATATATGGCTAAACTAATTTTTTTGTATTTTTTTTTAAACTGACTATATAACTAAACTACCGTATATACTTGCGTATAAGCCGAGTTTTTCAGCCCAAAAATTGGGCTGAAAAGTCCCTCCCTCGGCTTATACGCGAGTCAGTGCCATTATACAGGCCCCCCTCACAGTATGGCGCCCCCTCACAGGATGGCCCCCGCATGCAGCGCTGCGCACATACATTACCTGGCTATCAGCTGTCACCCTCCGGTGGCGGATCGTTCTCCTGGCTCCGGGCTGCATCTTAACCTGTGTCTTCCTGCTTGTCACGTGACCGGCCGGGGTCACGATGACGTCATCGCGATGAGCCCCGGCCACAAGCAGGAAGACACAGGTTAAGATGCAGCCCGGAGCCAGGAGAACGATCCGCCACCGGAAGGTGACAGCTGGTAGCCAGGTAATGTATGTGCGCAGCGCTGCATGCAAGGGCCATCCTGTGAGGGGGGGGGCGCCATACTGTGATGGGGGCCTGTATAATGGCACTGGGCACAACTTGATTTCTCATAAAAAAAATGTGGATGACACAACGTGTTAGAGGTTTAAGTATTTCTTGTATTTTATTGCCACATCATGTCCAAACACCAAATATCACCAACGTTTCGGCCTCTTACATAGGCCTTTATCAAGGTTTCTGATTATATACAAAAAAAGAAGTAATATGTATTAACATCATACATAGTTTCAATTCACAATTGTTAACAAGATTGGGACTAGTGCCCATGTGAAGCTTAGTATGGACTGTGGTATGTGGTAATATAAAAAGAAATGAATGCCTTAAAACAAGGGCAGGAGTGCCCGATGCTTGTAAAAGTGCAGTGGAGCGGGTGAAAAAACTCACACCAATGAAGGACCCGGGAATAAGTGGAGACAACAGGAAAAGATGAAATGGGAAACTGAGTACCTCATGTTAAGGAGATAGAGAAAAAAAAGGAAAAGTCTAAGCTAACAAGCACAGAAACTGGTATCAAGGTTAACCTTGATACCAGTTTCTGTGCTTGTTAGCTTAGACTTTCCCCTTTTTGTTCTATGTCTTAGGATCCTACAAAAGAAAAAGGTAGAGTGGCACTAACACAGGATCCACCAGTCACACGTTTGACCATAATCAATACAACACAGAAGAAAGAAACGTGTATATATGACCGGGATCAGGGAAGAAATATATTCAACACTTGATAAAGTGAAAAATAGTTTTTATCACAATAAACTCATGTGTACAAGGTAAAACAAAAGCACAAAACATTTAAAACCATTTAAAATATGTGCAACACCGCACAGATAGCATCAGATATGCATGCCTCCTATAGTTTTAACAATAATAATAGTCCTGCAAAGCTGACCTGGTGACAAAACACAACAGTGAATAAATATTTGCACTAGTTCCCATGATAAGAAGACCAAAAAAACAGGAGCGGAAAAAAGACCCCAGAGTATTGGAACTGTAGAAATCTATTGCAACCTGAGCTCAGCTCAATAAGGCAGAGAGAAAAAAAAAAAAAAAAAAGGCCTTGATTAAATGTCTGATACTCTATAAAGTGAGTCAAAGGCTGCCTAGTTAATGATAGGACCTGAACAGACCACAAAGCAAAAAGAGACAATACTCTGGGTGAACCGCATACCTGTGAATAAAGACACATTTGTGCAGATTAGTCACCAGTCACTTTAGACCTGCAGGCAAGGAGGCATAGGAAGCGTGGCTCTGGACCTACGCGTGTCGCTGCCCAATTGACAGCTTCATCTGGTTAGAGCACCACTAGGGGGTGTGCCCAGTTACCTTATATCCACATGTTAATAAGCAGCACCTGCAGAGGAGGCTCCATATACAATGAATAACCTCTGGAGATTTTATGAGCAACAAGGAGGAGGGGTGCTGGGCTGTGGCTAGTACATCATGCTTGATCCAGTGCACATGTACGGAGTGACTTCCGGGTTTTGTTTACCTCTGAAGTTTCCTGTGTGCACTGGATATTAGAACTCACAAATGCGCATGCCCGGAGCGAGCCCCGAAAAAGTCGGAGCCGTCCGTGCTCGCTATGTGTAGCGTCGCTAGGCGACGCTTGCGCATACGCAGACCGGCCGGTCTATAGTAATACAACATTTGTTGCCGTGAGTGCAGGCTGATTGAGCCTGCACACGGTGTAATAGTGCAAATTAGAGCAGCAACTCAGCCCAATGAAAACCAGGGAAGGGGGAGAGGTGTGTAGAATAATTATGTACAAAAATATACAATTATAAACAAGAGGTTTGATTGCACTCATGAGAACTCAGTATCGCCACCTATAGGAAAAAGGATGTTGCATCACAAGCAGAAGGAAGGGCAAGTGAATTATACCTACAGATACTATAATCCTATGGAGGAATGGGTTTTAGCACAGACAAAGGGACGGTAATCCAAAAATCTCATTCTTTCTCACCTATTTTGGGCTTAAAACATTCATTAAGAATAATAGATGGCATAAATACAAGATGTTTAAATGTAACAGCTTCAATCTTCAAGCCCAAGGTGATGCACTATGGCTACTGATATTAAACCTGTGGGATAAAGAAAAATTAGCACAGAAAAAAGGGGGGGGGGGGGGCAATAGCTAAAGTCTTTTTCTTTTGCTCCTTATCGCACATTGCTGGGCTCCAAACGAAATAACACATGTAAATGATGAGAGGCATAGGTATAGTTTATTGAACATCTTCATAGCTCTAATCCAAGACGATGTGCTGTAGGCGACAGTTGAAGAATCCATAATTAGAAGGATGTTTGTTGTTAGAAAGCCCCAGTTCCAGATCTTCCGTATTAGTGGTGGCTGCAACAGCAGTGATGGTGAATGGAGGTCCATCCTGTAGTCCTAGAGATATATAGCAGGTACTATGTGTATCCCCTCCAAATGAGGTCTAAAATTTGAAGCCAAAAAGAGAGAAAAAATAAATAAATAAATAAAACTATATATTTATTTAATTTTTTGTGAGTAAACATCAGTATCTCAAGATTGACATCTAAGTTTTATAGTACCCGTTAAGGAGGAACTCTTCATTTAAACCATCTGGGGCCATGCTTTTGAGTTGGAAAATCCAACGACTCTCTTTACGTAACAATTCTTCAGTGACACGTGAATTCCTGATGGTGGGTAAAGCTTTATCCACCACCAGGATTTTAATACCCCTGGATAAGCTATGATGTACCTCTCTAAAGTGCTTAGCCACTGATGTCAGGGTCTTACCAGCTTTAAGGTGTTCTTCAGCACAGGCGATGCTGGAAAGATGGTTCTGGATGCGTTTTCGTACCTCTTGGGTGGTCTGCCCAACATAAATCTTGGGCAGCTGCAAATAAGAACGTAAACAACGTTACGAGTACGACAATTCGCATACAATCTTGGTTTAAATCCTCTAAGGCAAGGGACATGCTCTAATCTACCAGAGGCCACCATACGTGGACAGACTGAGCAATCTCCGCATGGGAAGGTTCCAAAGATTTTGAAACCTCTTCCAAGTGAGACAGTGGGTCTCATAAAGTGGCTGGTGGAGAGGGTGTCCTTCAAGTTTTTTGCTCTCCTAGCTACCAGTTTTGGTCTAGGCCCAACAAATTGTTTGATTTTAGGATCATTTGACAACAATGCCCAATTTCGATCCAAGGTACGATATACATCCCTCCAATGATTGTTAAAGGTCGTGATGACATTCAACCTATCTGAGCTTCTTCTGATTTTTCCTGTCAAAAGTTCTGTTCTGTCTGTAGCGACTGTGGACCTATAGGCCTGGGAAATGACCTTGTGAGGGTAGCCCTGCTTCTTAAACCTCCCTGTCAAATCTCTTGCCTCTGATAGAAAAGTAGAGTTGTCCGTACAATTTCTTTTAAGACGATAGAATTGGCCTTTGGGGATAGCGTTCCGCACATGCTGTGGATGGAAGCTCTGATAGTGAAGAACACTATTAGTGGCAGTTTCTTTTCTGTGTAGAGCCGTGGTGATCTTACCTCTTTCCTGTATGATTTTTAGATCCAAAAAAAACACTTCTGTCCAAGAATGTTGGGACGCCAATGTGATGTTCCACGGGTTGTTGTTGAGAGTGTCCATGAACTTCTGACAGTCCTCCAGGGTCCCTGACCAAAAAAACAGGATATCATCGATATAACGGTACCATTTCAGTACAGAGTTCTTAAAGGCCAGTAGGGTGCGGACATGGACCTCCTCCCACCATCCTAAGAATAAATTAGCGTAGGATGGCGCGCATTTCGCACCCATAGCGGTCCCTTATACCTGTCTATAGAAGGCTCTGTCGAAGGTGAAGTAGTTGTATTCAAGGACCACTCGTAGAAGGTCAAGCAAGAATGAATCATGTAGACGGCTGCCCGTTGTTTTGTTGTCCAGAAAGTGGGTAATGGCTGAGATACCAAGTTCATGGTTAATACAGGTATACAGGCTCTCTACGTCCATTGTGACTAGCAGTATCTGCTCTTCTAATTCTAGATTTCCCAGTTGAGCTATCAAATGTGAAGAATCCCTAACATAAGATGGGAGGGAAAGTACGTATGGCTGCAAATAAAAATCAAGATACGTACAGGGTTTCTCAAACAGGCCACCAATCCCTGACACGATGGGTCTACCAGGAGGTTGTGCCAGGGATTTGTGCACTTTTGGGAGCATGTAAAAAGTTGGTACAATAGGGAATTTGGTCAGTAAGAATTCCTTTTCTTTTTAGAGTTTTTTTGGACTGCATTCTCATTTTGTGAACTACTTTATAAAATATTCTTAGTCATAGACATACATGTCATATATCTATCTACTATGTGGCCTGTACATATATATTTCCCACCCTGTTATCACGTTATACTTCTCGCCACTCTGCTGGCTGCTTTTGTATATAATAACTTGCTTTCTATTTTAGGATCGCACTGACAAACTCGCGCCACGTCATTTCTGGTTTCCCTTTGGTTTCCATGGCCACACACAATGCGGCTGTAACAGCCACTTCATTAGCGAGTATTTAAGGGCGGAACACCAGACCCAGAGCCACGCCTCCCTGACGAAGCCGCTCGCATAGCGGCGATACGCGTGGGTATCTGGCTCCCCGCTCCTTTCATTACATTTTACCTTCTTCAAAGCTAGGACCCCCCTGCAACACTCCAGCACCATACGGGCTCTGGAGGACATCCATTCCCCGGGCACACAGCGCTCAGGACTAATGGGCCAATTGGTGAGAGAGACTCTTTTCATTTCAATGTGATTCCCTGCATTTAGCCCTCCGTGCTTTGACTTGCACGGTGCTCTTTGCACAAGCAGCTGTGTGCCTCGGTCCTCAATATCTCACATATGTGGTTGCACATAGGGGTTATCCTTTACTTTGGGGATTCATAACAGTCTGCTGTGCTTTGACAGCAATACATAAATAATATGCAGAAAACAATATTCAAACAGTTGTCTTGGTTAATCCTCCAACTATATTTATATATGGAGTTTGAGAGGAATTATTGTATGACCACACAATTGGTTGATTTATTATCTACATGCAGCTTATCTAGGCAGTATTGAAGACTGTATATGGCAATGTAATATTGTTATTTCTTGGAGTCCCATTTCCTTGCGGACTGCGGTCCGACAATTGTTTTAATTGTTTTTAGATGTTTGCTGTTCTGTTCTAAATAAAGCTTTTTTGTATTTGATTAAATTTCTTGGTGGTGTGCTGCTATTGCATTTGTCAATTCCTTCTCTATTATCATCACACCTCGTACCCTCACATCACACAGCCCGTACACTCACATCACACTGCCTGTACCCCACATCACACAGCCTGTACCTGCACATCACACAGCCTGTACCCCCACATCACACAGCCCATACCCCACATCACACAGCCTGTACCTCACATCACACAGCCTGTACCTCACATCACACAGCCTGTACTCCACATCACACAGCCTGTACCCCACATCACACAGCCCGTATTCCCACATCACACACCCTGTACCCTCACATCACACAGCCTGTACCTGCACATCACACAGCCTGTACCCCCACATCACACAGCCCATACCCCCACATCACACAGCCTGTACCCCACATCACACAGCCTGTACCTCACATCACACAGCCTGTACTCCACATCACACAGCCTGTACCCCACATCACACAGCCCGTATTCCCACATCACACACCCTGTACCCTCACATCACACAGCCTGTACCCCACATCACGCACCCTGTACCCCCACATCACACACCCTGTACTCTCACATCACACAGCCTGTACCCCACATCACACAGCCTGTACCCTCACATCACACAGCCTGTACCTGCACATTACACAGCCTGTACCCCCACATCACACAGCCCATACCCCCACATCACACAGCCTGTACCCCACATCACACAGCCTGCACCTCACATCACACAGTTTGTACTCCACATCACACAGCCTGTACCCTCACATCACACAGCCTGTACCTGCACATCACACACCCTGTACCCCACATCACACAGCCCGTACCCCCACATCACACACCCTGTACCCCACATCACACAGCCTGTACTTGCACATCATACAGCCTGGAGCCCACATCACACAGCCCGTACCCTCACATCACACAGCCCGTACACCACGGCCTGTACCACTGCATCACACTACCTGTACACCCACATCACACACCCTGCACCCCTCATCACACAGCCCGTACCCTCACATCACACAGCCCGTACACGACGGCCTGTACCCCCACATCACACTGCCTGTACTCCCACATCACACACCCTGCACCCCTCATCACACAGCCGGTACCCCCACATCACACAGCCTGTACACCCACATCACACACCCTGCATCCCTCATCACACAGCCGGTACCCCCACATCATACAGCCCGTACCCTCACATCACACAGCCCATACTCCCACATCACACAGCCTGTACCCCATATCACACAGCCCATACCCCACATCACACAGCCAGTACCCCACATCACACACCCTGTACCCCACATCACACACCCTGTACCCCACATCACACAGCCTGTACCTCACATCACACAGCCTGTACCCCACATCACACACCCTGTACCTCACATCACACAACCTGTACCCCACATCACACATCCTGTACCTCACATCACACAGCCTGTACCCCACATCACACACCCTGTACCTCACATCACACAGCCTGTACCCCACATCACACAGCCTGCACCCTCACATCACACAGCCTGTACCCGCACATCACACAGCCTGTACCCCACATCACACAGCCTGTACCCCACATCACACACCCTGTACCCTCACACCAAACAGCCCGTACCCCCACATCACATAGCCTGTACCCGCACATCACACACCCTGTACCCCCACATCACACACCCTGTACCCCACATCACACACCCTGTACCCCACATCACACAGCCTGTAGCCTACATTACACAGCCTGTACCCCACATCACACACCCTGTACCTCACAGTCTGTACCCCACATCACACAGCCTGTACCCCACATCACACACCTTGTACCCCCACATCACACAGCCTGTACCCCACAGTATGTCCTCCATATCTCCCATCTTCCCTCTTTACCTGTCACAGGAGCCTCCATCTCCTCCAGCTTTTTCTTTGCACCCTGCTGCTTCAAACACTGGCTCCTTCCTCACAGGTCACATGGTCATGACATCATCACAGGTCCTGCACCCCCACCAGCAGTGTATTGTATATTGTGTGGTGGGCAGGAGGTGATTTTAGCCTCTCTGTCCCCACAGTGTGTAAACAGCAGCAGAGCCCCTGAGGGAGAGTGACTATCCCACCCTCACACTCCGACACATGCCGGAGGCACGGACATACGGAGACACACGATCCCCTATGGACCCATGCAGATGTCTGTGTTTCTGCACGGACCGTGGGACATACTAAAAAGAATGAAGAAAAGGAATAAATAAAAAGAATGAAGATAATAATTTATTACCAAAAGATTGTGTAGATGTAAAAAAGGTTTCTTGGATATCTTAGACATGGAATGAACACATATCCCATATAACCAGGTGTATATTATGTTACCTGAGCATTATAGGTGTGGAATGAAGGTGAAATATTTGTAGATAATAGGAGAATAAACACATATCCCATATAACCAGGTGTATAATATGTTACCTGAGCATTTTAGGTGTGGAATGAAGATGGAATATCTGTAGATTATAGGAAAATGAACACATATCCCATATAACCAGGTGTATATTATGCTACCTGAGCATTTTAGGTGTGGAATGAAGGTGAAATATCTGTAGATAATAGAAGAATGGACACATATCCCATATAACCAGGTGTATATTATGTTACCTGAGCATTTTAGGTGTGGAATGAAGGTGAAATATCTGTAGATAATAGAAGAATGGACACATATCCCATATAACCAGGTGTATATTATGTTACCTGAGCATTTTAGGTGTGGAATGAAGATGAAATATCTGCAGATAATAGGAAAATGAACACATATCCCATATAACCAGGGGTATATTATGTTACCTGAGCATTTTAGGTGTGCAATGAACGTTAAATATCTGTAGATAATAGGAAAATTAACACATACACCTGGTTATATGGGATATGTGTTCATTTTCCTATTATCTGCAGGTATTTCACGTTCATTCCACACCTAAAATGCTCAGGTAACATAATATACACTTGGTTATATAGGATATGTGTTCATTTTCCTATAATCTACAGATATTTCATCTTCATTCCCCACCTATAATGCTCAGGTAACATAATATACACCTGGTTATATAGGATATGTGTTTATTTTCCTATTATCTACAGATATTTCACCTTCATTCCACACCTAAAATGCTCAGGTAACATAATATACACCTGGATATATGGGATATGTGTTCATTTTCCTATTATCTGCATATCTGCATATATTTCACGTTCATTCCACACCTAAAATGCTCAGGTAACATAATATACACCGGGTTATATGGGATATGTGTTCATTCCATGTCTAAGATACCCAAGAAACCTTTTATACATCTACATAATCTTTCTGTAATAAGTTATTATCTTCATTCTTTTTATTTATTCCTTTTCTTCATTCTTTTTAGTACGTCCCAAAGGAGACCGGGGCAAGCGAGAGGGGACCGAAGCAAGAGAGAGGAGAATGGAGCAAGATAGGGGAGTCTGGAGCAAGAGACAATGGGACCCGAGCAAGAGAGAGGAGTCTGGAGGAAGACAGGAGTTTGGAGGAGGACAGATGAGCCTGCTGGAGAACAGAGGAATCAGGGCATTGAGTCTAGAGGGGATCTTAGGAGTCTGGAGGGGTCAGATAAGTTCGAAGAATGACAGAGGAGTCTGAGTCTGAGAGAATTGTGAACATTGCAGGAAGACGAGAGTTTGGAGTGAGCTGTATGGGAGGACACAAGAGTCAGGAGACTTTGTTTGGTGGCTGTGTCAGTGTTGTTACAACTGTAGCACATAAATGATTCCAGCATCTGTAAAATAATTTACCCCGACCTCTGGGGTGATCACATGTAAGAAATGAACACGCTGGATTTTATTACATCTTTTATTCATCCATGAACATACATGACGTTCCTCATACATCGCCTCATGGTACGCTCATTACCCCGCTATCGCGTGTTTGTACCCGGCCCTCACCTCATCACTCATCACTCATCCATTGTCATCATTGGTTTATCTGTAACCCGGGGCCCATATATCCCACTCTATATCTTACATCGCCCTTCCAGAGGGGCTATGGCCTTACAATATAGATTCTTTATTTAGAAAATATTGATCCATCTAGACTTTGTTCCGATATAGATCTGTATTTATAGCGATGACTATGTACAGAATTTATATAGCGAGCTCTGTGTGACTGTATATATAGTGGATCTATATACACATGCTGAATGTACATTACATTTGTACACATTTACGATGGGTCCCATAAAGCTTATAAAACCCTCCTCCTTATATATGTGAACCCCGATCACAGCAGATATATACATGAGATGGCCGCAGGGTTTAACAAAGACTCTTTGGCTTCTATAGAAATGTTGCGCTATATGTAGACCCGGAGTGCATTGCACTTCTATATGTTCCCAACATCAGTCAACTATATACAGTTTTGCCTTCAGGCATAGGATAGTGACTTATAATCACCTGTACATTCCCAGTATTCATCTCTGGAGACTATAGAAAATTCATGCCTAGTTCTCCTACAGAGACGCTATCTACAGACAGTATAGCAGCTATACTCCACCAGCATCGGATAAAGCATCACACCTATATATAGACCCAGCAGCATTGCACCCCAAACATGGGGTATGACCAGTATTGCACCCTTTATACACCCAGTCTGACTAGCATTTTGTAGGATTGCGCCCCCTATGTTCCAAGCCGGTTAGGTAACATATATACATCCAGAGTCATGTTTCCCGAGGCAGTGGTGGCAGGTGTGGGACGACAGGCAGGTCCTATATCATCTGGCCGAGCTGTCAGAAGATGCAGCGTCACGATCTGAGTCTTCAGGGTCTTCGTTACAGACGGATTCACTACTGGGGGGAGGAGACCTGATGAAGAGAATAAACAATAAGTAATGAAAGGGCTCCAGGCGACCGTTCATGTTAACACGTGTCTCTGAAGAATAACTTGCCTTCCATCCTGCATCTTTCATCAGTTTGTCCCTCTGCATATGTCAGTTCTAATTATCAGTTGCCTCTGAGCAAGTGGGTGGAAACTATCTGATATGAAATCTCCCTATATTCAGCATACACAGACTTAAGGGATTCCTGCTTTCTTGTCGTTATGTAGCACTTATTCAGCAGAATGAGGATATTATAACAGCAGTACTAAGCAGTGTAGCTGTGCCTGCAGCTCTGGGGTGATATAAACATATACTAGAAATCTGCAGCATCATACAGCAGTACTGAGCAGCGAAGCTGTGAGTTGAGTTCTTGGGATGAGCTAAAACACCTAACTGAAAGCTGCAGCAGCAGCAGCAGCATTGAGTACATTAGACGGAACTACTGTAGCTGTGAATCCAGCAATGAGGTGAGACAAACACTTACTAGGAAGCAACTGCAACAAAGAGGACATTATACAGCAGCACTGAGCAGAGTAACTGTGAATCCAGCATTGAGGTAAGATAAACACTTACAATAAAGCCACTGCAGCAAAGTGGACATTATACAGTGTTGCTGAGAATCCAGCCCTGGTACGATATAATACACTTATTAGAAAGTTGATGTTTGAGGATCATTAGCAGTACTGAGCAATGTAGCTGTGATTCCAACCCTGCTGCAATATGATACACTTACTAGAAAGCTGCAGTATGAAGGACATTATACAGCAGTACTGAGCAGTGTAGCTGTGAATCCAGCAATGAAGCGAGATATACACTTACTAGAAAGCAACGGCAGCAACGAAGATATTATACAGCAGTACTGAGCAATGCAGCTGTGAATCCAGCCCTAGTGCAATATTATACACTTACTAGAAAGTTGCAGTATGAGGATCATTATACAGCTGTACCGAGCAGTGTAGCTGTTAATCCAGTATTAGGTGAGATAAACACTTACTATAAAACTGTAGCACTGTTCTGTGTCTCTCTTTCCTCTCACTTATGGCATGCTTCCTTCTCTCCTCCCTTACCAGAAATCTCTAATAAGCAGCTGTAACCTGATCGCTCAGTGAATTGGCTGTCCTTGTTTTGAGCAGGATGGATTTTATCATTTTTTCATAGTGACTATTTAGAGTAGGAGAATGGGGCAGGGTAGAAGTGGCTCATAAATGAGGAAAGAAGCTGATGTCTCTACGATATATTACAGAGTTTGTCATATTCACTTATACTATTGATTTATGCGTTTGGTTGACACAGCAGCGGCCGTGGCTCCACCAGCTGCATTCACAAAGCTTATGTGGCGCCCCTGCGGTTCGGTCGCCACTATGGTACTGCACCTATCTAATAGGTGTAGCATCATGCTCACAGGTAAGGAGGGAAAACTTTGCTGAGACCCCCAACACACACCCAACACAACCTGAACTCCAGGCCAGGAAGATGCTGGATGCTCTACTGGCTGGAGGCAGGAGTTGGGAGGCAGGAGTAAGAGAGTTCTAGAGAAGTCAGGAGATGGGAAGAGCAGGACATACGTGGGTCAGCTGCGAATCCCAGGCCCGAGGACCCAAATCTGCATCTGGCCGTCTAGGCCGGGCAGAGGAACTAGCTGCACAGGTGACCAGCCCTAATTCAGTCTGGATATCTTCAGGATCAGCCGAGAAACTGGAGGTCACTGGGCTGCATGCACAGGAACTACCACGATGGACTCTCCCAAGGCTAAGAAACTATATAGGGCCAAGAGCACTTTCAAGACAGTCGCTCAGAGGACCCGAAGTCACCTGCCTACTGGGACTGGCAACCACAGGACACTATAGGAGGACAAGGGGTAACAGTGTCAAAAAGCAAGAGGGCAGCAAGGAAGGCCAAATACCCTGTGTCTCAGCAGAGTGGATCCGGGCTTCTTGTGAGATGGCCAGGCTGCAATCCTGGTGACTACAGTGCCCCTGCTGGGTTGTGTCTGCACTGAACTTGAGTAAAGATAACCAGTAAGAACTGCAAGAACCTCATGTCTGCCTACTCTTTCCTGCGCCTCTCTGCACCCCTGTACCTTCAACTACTATCATCACTTCACTAGCACTACACCCCAAGGACCCGCTCCATCTGAGGGGAGTGCTCCAACTAGCTGCTCTAACATCTATCCTCTGGGGACCATCATATGCAGCTCTGGCCATCCCTGACCAGAAACCTCAGATGGTGTCACAACAAACTTTCCCCCTTTAAAATTTCCCCTAACATGTCCGGTCAGGGTCACGGCTTCTGAGGAGGCCACCATGAACTGTAGACTGTTACCCCGGATTGTCCGAGTTCCCCGGCCCTTGGAGGACGAGACACTTCATTACTAGTACATATTTCCATGATATTCACTTTTATTGTATTTCTTGGTGCCCCTGACATCAGTGTATTCTGCAGAGATTTTGTTAGTGCAGGTTGCCCTCTGGACTTGCTTTCTGGGGGCCACTAATAAAGTAATTATAAGTACTCTCTGTGCTTGCAGGAGTCTAGACCCGAACTCCTGAAGAAGGGTTAAACAGACCCCAAGACGTGGCGCCCTCACCTCTCCTCGGACTGGGTGATTAGTCTCCGACAGGTCTCCATCTGCACATCCAGGCCTCTCTTCATGCTGCACATCTCCATGTATTCATGAAGGTGTCGGGTCATGTCGTCTTTAGCCGTCGCCAATTCCAGCTGGAAAAAGAGGATGAGCTTCATCTACAAGACCTATGTCCACCCCTCTGTCCCCCTCCCAGATTGTCCACCCGTCTTACCTCTATCTGGTCTATGGTCTCCTGATATTCCTTCTCCCGATTCTTGAAGAGAGACTCCGTGTCTTTTATAACTTCTTCTAGACTGTCGTCCTGGGTCTGACCAAGAGAAGAAACCCGCGTGAGTTAGAAGATCTCACTGACACATCTGTCTTCACGAACCGTCCCCTGTGCCAGGTGACATGTAGCTGAATTTTCAATGGATGCCAACAAGTGCCACATCCCAGAGGGTTTTATATGTGCAAACATTGGCCTCATATTTAACTTATCCAGAAATAGCGCCACCCGAGGCTGTGTCTGGTATTGCAGTATTTAAAGGGATGGGGATGAGCATATGGAGATGGTGTCTGGGATACCACACACAGCTGCATGCACAAAATACCCCAGATCCTTTATACTAATCCTGGAGAACCTTGGAAGGACTTCTGGTTCATAAATAATAGAAGTGTTAGGCCGGCTACACCACGATTTTTGGGATTTGAGGGAACCGGAGAGCCCCAATTCCGATTTTGCCCCTATTATATCCCTATGGCACCGGATGGGGCTGGATGGCAGCTATTTGCTGTCAGGGAGGATCTGGCAGATTTTGTTTTTTTTTGCCCCAGACACAAAATTGGAGCTTGCAGCATTTCTAGTGTCCGGGGCAAAAATCGGTCAAAATCTGATCCTCCCGAATCCGGTGCCCTATAACATGGGAGTCTATGGACGCTGGGTCGCCCAGGATCTGTCAAAAAATTGGGCAGGTTGCAAGACGCTGTATGCTGAACAAGCGGCGGCTTTGAAATTCAAGCCGTGCTCGTTGAGCACCTGGACAGCGCAACTAAAAGAGCCGCCGGCTGAAATTTCAGCACTCGGACAGCGGCAGCTGCGCGCAGGAAGGATTCCAGCAGAAAACAGGATTGGAAGGCATATTTGCCCTCTGATTCTGTTTTGTCCGGGGCTGTCAGGTCCTGTCCAGTGCTTCCTGCAAAACACCTGACAGCCGAAAATCATGGTGTGAAGCCGGCCTTAATAGTTTAATTTGAGACATTTACAAAATGCAAAATGAATAAACAATAGAGAAATATAATTCACATTTATATTTGCCTTACAGCTTGCACAAAGTCAGGTATTTTTTAGGATTATAGTCATTGCACCAAATGAGTGACCATGATCGTATTTTTCATATGTAGGGTGAAACAGAAACAGATGTGAGGTACAAACTCTGCTACAAAGTTGCAGTTGTGTAAAGTCATACACTATGAAGTCCCCCAGACCACGTCTCAGCCTCTCATACAGCCAGATCAGAATTCCCACACACTGCACTGATGAGGGGCAATCACCCCGAAACGCAGCGTCTGCAGTTTGGGGCTCTGATCTGGCACAAATCCTAAGTCATATTAAAAGACTTGTTAAATTAAGACTACAAGGATTGCTACCCTTATTGGATGGCATTAGAGTTTTTCACTTCTTCACTGATGTGACAATTTGCATATTTCCCAGAGGAGCATTGCGACTATAAGTCTCCTTATCAGCTGATCTGTCTCCTTATGTCAGCAGGCAGATTCCTTTCCATGAGAAGAATAGTTAGTTCCCCAGACCTCGCCTTCAATATGTGGAGCTGGAGAAGGATGTTATCAATACCATGGAAGACAAGAAGAACAAACACATCAATACTGGAACAAATCAAGCCAGACATGTCACTGGAAGGAAGGATCACCAAGATATGACTGTCTACACATCATACGAAGAGAGAAATCACTGGAATAGGACATCATGGACGGAAGAATAGAAGGAACAAGACGAAGAGGAAGATCAGCAACCCAATAGCTTAATACTTCAAGATAATGACGGAAAATACCCTGGTGGACCTATCTAGGCTTGCAGAAGACCCTGGTGGACATATCTAGGCTTGAAGAAGACCCTTGTGGACCTATCTGGACTTGGAGAAGACCATGGTGGACCTATCTAGGCTTGAAGAAAACCCTGGTGGACTCATATAGGCTTAAAGAAGACCCTGGTGGACCTATCTAGGCTTGGAGAAGACCCTGGTGGACCTATCTAGGCTTGGAGAAGACCCTGGTGGACCTATCTAGGCTTGGAGGAGACACTAGTGGACCTATCTAGGCTTGGAGAAGACTCTGGTGGACCTATCTAGGCTTGGAGAAGACCCTGGTGGACCTATCTAGGCTTGGAGAAGACTCTGGTGGACCTATCTAGGCTTGGAGAAGACCCTGGTGGACCTATCTAGGCTTGGAGAAGACTCTGGTGGACCTATCTAGGCTTGGAGAAGACCCTGGTGGACCTATCTAGGCTTGGAGAAGACCCTGGTGGACCTATCTAGGCTTGGAGAAGACCCTGGTGGACCTATCTAGGCTGCACAAAATCGATCTTCTTACAGAGCGTTCATCCATCAAGTCGCCATGGCTCATAATCGGGCTGAAGGCCATTAAAATAAATGAATAAAATCAGAAGATGTCCAGCAGTGCTATCAGTTCAGAACTGGCAGTAACGAGTGGGAGCAGCTACATCCATCTATTTTTCGGCAAAGTTGGACAAAATTGGTCTTCATGGAAGGATTGTGGCCAATAATCAGACCTTCTACATAGAAACAAGGGCAAAGGACTCAACTACATACAAAACAATGGGAATTGGCTGCAGAAAAATGTCATCAGGCGTCTGGACTGATGAGTGAAAATGTGAAGTAACAGAAGCAGAGTGTTCCTGAAGGGCTGGAGGAACATGGAACACAGCGGAGGGTTCTATAAGTTTGTGGCTACATTTCAGCAAATAGTGTTGGGTCAATTCTGAGAAATCCAGGCCGATCCTCCTCACCTCTTATGGCGTCTGGCTCCAAATGTATCCGGCAGCCGGACATCAACTTCACATGTACATTTCTCTTTTCTTCATTCACTTTTGCATTTTATTAATTAATAAAAATAACCTATTAACACTTCTATATTTGGAAGCTTTTTACTTTGTAGCTTTTTCTTCTACACCAAAAAGTTTGCACATCAGATTGTGTCCCTGGTGATTGATTATCTGAGTGTCTTGCTCTTATTCCTCTTATTCTGCCCCCTATTGGACACATGAAGGATTACCTCTCCTTGGTTTTCGACACCAGACATGGCGTACCCGGAGAAATCCTCCCATAATAGCAAAGTTTCCTCCGTTTCTTCCCAAGCAAGACTGTCACAGTCGTCCTCGAAATCATAGTCACGCCTGCAGAAATGGGGACCGTGGTTAGAGGTATTAACCAAGAGGGGCCGAGAAGTAAAAAGCTCATACATCTACAATGTTCTGAAATGTCTCACAATTGCTTTGCCCTTGCAGTACCACTTTCCACCACTCCAAGTGCCACATACGCTCCTTACAGTTAATGCAACAGCGCCCCCCCCGACTAGTGACCTCACTAAATGCTACTGCAAAAACCCTAGTTCTTCAATTGTTGCAAAACTACAACTCCCATTGAGTAATGCATGGATGCTGAGAGTTGTGGTTTTGCAGCTTTTGAAGAGCTGCAGTCTTATAGCAACATCCAGTGTGATTATATTGGTGAAGGTGAAGGTCGTACAGCTGGTTGAGCATCTTCTGCATCTCCTCGTTGATACTCAACGCTGTACTCTCGTCTTCCTCGGCGCCTCTTGCGCTCTCGCTATCACACACAGACGAGTCGTCATCGCCAGCAGGCTTCCGCTCTTTTCTCCTTCCCAAAACCTTCATTGGAGAGAGGTGGACAGTCTGGAGAAAAATAGAAGACAAGTGCTATAAAGTCTTAATAATACCTTAAAGGCAAATAATAAAATTCTTGTTTCCTGCAGCTGCCAGTAGGGGAAGCTCACTGAATACAGATTTATACAGTCACCACTAGAGGGAGCTCATTACATACATTTTTATACAACCAGTACTAGAGGGAGCTCACTGAATACAGATTTATACAGTCAGAACTAGGGGGAGCACACTGAATACAGATTTATACATTCACCACTAGAGGGAGCTCATTACATACATTTTTCTACAGCCAGCACAAGAGGGAGCTCACTGAATACAGATTTATAAAGTCACCACTAGGGGAGCTCACTACATACAGATTTATACAGTCACCACTAGAGGGAGCTCACTACATTCAGATTTATACAGTCACCACTAGGGGGGAGCTCACTGAATACATACTTTTATAGCCACCACTAAGGGGAACTCACTGAATACAGATTTATACAGCCACCACCAGGGGAGCGCACTGAATACAGATTTATACAGCCACCACTAGGGGGAGCTCACTGAATACTGATTTATACAGCCACCACTAGGGGAGCTCACTGAATACAGATTTATACAGCCACCACTAGGGGGAGCTAACTGAATACAGATTTATACAACCACCACTATGGGAAGCTCACTGAATACAGATTTATACAGCCACCACTAGGGGGAGCTCACTACATACAGATTTATACAGCCACCACTAGGGGGAGCTCACTATATACAGATTTATACAGCCACCACTAGGGGGTGCTCACTGAATACAGATTTATACAGCCACCACTAGGGGGATCTCACTACATAGGGGGAGCTCACTACATACAGATTTATACAGCCACCACTAGGGGGAGTTCACTACATACAGATTTATACAGCCACCACTAGGGGGAGCTCACTACATACAGATTTATACAGCCACCACTAGGGGGTGCTCACTGAATACAGATTTATACAGCCACCACTAGGGGGAGCTCACTACATACAGATTTATACAGCCACCACTAGGGGGTGCTCACTGAATACAGATTTATACAGCCACCACTAGGGGCTGCTCACTGAATAGATTTCTATAAACAGATTTGTATTGTGACAATATAAATGTTTTATTCCCAGCAACTGTTTAAATCTGTTATTGATGACAATATAGTTTACCAGATCAGGGGCGCTTCCCTTTTTCTAATAATTTTTCGTAGACTTGACACAATTAAGAACATTTATAAAATCTGTCATAGACGGGCGTCACACACTACGATTTTGTGTGGGAACTCCAAAACGATGTCAGTGGTTCGCGCTCGTGGACACATCGTTAGTGAGGTGTCACATGTATAGATAACGTTCAGGACGCAGCAGCGATATTACGGGCAGGTATCGCTCACACAACCAACGACTGATGCTTATCAATGATGTGAATAGGAGAAATCGGTCAGGAGATCGGTTATGGTGGTGTCACACAGAACAATGCAGCAGATTGGATGGTCGACATCCTGTGATATGGGGTCCGGTTCTCATATCTGTATATAACGATCTGACCACTTATCGCTAATCAGATCATGCTGTCACACGCAACGATGTCGTAGGAGCGATGCCAAATCAGGCATTTTCCAGCGAGATCTTTACAGATATCTTAGCGTGTGACGCCCGCCTTAGGCCCCTTTCACATAAGCGTTTTTGCTGAATTGTGGCAGATTCGGCAGATTTACCGTATCCGCCGCTTAACGGCCAACGTGGCCAACCTGCGGCCAGTCCTCATTCATTCTCTATGGGTCTTGCTGCAAGCCCCCATTCATTCTCTATGGGTTTTGCGGCAAGAGCGTTTTTTGTTGAGATCTGGCAAATCCGGCAGCTGCGGCAAGTCAAAAAAACGCAGATAACCACAATTTTTTGACTTGCTGCAACTGCCAGATTTGCCGGATCGTGACAAAAAACGCACTTGCCGCAAAACCCATAGAGAATGAAAGGGGGCTTGCCACAAGACCTATAGAGAATGAATGAGGGCTTGCCACAAGACCCATAGAGAATGAATGGGGGCTCGCCAGAAGACCCATAGAGAATGAATGGGGGCTCGCCACAAGATCCATAGAGAATGAATGGGGGCTCGCCACAAGACCCATAGAGAATGAATGGGTGCTCGCCACAAGACCCATAGAGAATGAATGGGGGCTCGCCACAAGACCCATAGAGAATGAATGGGGGCTCGCCAGAAGACCCATAGAGAATGAATGGGGGCTCGTCACAAGACCCATAGAGAATGAATGGGGGCTTGCTGCAAGTATGCCGTTATGCGACTGATGCAGTAAATCTGCCAGAATTGCCGCGTTTCAGCAAAAACACTGATGTAAAAGCAGCCTTAGACACGGTATATTTCTCTGTGCCCCCAATTAGTGCTACGATAAAGGAATTTTACGGCTAGTACCAACACTCCTCCTTCTCTGACCTGCAGCATGTTGATCATATCCTCGCAGCTGCGCTGCTGAGCCACGTCGCACAGTTTGGCGGTGATGTCGATGCGCCGGCAGATGTCCATGTCTACTCGCATGGCTTTCTCCTGGATCTTGGTGTCTAGGTCCGTCAAGTTCTAAGGAAAAGGACAGAAAACATTTGCATTCATTTATATAGAATTATTGTTCGGGTCTTTGGCAAATCTCTATAATTCTATGGAAACCGTCAGCAATGAACTTGTGATCTCATATTCTATGTGTCATGATGTAGAAAATCCTAATTATCCTCCCCTGTAGCTCTGTCTACGTTGTCATATGGTGAGACGGTCGAGATAACCATGTGCTGATAAACCTCAGATTGTAAAGTATTAATCTCTGTCTGTAAAGTTTCACTGTCGCAGATATTTACATTAGGCTGAAGGCACACTGTCGCATTGCACTCGGACCAGTATCATTAGCACAAGTTTGTTGCATTACACTCGCACTGCGAGAGAAATGCGAGTTCAATCCCAGCATGCTGCAATTGAATGCGATTTCCTCGAGCGAGTGGCCATGCAAAGTATATGGGTGCGAGTCAGACTCGCAAGTCAAACTCGCACCCATACGGCACACTGTGCGATAGTCGTACTCGTGCGCTTCAAACTCCGCGGATGTCAAAGTCGCAGAGTTTGAATTTGCCAGTTTGCCGATACAGTAACCAATCATCTTTCACCGCTGTGACAGCAGCGGTGAAAGATGATTATTAAAAACCCAGCTGCTGGGCCCATTTTGTAAATCACGGGGTTTAGCTGCTTATTAACCCCATCTACAGCCCATGTCAGCACAGAGGCTGCAGATGCGGCTAATAAACCAGATTATGCAGGGTTAACCTGATGTTAGTGTGGTGCAGCTTGTGTCCAGGTATGTCCACACTCCCTGGACACATGCTGACATCACACAGTGGCTCACCAGGGGCTAATTTATGCTGTAAGTAAAAGTCGACAATTATCGGTAATATGTAATTTACTGAAAATGCCGGGGGCGGCTCCTGAAGTCAGGAGCTGTCTGAGGTACTGTACACTATCCGACAGCTCCTGACTTCAGGATCCGCACGGCATTTTCAGTAGATTACATATTACCAATAATTGCGGCTTTTACTTAGAGCACAATTTAACCCCTGCTGAGCCACTGTGTGATGTCAGCATGTGTCCAGGGAGTGCGGATACTCCCTGGACACATGCTGGCACCACACAGACAACAGGTTAGCCCTTCAGTAACAGGCTTATTAGCCATATCTGCAGCCTCTGTGCTGACATGCCGCACAGAGGCTGCAGATGGGGTTCATAAGCAGCTAAACCCTGCGATTTACAAAATGACCACAGCAGTTGGGTTTTTAATAATCATCTTTCACCGCTGCTGTCACAGCGATGCAAGATGATTGGTTACTGTACCAGGAAACCGGCAAATTCAAACTCCGCAGCTTTGACAGCCGGTAAATGCTGTCTGCAGACCTGAAGTTTGCTTTAGGACCGCGGACAGCATCACACTGACACGCACCACACATGCACTCACGCAGCACACTCACATGCATACAGCCATACACACACACCACACTTGCACCACACTCACAAAAAAACACGCACAACACTAGCATCACTGTCATGCATCAAACACATTCCATGTGCCTCCAGCCTAACATAGCAATAATCTCCATTGCTCAGCCTGTTGGCTGGCGGATTCCATTAAAAAAAATGTTACTACATTTGCAAAGAACAGGAATATCCAAACTAAAAAAAACCCAAAAAATACAGAGTATTTATATGTATAACTAATATATATAATACTATATATTATTATTATATTATTTTATATTTATATAATATTTATATAATATTATAATATAACAACTTTGGCTGGAGGAAGGTTGTTTATTCGATATTACATATTATTATAATAGTAATAGTTTCAATATTAATTATTAATTAATGATTGTATGATATTTCTATCTAATTTCTATATAATGTTATATAATTAAATATATTAGACCAAGAAAGATAGGAAGCAGCACTCCTTATTTCAAGAATAGTTGGATGCCTTTATTCAGCCATCCAGTGTTATTATAATATTATAATCATTAGATAAAAATATCATATAATCATTAATTAGTAATAATTAATATTAAAACTATCACTATTATAATATGTAATATAAAATAAATATATAATAGTTATACTTTTAATATTAATTATGATAATATAATTATTATTTTTATACAAGTACAAAAAACATGAGCAATACAAGGCACAGACAGGTACAGGAGGAGCGAGGACCCTGCCCGCGAAGAATCACAGTCTATAAGGCATGGGTGAGGATACAGTGAGTGAGGAGAGATGACCCTGCTGACGAGGGCTCACAGTCTACAAGGGATGGGTGAGGATACAGTAGGTGAGGAGAGAGGACTCTGCCCATGAGGGCTCACAGTCTACAAGGGATGGGTGAGGATACAGTAGGTGAGGAGAGAGGACTCTGCCCATGAGGGCTCACAGTCTACAAGGGATGGGTGAGGATACAGTAGGTGAGGAGAGAGGACTCTGCCATGAGGGCTCACAGCCTACAAGGGATGGGTGAGGATACAGTAGGTGAGGAGAGAGAACTTTACCCATGAGGGCTCACAGTCTGCAAGGGATGGGTAAGGATACAGTAGGTGAGGAGAGAGGACCCTGCCCACGAGGGCTCACAGACTACAAGGGATGGGTGAGGATACAGCAGGTGAGGAGAGAGGACCCTGCATGCGAGGGTTCACAGTCTACAAGGAATAGGTTAGGATACAGCAAGTGAGGGAACAGGACCCTTCCCAGGAGGAGCGAGGACTCTGCCCGCGAAGAATCACAGTCTACAAGGGATGGGTGAAGATACAGTAGGTGAGGAGAGAGGACCCGCCCACGAGGGCTCACAGTCTACAAGGGGTGGGTGAGGATACAGTAGGTGAGGAGAGAGGACCCTGCCCACGAGGGCTCACAGCCTACAAGGGATGGGTGAGGATACAGTAGGTGAGGAGAGAAGACCCTGCCCACGAGGGGTCACAGTCTACAAGGGATGGGTGATGATACAGTAGGTGAGGAGAGAGGACCCTGCCCATGAGGGCTCACGGTCTACAAGGGATGGGTGAGGATACAGTAGGTGTGGAGAGATGACCCTGCCCACGAGGGCTCACAGTCTACAAGGGATGGGTGAGGATACAGTAGGTGAGAGAGAGGACCCTGCCTGCGAGGGCTCACAATCTACAAGGGATGGGTGAAGATACAGTAGGTGAGGAGAGAGGACCCTGCCACGAGGGCTCACAGCCTACAAGGGATGGAGGTGAGTGAACATACAAAAGGTGAGAGAGGACCCTGCCTGCGAGGGTTCACAGTCTACAAGGGATAGATGAGGATACAGTAGGTGAGGAAAGAGGACCCTGCCCACGAGGGCTCACAGTCTACAAGTGATGGGTGAGGATACAGTAGGTGAGAGTAGAGCTGGTCATGTGGCTGTAGAGTAGACTGAGGATTATTAATAATATTATTTTTTTTATTTTATATAATATATTTATTAATATGACATGTACTTCTACAGCCCCCACTCTGGATCTGCCCCCATCCACCTTCCCCACACTCCCTATCCCCATTCCCCATTGTACACTTGCTTTGAGTCAAAACTAATGTGTATTTAGCCTGCCAATAAAGCTTCTTTAAATCTTGATATACTATATACTTGATATACTATATATATATATATATTTATTTAGAGAATAAACCAGATCCATACATTGCTCATTAACCCCTTGAAGACGACTAATTCCGCTTTCAGCTGTTTGACCTTCATCGCCAGTTCTTCCTGGTACAGTGCCGACTCCTGCGCCTCCTGTGTGGGGAGAGAACATGTGATTATCAAGTGCATCCACATAGGAAAAATGTCCCGATACTTTCATCTTTTATCCTTAGATCATCCTATAATATAAGATGTTGTTAGTTTTAAATATAAGAGTCCTCGAGATAAAAAAAAAAAAAAAAAGATAAAAAACGTGCAGTACCAGCAATGACCACCGGGAGGCAGCCTGAGCCTTTTTATAAAGTTGTATCATCAGTGCAGTAGTTTTAGAACTTTGCATTTTAACCCCTTGGTGACCAAAATATTTTTGTGTGTTTTTTTCCCCTCCTTTTTGTAAATGCCATCAATTTCCTTTACTTTTCTGTGGACAATATTGTATTAGAGCTTGTTTTTTCTGGAACAAGTTGTCGTTTTATTGCACTTTTTGGGTGCAGAGGTGATGAAAAAACGTAAATATTTAATTTCTTACGATTAACTTATTTATTAAATAATTCCATCTTTCTAGCTTTGACACGTTTATTTTTATAATTAAATTTAAATTTCTTTATTTTTTAATTGTGAAAAAGGAGGTGAACTACACTTTTTTTTAATCCCAAAAAAGATCCACAGCAAATATATATATACATGTACAAAATATACAGATAAAAAATAAACAAATCCCATATACACATATGGGTTATAAGCATATGGATCATTTTGAATATATACTATAGCAATATCCCCTTATATATAGTGGGTGAGATAAGTGCTGAACACGTCAACAATTTCCTAAGTAAATATATTTCTAAAGTTAACATTAATTTTCCACCAGATGTCAGTAACAACCCATCCAATCCACACAGGCAAAGAGATCAAACCATATCTGATCATAGATTATGTGTAATAATGAAAAATGACATAGGGATAAAGTATTGAACACGTTACTGAAATGTATTTAATCCTCAGTACTTCGTCCTTTGTTGGTGATGAAGCTCCAGATACCTCCTGTATGGAGAAACTCGTCCCTGCATTGCTCAGGGGGATTTTGGCCCATTCTTCCACACAAACACTCTTCACCTCCTGCAGATCATGTGGATCCTTCTATGATCTCGGAGCTTTAGATCCTTCCAGACATTTTCTATTGGATTCAGCTCCGGTGATCGGCTCGGACATTCTAGCAGATTTATTATCTTTCCTTGGCTGTGTGTTTGGGATCATTGTCTTGTGAAATGTTTATCATTTATCATGTTTATCAGGAATGTCTCTGTACATTTGTCCATTCATCTTCCCTTCAATTATATGAAGTTCACCAGAGCCGTATGCTGAGACACAGCCGCTCACCATGATGCTCCCACCTCCACACTTCACTGTTGTTGGTGTTTTGGTTGTGATGGTGTGTATTGTGGCGTCCAAGGAGTTCAGTCTTTGTCTCATCAGACCAGACTATATTCTCCAGTATTTCACAGTCTTGTCTAAATGTTGTTGAGTAAACTTTAAACGCTCTTGAACCTGCTTTTTTTTTCAGCAATGGAGTCTTGTGTGGTGAGGGTTCATACAGGAGCGTAGATACAGGAGCGTGCATACAGGAGCGTGCATACAGGAGTGTGCATACAGGAGTGTGCATACAGGAGCGTGCATACAGGAGCGTGCATACAGGAGTGTGCATACAGGAGTGTGCATACAGGAGCGTTCATACAGGAGCGTAGATACAGGAGAGTGCATACAGGAGTGTGCATACAGGAGTGTGCATACAGGAGGGTGCGTACAGGAGCGTGCATACAGGAGCGTGCATACAGGAGTGTGCGTACAGGAGCGTGCGTACATGAGAGTGCATACATGAGCGTGCATACAGGAGTGTGCGTACAGGAGCGTGCGTACAGGAGCGTGCATACAGGAGCATGCATACAGGAGAGTGCGTACAGGAGCGTGCATACAGGAGCCTGCATACAGGAGCGTGCGGAGAGTGCGTACAGGAGCGTGCGTACAGGAGCGTGCGTACAGGAGCGTGCATACATGAGAGTGCATACAGGAGAGTGCGTACAGGAGCGTGCGTACAGGAGCGTGCATACAGGAGCATGCGTACAGGAGCGTGCGTACAGGAGCGTGCGTACAGGAGCGTGCGGAGAGTGCATACATGAGCGTGCATACAGGAGTGTGCGTACAGGAGCGTGCGTACAGGAGCGTGCATACAGGAGCATGCATACAGGAGAGTGCGTACAGGAGCATGCATACAGGAGCCTGCATACAGGAGCGTGCGGAGAGTGCGTACAGGAGCGTGCGTACAGGAGCGTGCGTACAGGAGCGTGCATACATGAGAGTGCATACAGGAGAGTGCGTACAGGAGCGTGCGTACAGGAGCGTGCATACAGGAGCATGCATACAGGAGAGTGCGTACAGGAGCGTGCGTACAG
The DNA here is from genome assembly GCA_033576535.1 of Allobates femoralis. Lineage (NCBI taxonomy): Eukaryota > Metazoa > Chordata > Amphibia > Anura > Aromobatidae > Allobates > Allobates femoralis. Next base: position 23,798,115 of record JARQOC010000006.1, read on the forward strand.
GAGCGTGCGTACAGGAGCGTGCGGAGAGTGCGTACAGGAGCGTGCGTACAGGAGCGTGCGTACAGGAGCGTGCATACATGAGAGTGCATACAGGAGAGTGCGTACAGGAGCGTGCGTACAGGAGCGTGCGTACAGTAGCGTGCGTACAGGAGCATATGTACAGGAGCGTGCATACAGGAGCGTGCGTACAGGAGCGTGCACATAGGAGCGTGTATTCAGGCCATGGAGGGGGAGTGCAGTTATAGTTTTCTCTGAAACATTTGTACTTGCTCATTCCAGGTCTTCCAGTACTGTCCAAAGATGGTCCTTGGCTCTTTTGTGATAATTGTTTTCACTGCTGTGTCTGAAATCTTGCAGGGAGCTCCTGGTTATGGCAGGTTTAGGGTGAAATGATGATCTTTCCACTTCCAGGTTATGGCCCCAGCAGAGATCACTGGAACCTTCAGTATGTCAAAAAATGTTAGGGATTGTTGCACCTGAAAGTGTGATATGGTCAAGGGCTGCTCTAAATTGGAACCTTCAGTAGTTAAGATATTCTTCTGTATCCAATGCCATTAATAAGATTGTGAAGGTCTTGAGACAGCTCACTGGTTTTACCCATCATGAGATGTTTCTTGTGTGGCATCTTGGTAATGAACATCAGTGGAAGCAGCTGATATTATCATCACTAAGTGGCAGGATTGCTTTCTAATTACTGACAGATTTCAGCCGGTGTCAGGACTTTCCAGGGCTTTTTGCACCACTTCATGTGAACAATACTTTTTCTGCATGTCTTTTCTCATTATTACACATCACTTAATTTATGGACATCCATGGATTGATTTCTTTGCCTGTGTGGATTGGATGGGTTGTTACCAACATCTGGTGAGAAATGAATGTCCATAGCATCTTCAGAAATAGATTTAATTTGAAAATTGCAGGCGCGTTCAATACTTATTTCACCCACTGTATATTATAGATCTGTTCACCTTATACCATACTTCTTTCTTTATGGGCTTATCACAGTATATACAGCCAACGTGACATCTGGAAAGGAATCTGTTATAGGATTGTTCCATATGGATCCAATTCTTCTTCTACAGAATATCTCTCTCCCCTGGATGACTGGTGCCTGATCTGTATATACAGGAGCATCTCAATGAATTAGAATATCATCAAAAAGTGAGTTTATTTCAGTAATTTAATACATAAAGTGAAACACATATATTATATAGAGTCATTACACACAGAGGGATCTATGTCATGTGTTTATTTCTGTTGATGTTGATGATTATAGGAAATTTGTAGTAGCGGTTTAATGGAGCACTGGGGTGAGAGTATATATCAGACAAAGATTTTTAAAGCAATAGTAGACCTTTATTGCCCTTTGCACAATCACAACACGTTTCGACAGTATATTCCTGTCTTCATCAGGTAGTACAACCAAGAACCATGCTTGAGGACCTGCAGTGACATAGTTCCGGTGGCCACCAGTTACATGACTCCTCCGGAAATGATGTGGGAGCTGTGACAGCGGGAACCATCGGTCCAGGAGAACCGTTCCAGCAACGAGTCTGGTCCCCCCACCAACGCTTTACCTTAGTAGGTGAGTGACCCCTTGGCCTCTTATATTAGATTTAACTCACCACTAGGTGTTTTCACCTTGCGCCCCCTCTCTTATTTTCTTATATTCACGAGTGTTGATGATTATAGCTTACAGCCAATGAAAACCCAAAGGTGATTATCTCATAAGATTAAAGTAGAGAGGATGAAGGGTTAAAAACAGCTCTGCCGTATTCCACGAGACATCAAAGCGTGAGTATAATATTGATTTAGTAGTCTACGCGTTTCAGGGCTCCCTGGCGCCTTCCTCAGGATAAATCAGTATCATATTGCCATGTTTGAGGGAGGCCTGAAACTCATTGACTAATAAATCAATATTATATTCACCCTTTGATGTCTGGTGGAATACGGCAGCGTGGTATTTAACCCTTCATCCTCTCTACTTTAATATTCTGAGGTAATGACCTTTGGGTTTTCATTTGCTGTAAGCCATAATCATCAACATTAACAGAAATAAACACTTGAAAAAGATCCCTCTGTGTAATGACTCTATATATGTTTCACTTTATGTATTGAATTACTGAAATAAAGTCACTTTTTTATGTTATTCTGATTCATTGAGATGCACCGGTATATACAGATCAGCCATCAGTCATCCAGGGCAGAGGTACATATCTATTTAAATTGGATTTGGATCCATGTGGAGCAATCCCATAACAGATTCTTTTCCAGATCCTTTGAGATGCACCTCTATGCTGACATCAATATATTTGATCATTTCAATCTTTACGTCATCTCCAGATACCTAAAGACATGTTTCTTTGGCCAAAAATGGTATTTGTAATTGGATTTCTTTTGAAATTTTGCCCGTTTCCCTTTTATTGCCTCTGTGTTTCGCCGTCTATTGGCTTCAGCACGGGTTAACTAAGAATGTATCAGTGAGCTGGCTGTGGCAGGTTCTAACTCTTTCTTTTCTTGTAATTTCTCCACTGATTATGACCACAGATGTAATCCTATCCTCATAAGTCTCATTGATGGTTAGTTGGGCTCGATGGTGACGGCAGGTAGGGACGAAGTAGCTAACGTCTCCACCTACGTGGGGATTTTAGGATGGATGTGAATGAAGAGGTTTTACATATTCAGTAATTCATTTATTTAAGTCTGTGGAAACAGCTCTGGCAGAGCCCGAAGCCTCGAGGCCGTGGATGTCCTGACCGCCATGTATCTAGGTCACATCATATCTAATTAGTCAAAGAGGAACATATGCTAATGTTATCCAGGCGTGAGGGACGTTCTACAGTGAATCACACTGCCTAGATGTTACCCCAATATCTCCACGTTCACTTTAACACGGTTCCTGGAAGCTCAGATATGAGGAGCTGTTTGATGGTGCCCCGACAGGGTCAGATGATAATGAAGATGCACAGCACATATGTCCCGAGACCAGTTAAACCTCCCTTCTCTGTAGATTCAGGCTGGATTCACGCACCAAGTGAACATTAAGCCTAAAAAATCTGCACCAAAATCAGCATTGATGACTTTATGTAATAATAATATTATAATAATGTAGAGCAAGTGATTGTAATAAACTTTCAAATATGCTTTATTAATAAAATCTGGAATCAAACCATTCATAAACCTTCCACAAGGTGTCCCCACTACACTGTGTGTGAAGCATACATATGTTCATTATCACTCAGATCCGTCTTCAAGCTTCTCACGCTGAATACGGGCATGTTACCCTATAAGGTAAAGGGGGTGTGGCCTACACTGCTGATTGCAGCTGATGAAGAAACAATGTATCAGAATTACTTCAAATTACAGCACAGTTGCTAATCAATGTCAGGATCGCTGTAAACTCGTCTTTCTTTGACACAATCTGTCATCTGGCTCCACACAGCTCAGTCACGATCTCTGTTAACCCCTTCTCCGCTGTCCCATTGTACTGCTCCCTATCAGATGCTGGCCACGCCCAAACAGACATAAAAAATAACTTTTTTCTTCGTTGGGTTGCAGATCATGCAGTTTTTCATTGGATTTTTGGACTTTCCACATTATACAAATCTGTATTTAGTTCCAGGCAATGGGGTAGATAGAGGAAGAGTGTGATAATCAGCAGGGTGTATACAGTATTAGTACATAGATGTGTAGATAGGATGATATAATGGAAGCGATTGTCTCACCTCGTCCAGCTCGTTCACCCTCTGCTGCAGCTGAACACGAGCCGTGTACTCCTCCTCCCATCTGCAAGAGACAAACACTGGAAAATCAACAGCCGGACTCTATATACAGAAGAGGGAGCGTTCAGGAGCAATTATTAGTATATTTAACTATATTTGTGAAGTCACAATGGGTCTCGTTTAAATGACAATATTCTGTTCACCACTAGAGGGAGCCCATGAGCCTTTCTGTATACAGTACTGTTAATGAGCATGCAGAGAGCTCCCCCTAGTGGTGGCTATAATAAGAGATAATTAGATTTACATGAAGAATAAATGTGTGGTCAGAAATACAAAAAACATCAGGTTTCACATTTCAACTTTTCACATCTAGTAAAATACTTCACCAAGGAAAAAAATCACAGAAATGTCCTGAGGGGGTCATGTATCATTGATTTTACTACATTATTGTTATAAAATGCAACATTTAGTGCTCGTTTTTTTTGTGTAATCTCATGCTTTATTTCTTTTTTTCACTTTTTTATTAAATGTAGACAATGTGGCCATGGGTTAATATACCTTATGTTTTTAGATGGATTTATGACTTGTGATTTAAAAAAAAAATCTATCTATCTATCTATCGATCTATCTATCTATATCTATTTCACTATGTATCTACCTATCTATGAATCACATATCAATCTATAAGCCCCGTTACACGCTTCAATGTCCCAGCGAGCCCACCAACGATCGGGATCGCTGGGACATTGAAGGCTGATCGCTGGTGAGCTGTCACACAGGCAGACTCACAAACGATCCGGACCAGCGAGCATGCTGGTATCCAAGGTAAACAGCGGGTAACTAAGCTCTGCACGGCGCGAGTCTATCACACGGCACATCTGTGTCACGATTGTCTCTCTTAATTTGGAGACTCGTGACTGTTTTGGGACCTCTGTCTCACTCCTGTATTGAGACTTCATATTAAACGTGTTTCTTTCCTTTGGCAGTTGAGGAGTTAATGACATTTCTGTTGCTAGCAAGCTAGCTAGTTCTTTGTCCAGGTGTTGCTAATCTGTGATCACTCCCATTCCCTTTATATGGTCACATGGTTCCAGCATCCTTTGCTGGTGATTGAACTTATTCTTGGTCAAGCTTCCTGAGGTGAAGCCTCAGTAGAGCTGACTACTGCCAAACAGTTTGCTGCCAAGGAGCGTGGCAGCAGGCGTGATGTTGTTTGTTGTTCCCTGCCTGTGTTTCCTTCTCCTCTTGTTGTTATGATTGCAGTGGTTGGGACTAGTGCTCCCGCAGGCCATTTCCCTGTTGAGGGCTAACATCAGGGCCAGCAAGATGCCTAAATATCATGTTCGACAATGAGTTGAAAGAACCCATATAGGGACAGTAGGGAGATCAGGGCTCAGCCGCAGGTGAGTGCAGGAGGTCTACTCTTCTCTTCCCTATGAGCAGGGCCCTCCGATGTATTTGTCTTCCCCTGGTGTCTCACCTTCTGTTGTTTTGTGTAGTGCCCCGGACATCGTAGGTCCATACGCCACTGTCACGCGCAGTGGCCGGACACCCCCTATGTTCAGTGTGACTGTCTGCTATTGGCGATCTTTGCCTGCTAATCCTGGAAGTAGCTCCAGATCTGTCAGATTGTTGGGGTATTTCTTGTGTACAGCAGCCGTTTCAGTCCACCACATATTGTCACTTTGATTCAGGTCTGGGCTCAGGCTCGGCCATGCCAGAACTTTAAGCTTCTCCTGGCGAAGCCATTCTTCTGTTGATTTAGAGGTCGCTTAGGGTCGTTCTCGTGCTGACAGGTGAAATGTCTGGAGTGTTAGATGCAAAATTAACCGATTGTTCTGTTTATAATTCCCTCCACCTTGACTAAAGCCCCAATTCCAGCTGTCAAAAAAAAGCTCTAAAGCACAATGCTGCCTCCACCATGCTTCACTGTGGGTATGGTGATCATCTGGTGATGCACAGTTTTGCTTTGCACCTTTGGGATTAATGGCCAAAAAGTTCAACCTTGGTCTCATCAAACTATTACATATTTTCCACATATTTTTTGCAGACTTGATGTAGGTTTTGTCAAAACAGTAGGACCTTGATGTTTTCCTATGTAAGAAAAGCCTTCTATCTTTCCACCCTCCCCACAGACTAGACATACGAAAAATACGGGAGATTGTTGTCACATGCAGAACACACAGAGGATGTGCCAGAAATTCATGCAGCTCCTTTAATGTTCCCTCCAGCCTCTTAGCAGCCTCCTGGACGAATTTACTTATTGTTTTTCCATCAATTGTTGATGGACATCCAATTTTAGGTGAAGTCACTGTTCTGCCAAATTTAAGTCACTTCTTGATGACTTCACAGGGTCCATTTCTTGGAAATGTTTTATACCTTTCTCCTGACTGATAACTTTTAACAATAAGATGCCTTTGCTGTGTTGTCAGCTGTTTATGGCTTTTGCTGTAAAATGCAACTAAGAAAATATCAGAAATATCCTCCTAGATCAACAAAACATTTAATGGGGAATAATCAGAATGGCTGTAAATGATAGTGGCCATGCACCAAATACTATATAGGGTAAACATGATCGGCGCATTATAAACACATCCAGATCCCCAATTATAAGAGGTTGTTCACACTTATGCAACCACATTATTTTGTTATTTTTATATCCCCCCTTTAAATGATTTCAGTTTGTTGCTCCATAGATTTGTACAGGCTCTGGATGACATTAAAAGTAGTATTTTTTTTGGACATTACAAATGCACAAGATTTTAACTGGGGCGTGTAGACTTTTTAGATCCCCTTACAGGTGCATCTCAATGAACAGTCCTCAGGGATGCACATCCATGTAAAGCAGGTGCAGGGGTCGCAGGGGTCGGAGGGCGCTGGGCCCCTGTACCTCCAGGCCCAGTCACACTTGCGAACCCTGCGACCGCGGTTGTTACACCACTGTGTATCCCCATCAGCCCCTTGCACCCCCAATTAGGTATCCCTATAAACCCCATAATTTCCCAATATGGCATCAGTATCAAAACACACACGGACACACACACAAATTCAGGGACACACACACAGAGACATATACACACACTCAGGGACACACACATACACTCTGGGACACACACACACAGGGACACACACACTCAGGGACACACACAGAGACACATACACACAGAGACACATACACACACTCAGGGACACACACACTCCGGGACACACACACAAAGGGATACACGCTCAGGGACACACACATACACTCTGGGACACACACACACAGGGACACACACACTCAGGGACACACACAGAGACACATACACACAGAGACACATACACACACTCAGGGACACACACACTCCGGGACACACACACAAAGGGATACACGCTCAGGGACACACACATACACTCCGGGACACACACACACAGGGACACACACAAGGACACATACACACACAGGGACACACACACACTCAGGGACACACACACACTCAGGGACACACACACACAGGGACGCATGCACACACAGGGATACACACACACAGGGACACTTCTCTCCAGTCCACCGACACCGCTCTCAGCCTGTAGGTGTCCCGATGCCGCCAATGCATGTAGCACGGCACCGCTCTAATCTCCCTGCCTCAGATGCCATAAGTGCACGGTGCCGCTTTCCCGGGCAATAACAGGCCACAAGCCGCCTGGGCAGCCAATCACAGGCCAGAAGCTGACATCATGCGCCGACTGGCCTGTGATTGGCCGCCGGGCTTGTGATTGGCCAATACAGCGGCGGGGGGCAAGGAGAATAGAATGATGCCAGACTTTATGCATCCGGCGGCTGTGATCAGCCACTTGGGGGCATGGACATCCATGTAAAGCAGGTGCAGGGGTTGCAGGGGTGAGCGGGCGCCGGGCCCCTGTACCTCCAGGCCCGGTCGCACTTGTGACCCCTGCAACCGCCATCGTTATACCTCTGTCAATGAATTAAAAAGTTAATTTATTTTCGTAATTCAATACATAAAGTGAAACACATCTATTATATAGAGTCATTACACACAGAGGCATCTGTTTCATGTGTTTATTTCTGTTAATATTGATGATTATGACTTACAGCCAATGAAAAGCACACTATCGTATTCCACTAGGGGTGAATATAACATTGATTTATGTTTCCCAGAAAAGCCCTGAAACATGGTAATATGATATTGACCTGCCCTGAGGAAGGGGCCAAGGAGCCCTGAAACGCATTGGCTAATATAGCAAAATTATATTCACCCTTTGATGTCTGGTGGAATACAGCAGCGTGGTGTTTAACCCTTCATCCTCCCTCCTCTATAGGCACAACGCTGGAGACAGCAGCAGCTGTGATCTGATTTTATAGTGGTTGTGACTCTCACAACCACACAAGGTGAAGCCTCTGATACCTATTTAGGTCATATTTTATCTCTCAGACCCTTCATCCTCCCTACTTTAATTTTCTGAGATAATGACATTTGGGTTTTCATTAATCATCAACATTAACAGAAATAAACACATGAAATAGCTCCCTCTGTGTGTAATGACTCTATATAATATATGGGTGTCACTTTATGTATTGAATTAGTGAAATAAAGTCACTTTTTGATGATATTCTGATTCATTGAGATGCTGCTGTATGACATTTCACCTTCTCTGATATCTTGTTTTCTCGTTCCTCTGAGATGATTCATTATAAATCCTATAAACATACTTGAGATAACTAACAACAGGACTCACGATAAACACTCCATAGCCGGGGGCCCCACATTTAGAGCCCCAGCAATGCTCATACAGAGGGGCCGGGGGCCCTTGGCTCTGGATCTGAAGGCACGGCGGCGGTGGGGCCGCTTCGTACGACTCTATAATCCTTTATTATTGATCAATCCTTGTAAAAAGAACAAGTTTTCCCAAATTCTGCATGAATCGTAAAAGATGCCGTTCACACAGAGTCATCTGCCCCAGGGAGCAGTTGTTTGGGGACTCTGTCCCCCCTCCCCAGACTTTGGCTGATTCCCTCCAGCCCCAAACGCTGCGCAGCTGTATTGTGTGTGACAGTTGCGCTCGGGGCCGTGTATAACATGGACGATCTGCTGAGGTAGCAGATATTTTTATAGATCATTAGGGATTGGTCCACGAGAATGACGTGGGGAAAACATTAAAAACACAAATCATAATTATATTACATGGTGGAGAAGCTGTTTGTCATAGCAACCAATCAGATTGCAGGTGTCGCTTTCCAAAGGGACTCTGAGAAATGAGAGGTGAAATCTGATTGGTTGCACTTTGCACTTGTTATGATCCTATTTCTACCAATCTGCTGCTGCACAGTCTGTACATTCTTTATGAACTGATAAAATGCTGAAAATCTATGCTAATGAAGAAATGTCAACATTAGATATATACACACCTCACATCCAGCCTATATCACTAGGAGAGACACACAGAGCTCACATCCAGCCTATATTACTAGGAGAGACACACAGAGCTCACATCCAGCCTATATTACTGGAGAGACACACAGACCTCACATCCAGCCTATATTACTGGAGAGACACACAGACCTCACATCCAGCTTATATTACTGGAGAGACACACAGAGCTCACATCCAGTCTATATTACTGGAGAGACACACAGACCTCACATCCAGCCTATATTACTGGAGAGACACACCGAGCTCACATCCAGCCTATATTACTGGAGAGACACACAGAGCTCACATCCAGTCTATATTACTGGAGAGACACACAGACCTCACATCCAGCCTATATTACTGGAGAGACACACCGAGCTCACATCCAGCCTATATTACTGGGAGAGACACACAGACCTCACATCCGGCCTATATTACTGGGAGATACACACAGACCTCACATCCAGCCTATATTACTGGAGAGACACACAGAACTCACATCCAGCCTATATTACTGGGAGAGATACACAGACCTCACATCCGGCCTATATTACTGGAGAGACACACAGACCTCACATCCAGCCTATATTACTGGAGAGACACACCGAGCTCACATCCAGACTATATTACTGGGAGAGACACACATACCTCACATGCAGCCTATATTACTGGGAGACACACAGAACTCACATCCAGCCTATATTAATGGAGAGACACACAGACCTCACATCCAGCCTATATTACTGGGAGAGACACACAGACCTCACATCCAGACTATATTACTGGAGAGACACACAGACCTCACATCCAGCTTATATTACTGGAGAGACACACAGAGCTCAAATCCAGCCTATATTACTGGAGAGACACACAGACCTCACATCCAGCCTATATTACTGGGAGAGACACACAGAGCTCACATCCAGTCTATATTACTGGAGAGACACACAGACCTCACATCCAGCCTATATTACTGGGAGAGACACACAAACTTCACATGCAGCCTCTGTTACTGGAGAGACACACAGAGCTCACATCCAGCCGATATTACTGGAGAGACACACACAGAGCTCACATCCAGACTATATTACTGGAGAGACACACAGACCTCACATCCAGACTATATTACTGGAGAGACACACAGACCTCACATCTAGCCTATATTACTGGGAGAGACACACAGAGCTCACATCCAGCCTATATTACTAGAGAGACATACAGACCTCGCATCCAGCCTATATTACTGGAGGGACACACAGACCTCACATCCAGCCTATTATAGTGGGAGACACACAGAGCTCACATCCATCCTATATTACTGGAGGGACACACAGACCACACATCCAGCCTATATTACTAGGAGAGACACACAGACCTCACATCCAGCCTATATTACTGGAGAGACACACAGGCCTCACATCCAGTCTATATTTCTAGAGAGACACACAGGCCTCACATCCAGCCTATATTACTGGAGAGACACACAGACCTCACATCCAGCCTATATTACTGGAGAGACACACAGACCTCACATCCAGCCTATATTACTGGAGAGACACACAGACCTCACATCCAGCCTATATTACTGGAGAGACACACAGACCTCACATCCAGCCTATATTACTGGGAGAGACACACAGAGCTCACATCCAGTCTATATTACTGGAGAGACACACAGACCTCACATCCAGCCTATATTACTGGGAGAGACACACAACCCTCACATGCAGCCTCTGTTACTGGAGAGACACACAGAGCTCACATCCAGCCGATATTACTGGAGAGACACACAGACCTCACATCCAGACTATATTACTGGAGAGACACACAGACCTCACATCCAGCCTATATTACTGGAGAGACACACAGACCTCACATCTAGCCTATATTACTGGGAGAGACACACAGAGCTCACATCCAGCCTATATTACTGGAGAGACACACAGAGCTCACATCCAGCCTATATTACTGGAGAGACATACAGACCTCGCATCCAGCCTATATTACTGGAGGGACACACAGACCTCACATCCAGCCGATATTACTGGAGAGACACACAGAGCTCACATCCAGGCTATATTACTGGGAGACACACACACACACCTTATCCAGCCTATATTACTGGAGAGACACACAGACCTCACATCCAGCCTATATTACTGGAGAGACACATAGACCTCACATCCAGCCTATATTACTGGGAGGACACATAGACCTCACATCCAGCCTATATTACTGGAGAGACACACAGATCTCACATCCAGCGTATATTACTGGAGAGGCACACAGGCCTCACATCCAGCCTATATTACTGGAGAGACACACACAGCTCACATCCAGCCTATATTACTGGGAGACACACAGACCTCACATCCAGCCTATATTACTGGGAGAGACACACAGACCTCACATCCAGTCTAGATTACTGGGAGACACACAGACTTCACATCCAGCCTATATTACTGGGAGAGACACACAGACCTCACATCCAGCCTATATTACTGGGAGAGACACACAGACCTCACATCCAGCCTATATTACTGGGAGAGACACACAGAGCTCACATCCAGCCTATATTACTGGAGAGACACACAGGGCTCACATTCAGCCTATATTACTGGAGAGACACACAGACCTCACATCCAGTCTAGATTACTGGGAGAGACACATAGCTCACATCCAGCCTATATTACTGGAGAGACACACAGACCTCACATCCAGCCTATATTACTGGGAGAGACACACAGAGCTCACATCCAGCCTATATTACTGGAGAGACACACAGAGCTCACATTCAGCCTATATTACTGGGAGAGACACACAGAGCTCACATCCAGCCTATATTACTGGAGAGACACACAGAGCTCACATCCAGCCTATATTACTGGAGAGACACACAGAGCTCACATCTAGCCTATATTACTGGAGAGACACACAGACCTCACATCCAGCCTATATTACTGGAGAGACACACAGACCTCACATCCAGCCTATATTACTGGAGAGACACACAGACCTCACATCCAGCCTATATTACTGGAGAGACACACAGAGCTCACATCCAGCCTATATTACTGGGAGAGACACACAGACCTCACATCCAGCCTATATTACTGGGAGAGACTATCATATTTTGTGTTTCCATTCTTCACAATTTTCAAGATCTCTGTTTGCAGTCAGTGAATATGAAGAGTTGTGCACACTCCTGGTGCAGGATGAAGAATGGTTGTAAGTCACAGTAAATGATAGGAAGACGTCCAAATCCGCACAGAGGAGACCATTGCCAGTGGCTTTATGACACCTCCAGCGTCTCCAATGCTCAGATGACTCAGGCTATCCGGAGAAACGACAATTTCAGGCAGCTCATTCATTCCATATATGTGACAGCCAATGGCGGAATACCTGCGGGGCCCGGAGCCGGTAGCTCTCTGCTCCACCATTGAATTCCAACTGCAGACGCTTCAAAGGAATTGTTACACAGGAATTTTACAGGTTCAGCAGATAATCCATATTCTTTGTATAATATTTCTATATCCGCCATTTCTCATACAGAGATGAAGCTGCTGTGGGGAATCTTACAGGCAATGCTCTCTGGGAAAATTATGCATATTGTCTCTCCTCCAGAAGGAATAAAACTCTCTCTAATGCCCCAAGAGGTTTATTTATGGAGAAAGTTACTGTTCTACCAGGGTAAACTACAGCAATCCTCCTTTCTTCACCTTCCTACAAACAGGGAGCCTTATAACCACACAAGGTGAAGCCTCTGATACCTATTTAGGTCATATTGTATCTCTCAGACCCTTCATCCTCCCTACTCTATATGCACCACGCTGGGGACTGCAGAAGCTGTGATCTGCTTTTATAGTGGTTGTGGCTCTCACAACCACACAAGGTGAAGCCTCTGATACCTATTAGGTCATATTTTATCTCTCAGACCCTTCATCCTCCCAACTTTAATTTTCTGAGATAATGACCTTTGCGTTTTCATTAATCATCACATTAACAGAAATAAACACATGAAATAGCTCCCTCTGTGTGTAATGACTCTATATAATAGATGTGTGTCACTTTATGTATTAAATTACTGAAATAAATGACATTTTTGATGATCTTCTAATTCATTGAGATGTTTGGTTTTTTTTATGGGTCCAAGCATCTGGTGGGAGGGGGAAGCCCACATTTTTCCCAGAGGTTATTGGGACTTTAGTCGCTGCCTACAAGGTCAATCTGCCGTTATTCACCTACACAGAAACGTTAGTGCCCGGGGGCCATACTGACATTTTTTTGCAGTGACTAAATTAAAAAGCAAAAACTGTGAAGAGGCGACGACGTTCTTGTCCGGACTCATCACAAGTCACAAACATAGTAAAGAAGAAACGCGATCTGCAGCATTGCAGTCTGATAGTCTGATTTACATTCTTCTGCATTCTTTTTGAGGGGTTGTCGATGTGTCATCGCGTTGTGCTTGTTTGACCCTTACTAAAAGGAATTATACTGTAAGGTCACAGAACAGCCAAGGGTCCACGTACGTACCAATATAGTGGCTGACGCACAGAATCCCTTGCTTCCCTTCCCACAGATATGAACAGTTCTAACTCTGCCCATTAGGGGGAGCTCAGGAGTTGAAGTTTATTGTGAGCTCCCTCTAGTGGTGGCTGCAGGCGGCAAGAATAGTATTTTGTGAGTATCACGGTATAAAGGCAAACTGTGGATTGTCCATTCTTTTTTAGTCTTTGTTCTATAATCCCTTTAAACTCAGCTTTTATAGACATTTCTATTTGTATATTAGGAACATTATTATTATTATGAATATTATTATGATTTTTTTTCAACTGTACCTCCCTTTTTATAAGCGTCAAATTCTGGACCTAAAATGTAACAGTACATACTTTATTATTAATTATTTTTAGTTATTATTGTTTAATTCAAAATAAATCATCTCTGCTAATAGCCCTGCTTTAAATTCTCATGCTGTTATATGTATACAGCTTAAATGCAGACCCATGAAGAGCATCATCCACAGATTCACCATAACAGAGCGTCATCCACAGATCCCCCATAAAGAGCGTCATCACAGATCCCCTATAACAGAGCGTCATCCACAGATCCTCCATAACAGAAAGTCATCCACAGATCCCCCATAACAGAGCATCATCCACAGATCCCCCATAAAGAGCGTCGTCACAGATCCCCTATAAGAGAGCGTCATCCACAGATCCTCCATAACAGAAAGTCATCCACAGATCCCCCATAACAGAGCATCATCCACAGATCCCCCATAAAGAGCGTCATCACAGATCCCCTAAAACTGTGCGTCATCTACAGATCCCCCAAAACAGAGCGTCATCCACTGATCCCCCATAACAGAGCTTCATCCACAGATCCCCATAACAGAGCAGTATCCACAGATCCTCCATAACAGAGCGTCATCCACAGATCCCCCATAACAGAGCGCCATCCACAGATCCCCCATAACAGAGCGCCATCCACAAATCCTCCATAACAGAGCGTCATCCACAGATCCCCCATAACAGAGCGTCATCCACAGATCCCCATAACAGAGCGTCATCCACAGATCCCCCATAACAGAGCGTCATCCACAGATCCCCCATAACAGAGCATCATCCACAGATCCCCCATAACAGAGCATCATCCACAGATCCCCCATAACAGAGCGTCATCCACAGATCCCCCATAACAGAGCATCATCCACAGATCCCCCATAAAGAGCGTCATCACAGATCCCCTATAACAGAGCGTCATCCACAGATCCCCCATAACAGAGCGTCATCCACAGATCCCCCATAACAGAGCGTCATCCACTGATCCCCCATAACAGAGCGTCATCCACAGATCCCCCATAACAGGGCGTCATCCACAGATCCCCCATAACAGAGCGTCATCCACAGATCCCCCATAACAGAGCGTCATCCACAGATCCCCCATAACAGAGCGTCATCCACAGATCCTCCATAACAGAGCGTCATCCACAGATCCCCATAACAGAGCGTCATCCACAGATCCCCATAACAGAGCGTCATCCACAGATCCCCCATAACAGAGCATCATCCACAGATCCCCCATAACAGAGCGTCATCCACAGATCCCCCATAACAGTGCATCATCCACAGATCCCCCATAACAGAGCATCATCCACAGATCCCCCATAACAGAGCATCATCCACAGATCCCCATAAAGAGCGTCATCCACAGATCCCCCATAACAGAGCATCATCCACAGATCCCCATAACAGAATGTTGTCCATAGATCCACCATAACAGAGTGTTATCCACAGATCCCCCATAACAGAGCGTCATCCACAGATCCCCCATAACAGGGAGTCACCCACAGATCCCTCATAACAGAGCGTCACCCACAGATCCCCCATAACAGAGCGTCACCCACAGATCCCCCATAACACAGCGTCATCCACAGATCCCCCATAACAGAGCGTCACCCACAGATCCTCCATAACAGAGCGTCATCCACAGATCCCCCATAACAGAGCGTCATCCACAGATCCCCCATAACAGAGCATCATCCACAGATCCCCCATAACAGAGCGTCATCCACAGATCCCCCATAACAGAGCATCATCCGCAGATCCCTCATAACAGAGCGTCATCCACAGATCCCCCATAACAGAGCGTCATCCACAGATCCCCCATAACAGAGCGTCATCCACAGATCCCCCATAACAGATCCTCATCCACAGATCCCCCATAACAGAGCATCATCCACAGATCCCCCATAACAGAGCGTCATCCACAAATCCCCCATAACAGAGCGTCATCCACAGATCCCCCATAGCAGAGCGTCATCCACAGATCCTCTATAACAGAGCGTCATCCACAGATCCCCCATAACAGTGCATCATCCACAGATCCTCCATAACAGAGCGTCATCCACAGATCCCCCATAACAGATCCTCATCCACAGATCCCCCATAACAGAGCGTCATCCACAGATCCCCCATAACAGAGCGTCATCCACAGATCCCCCATAACAGAGCGTCATCCACAGATCCTCTATAACAGAGCGTCATCCACAGATCCCCATAACAGTGCATCATCCACAGATCCTCCATAACAGAGCGTCATCCACAGATCCTCTATAACAGAGCGTCACCCGCTGATCCTCCGTAACCAGGGCTGCCACTAGGGAAGCGCCCGGGAACGCACAAAAATTGCAACAGGGCTATGTTCGGAGTGCGCGCGGAGGGTGCCATACACAGGCACATGCGATCCCATGTTAAACATAGGAACGCATGTGCGCAAGCGTTTTGCTGCGTTTGGTGCGCTGCGTTTTAAACGCAGGTGTGAAGGCACCCTTACAGGACCTGTGATGATGTCACATGGAGGGGAAGGGTCAGGGGCACATGATCAGCTCCTTGAGGTATGCAGGACTGTGACTGTGCTGGCTGTCATGATGCTGGATGAGATGAAGTTTATGTGTGGGGTCAGGAGGGATTTACAGTGTGGATGTAGCAGAGCCGTGTGTACGAGGTGTACGGAGCGGAGCCGAGTGTGTACGAGGTGTATGGAGCAGAGCTGTGTGTACAAAGTGTACGGAGAGGAGCCGAGTGTGTACGAAGTGTACGGAGCGGAGCCGCGTGTGTACGAGGTGTACGGAGCAGAGCCGCGTGTGTACGAGGTGTACGGAGCAGAGCCGAGTGTGTACGAGGTGTACGGAGTGGAGCCAAGTGTGTACAAGGTGTACGGAGCGGAGCCGAGTATTTACAAGGTGTATGGATCGGAGCCGCGTGTGTATGAGATGTACGGAGCGAGCAGAGTGTGTACGAGGTGTACGGAGCAGAGCCGAGTGGGTACTAGGTGTACGGAGCGGAGCCGAGTGTGTACGGTGTGTCACAGGAGGGAGGGTCGGTGTATGAGTGTACGGAGCAGGAGCCGCTGTGTCATGGTGTATGGCAGTGAGCGAAGTTTCGAGGTGTACGGAGCGGAGCGAGTTGTACAGTGGATCGTAGCAGAGCCGTGTGTACAGGTGTACGGAGCGGAGCCGAGTGTGTACGAGGTGTATGGAGCAGAGCGTGGTGTACAAGTGTACGGAGCGGAGCCGAGTGTGTATGAGGTGTACGAGCAGGCGGTGTGTACGAGGTGTACGGAGCGGAGCCAGTGTGTACGAGTGTGTACGGAGAGGAGCCGAGTGTTACGAGGTGTACGGAGTGAGCCAAGTGTGTACGAGGTGTACAGAGCAGAGCCGTGTGCTACAGGTGTACGGAGACGAGCCGAGTGGTAGAGGTGTACGGAGCAGAGACCGAGTGTGTACGAGGTGTACGGAGCAGGAGTCGTGTGTGTACAAAGTGTACGGAGAGGAGCCCGGATGTGTACAGAGTGTAAGGAGGGAGCCGAGTGTGTACGAGTGTACGGAGCGGAGTCCGGTGTGTAAGGTGTATGGATCGGCAACGCAGAGTGTACGAGGTGTACGGAGCAGAGCGAGTATGTACAAGGTGTAGCGACGGAGCGATAGGAGCGAGCTGTGTGTACAGAGTCGTTGGAGGAGAGCGAGCCGAGTGTGTACGAGGTGTACGGAGCGGAGCAGTGGTAAGGATCGAGCAGGTGTGTACGAGGTGTACGGAGCGGAGCGATGTGTACTGAGGTGTACGGAGCGAGCCGAGTGTGTATGAGGTGTACGGAGCAGAGCCGAGTGTGATGAGGTGTACGGAGCAGAGCCGAGTGTGTACGAGGTGTACGGAGCCAGGCAGCAGAGCCAGCAT
Source organism: Allobates femoralis (assembly GCA_033576535.1). Classification (NCBI taxonomy): domain Eukaryota; kingdom Metazoa; phylum Chordata; class Amphibia; order Anura; family Aromobatidae; genus Allobates; species Allobates femoralis. The sequence goes on from JARQOC010000006.1 coordinate 23,815,983, forward strand.
TTACAAGGTGTACAGAGCATAGGCCGAGTGTGTACGAGGTGTATGGATCGGAGCCGCGTGTGTATGAGATGTAGGAGCGGAGCCGAGTGTGTACGAGGTGTACGGAGCAGAGCCGAGTGTGTACGAGGTGTACGGAGCAGGAGCCAGTGTGTACAAGGTGTACGGAGCGGAGCCGAGATGTGTACGAGGTGTACGGAGCGGAGCCGGGTGTGTATGAGGTGTACGGAGCAGAGCCGCATGTGTACGAGGTGTACGGAGCAGAGCCGAGTGTGTACAAGGTGTACAGAGCGGAGCCGAGTGTGTACGAGGTGTATGGAGCGGAGCCGTGAGTGTATGAGGTGTATGGAGCGGAGCCGAGTGGTATGGAGCGGAGCCGCGTGTGTACGAGGTGTACGGAGCAGACCCGCTTCTGTACGAGTTGTACGAGAGGAGTCGAGTGTGTATGAGGTGTTCGGAGCTGAGCCGTTGTGTACGAAGTGTACAGAGCAGAGCCGTGTGCGTACGAGGTGTACGGAGCCGACCTGAGTGCGCGTATGAGGTGTACGGCATGGAACGCGCATGTATGAGGTGTACGGAGCGGAGTCGCGTGCGTACAAAGTGTGTGTACCAGTGGTAGCCTCCAGTGGATGCCGCTCCCATGATACCGGCTGTGTCTGCTGGCAGTATTCTTCAGAGTCCTGGCTGTGACTGTCTGCCATCTGCAACTCAAAGATGCTGAGGAGACTGGAGCAGCAAGAAGAGAGGTGAGTGTACGAGGTGTACGGAGCTGAGCGTGTGTGCGAGGTGTATGGAGCGAGCCGTGTGTACGAGGTGTACGGAGAGGAGCCGAGTTTGTACGAGGTGTACGGAGTAGCCGAGTGTGTACGAGGTGTACAGAGAGCCGAGTGTGGTGTACGAGAGCCGAGTGTGTACGAGGGAGCCGAGAGTGTACGAGGTGTACAGAGAGGGCTGAGTGTGTACGAGATGTACGTAGTGGAGCCGTGTGTACGAGGTGTACGGAGTGTGGAGCGAGTAGCAGTGTACGGGAGAAGTGTGGGGTAAGTGGAGCCGTGGTACGAGGTGTACGGAGCGGAGCCAGGTGTGTACGAGGGTGTACGGAGAGAGACCGATGTGTACGAGGTGTACAGCGAGTGTACGAGTAGTGTACGAGGTGACGATGAGCCGAGTGTGTACGAGTGTACGGAGGGAGCCGAGTGTGTACGAGGTGTACGAGAGGGGTGTAGAGGACGGAGCCGTGTTGACAGGTGTACGGAGGACAGAGTTGCTACGAGGGAGGTTACGAGGTGTACGAGGCGAGTGTAGTGTACGAGTGGAGCCGAGGTGGTACGAGGTGTACGGAGTGGAGCCATGTGTGTACGAGGTGTACGAAGGGAGCCAAGTGTGTACGAGGTGTACGGAGTGGAGCCGAGTGTGTACGAGGTGTACGGAGGGAGCCGAGTGTGTACGAGGTGTACGGAGCGGAGCCGAGTGTGTACGAGGTGTACGAGCAGGAGCCGGTGGTAAGAGGTGTACGGAGGAGCCAGTGTGTACAGGTGTACAGAGGAGCCAGTGTGTAGAGGTGTACGGAGTGGAGCCGAGTGTGTACAGGTGTACGGAGCAGAGCCGTGTGTAGTGTACACATGTAAGGTGTACGGAGCGGAGCCGAGTGTGTACGAGGTGTACGAGCGGAGCCGAGATGTGTATGAGGTGTATGGAGCGGAGCCGAGTGTGTACGAGGTGTACGGAGCGAGCCGCGTGTGTAAAGGTGTACGGAGACCGAGTGTGTACGAGGTGTACGGAGCGGAGCCGAGTGTGTATGAGGTGTACTGAGCGGAGCCGAGTGTGTACGAGGTATATGGAGCGAGAGCCGAGTGTGTACGAGGTGTACGGAGCAGAGCCGCATGTGTACGAGGTGTACGGAGCGAGCTGCGTCTGTATGAGTTGTACAGAGAGGAGCTCAGTGTGTATGAGGTGTACGGAGCTGAGCCGAGTGTGTACAAGGTGTACGGAGCGGAGCTGCGTCTGTACGAGTTGTACAGAGAGGAGCCAGTGTGTATGAGGTGTACGGAGCTGAGCCGAGTGTGTACAAAGTGTACGGAGCAGAGCCGCGTGCGTAGAGGTGTACGGAGCCGAGCTGAGTGTACGAGGTGTATGGCGCGGAGCCGCATGTGTACGAGGTGTATGGAGCGGAGTCACGTGCGTACAAGGTATGTGTACCAGTGGTAGCCCCCGTGGATGCCGCTCCTATAGTCCCGCCTGCTTCTGTTGGCAGTATTCTGCTCCAGAGTCCTGGCTGTCACTGTCTGCCATCTGCAACTCATTATTTTTTAACCAGTAAGTACACTGGTGGGAAACTATGTAATGTCAATATAATATGGGGGTGCATTATACTATATTTAGGACTAAGGGGTGCATTATACTATGTGGAGGACTATGAGGGTGCACTATACTTTATGGAGGACTATGGGAGTGCATTATAATATAGGGGAGTAATGGAGGTGCATTATAATACAGTACAGACCACTGGAACAGTATGATGTCCAACTGTGACCCCCACTCAGCCCTCCATGTAGTATAATGGACCTACATATAATATAATGTCCCTAAACCTCTTCACACTATACAATGGCCCCAACACAGCTCTCAAATAGCCCTGCATAAAGTATAAAGGCTCCCTCATACCCCTTCACAGAGCCCTCCATATATTATAATGGCTTCCATATAGTCCTCCATATATTATAATACATCATCCATAGTTCTTCATATACAGTACAGACCAAAAGTTTGGACACACCTTCTCATCAAAACGTTTTCTGTATTTTCATGACTATGAAAATTCTAGATTCACATTGAAGGCATCAAGACTATGAATTAACACGTGGAATTATATACTTAACAAAAAAGTGTGAAACAACGGAAAATATGTCTTATATTCTAGGTTCTTCAAGAGTAGCCACTTTTTGCTTTGATTACTGCTTTCACATTCTTGGCATTTTCTTGATGAGCTTCAAGAGGTAGTCACCGGAAATGGTTTCCATTTCACAGGTGTGCCCTGTCAGGTTAATAAGTGGGATTTCTTGCCTTATAATGGGGTTGGGACCATCAGTGTGTTGTGCAGAAGTCTGGTGGATACACAGCTGATCGTCCTACTGAACAGACTGTTAGAATTTGTATTATGGCAAGAAAAAAGCAGCTAAGTAAAGAAAACGAGTGGCCATCATTACTTTAAGAAATGAACGTCAGTCCGAAAAATTGGGAAGACTTTGTATGTATCCCCAAGTGCAGTTACAAAAACCATCAAGCGCTACAAACAAAACAGCTCACATGAGGACCGCCCCAGCAAAGGAAGACCAAATCACTCTGCTGCGGAGGATAAGTTCATCCGATTCAACAGCCTCAGAAATCGCAGGTTAACAGCAGCTCAGATTAGAGACCAGGTCAATGCCACACAGAGTTCTAGCAGCAGACACATCTCTACAACAACTGTTAAGAGGAGACTTTGTGCAGCAGGCCTTCATGGTAAAATAGCTGCTAGGAAACCACTGCTAAGGACAGGCAACAAGCAGAAGAGACTTGTTTGGGCTAAAGAACACAAGGAATAGACATTAGACCAGTGGAAATCTGTGCTTTGGTTGATGAGTCCAAATTTGAGATCTTTGGTTCCAGCCACCGTGTCTTTGTGCGACGCAGATCCCCCATAACAGAGCGTCATCCACAGATCCCCCATAACAGAGCGTCATCCACAGATTCCCCATAACAGAGCGTCAAACCACAGATCCCCCATAACAGGCATCAACCACAGATCCCCATAACAGAGCGTCACCACAGATCCCCCATAACAGAGCGTCACCCCCAGATCCCCCATAACAGAGCGTCATCCACAGATCCCCCATAACAGAGCGTCATCCACAGATCCCCATAACAGAGCGTCATCCACAGATCCCCCATAACAGGGCTCATCCACAGATCCCCCATAACAGAGCGTCATCCACAGATCCCCATAACAGAGCGTCATCCACAGATCCCCATAACAGAGCGTCATCAACAGATCCCCCATAACAGAGCGTCATCCACAGATCCCCCATAACAGAGCATCATCCACAGATCCCCCATAACAGAGAGTCATCCACAGATCCCCATAACAGAGCATCATCCACAGATCCTCCATAACAGAGCGTCATCCACAGATCCTCCATAAAGAGTGTCATCACAGATCCCCCATAACAGAGCGTCATCCACAGATCCCCCATAACAGAGCGTCATCCACAGATCCCCCATAACAGAGCGTCATCCACAGATCCTCCATAACAGAGCGTCATCCACAGATCCCCATAACAGAGAGTCATCCACAGATCCCCATAACAGAGCGTCATCCACCGATCCTCCATAACAGAGCGTCATCCACAGATCCCCATAACAGAGCGTCATCCACAGATCCCCAAACAGAGCGTCATCCACAGATCCCCCATAACAGAGCGTCATCCACAGATCCCCCATAACAGAGCGTCACCCACAGATCCCCCATAAACAGAGCGTCAACCACAGATCCCCCATAACAGAGCGTCATCCACAGATCCCCCATAACAGAGCGTCATCCACAGATCCCCCATAACAGAGCAGTCATCCACAGATCCCCCATAACAGAGCGTCATCCACAGATCCCCATAACAGAGCTCATCCACAGATCCCCCATAACAGAGCGTCATCCACAGATCCCCCATAACAGAGAGTCATCCACAGATCCCCCATAACAGAGCGTCATCCACAGATCCCCATAACAGAGCGTCATCCACAGATCCCCATAACAGAGCGTCATCCACAGATCCCCCATAACAGAGCGTCATCCAGATCCTCCATAACAGAACGTCATCCACAGATCCCCCATAACAGAGCGTCACCCACAGATCCCCATAACAGAGCGTCATCCACAGATCCCCATAACAGAGCGTCATCCACAGATCCCACATAACAGAGCATCATCCCAGATCCCCATAACAGAGTCATCCACAGATCCCCCATAACAGAGCGTCATCCACAGATCCCCATAACAGAGCATCATCCACAGATCCCCCATAACAGAGGTCATCCACAGATCCCCATAACAGAGCGTCATCCACAGATCCCCCATAACAGGGTATCATCCACAGATCCCCATAACAGAGATCATCCACAGATCCCCCATAACAGAGCATCATCCACAGATCCCCCATAAAGAGCGTCATCCACAGATCCCCCATAACAGAGCGTCATCCACAGATCCCCCATAACAGGCGTCCCACAGATCCCCCATAACAGAGCGTCATCCACAGATCCCCCATAACAGAGCGTCATCCACAGATCCCCCATAACAGAGCGTCCACAGATCCCCCATAACAGAGCTCATCCACAGATCCCCATAACAGAGCGTCATCCACAGATCCCCCATAACAGAGCGTCATCCACAGATCCCCCATAACAGAGCGTCACCCACAGATCCCCCATAACAGAGCGTCATCCACAGATCCCCCATAACAGAGCATCATCCACAGATCCCCATAACAGAGCATCATCCACAGATCCCCCATACAGAGCTCATCCACAGATCCCCCATAACAGAGCATCATCCACAGATCCCCATAACAGAGCGTCATCCACAGATCCCCATAACAGAGCATCATCCACAGATCCCCATAACAGAGCGTCATCCACAGATCCCCCATAACAGAGATCATCACAGATCCCCATAACAGAGCATCATCCACAGATCCCCATAACAGAGCGTCATCCACAGATCCCCCATAACAGAGTCGTCATCCACAGATCCCCCATAACAGAGCATCATCCACAGATCCCCCATAACAGAGCGTCATCCACAGATCCCCCATAACAGAGGTCATCACAGATCCCCATAACAGAGCGTCATCCACAGATCCCCCATAAGAGAGGTCATCCACAATCCTCCATAACAGACATCATCCACAGATCCCCATAACAGAGCGTCATCCACAGATCCCCCATAACAGAGCGATCAATCCCTACAGACATCCTCCATAACAGAGAGTCATCTGCAGATCCCCCTTGGGATGGACTTGGGAGATTCACCGACATTGCCAAATAAAACCTATAAGGTACCTTCACACGTGGCAATTTCATTTGAGATGGACACATTGTTACATTTGTACACAGCAACAAGATAGAACAATGTGTCCATGATTTCACTGCAACCAGCAAATTGCCAGTGACATTGCCTAGCAATATTGCCACGTGTGAAGGTACCTATAAAGTGCATTGTCTGTGCTGAAGTGTATTCTGTGCACAATGTCCTTTATTTCTATGTTTTTGTGTCTTGGTCTCTATGTTTTTGTCCGTTTCTATAGGTTTCGGCCATACATTGAGCCGCCCCTTCCTCCACGTTGCAGTTCCCCAGCCAGAATCTATATTTAATTCTTGATTTATGGCCATTCTTCATGACGCCACCATATAATTACTGCTGAATCCTCATCTCACCCGTCCCCGATCCTCTGTGTGTTATGTTCTATAGTGTATAGACTGTCAGCTCTGTGGCCCAGGGGTTTACAGTTTTAGGAATAACACACTGACTCTGCCATATGCTGGTGCCGCCATTTACATTGCTACTCTTTGTGCCGGGGCTCTGCAGCGTTTCCCTGTCTGGGAGGATCATTTGGTAAAGTTCATGCAGAGCCTCCTGATTCATGAACATGATGCTAAACCTACAGAGGAGGCCTCACGAGATAGAGGAGTGTGGGGCATTTATGTGGCATTGAGGGTCTCTGGAGTGTGGGGCATTTATGTGGCATTGAGGGTCTCTGGAGTGTGGGGCATTTATGTGGCATTGAGGGTCTCGGGGGTGCGGGGCATTTATGTGGCATTGAGGGTCTCTGGAGTGCGGGGCATTTATGTGGCATTGAGGGTTCTGGAGTGCGGGGCATTTATGTGGCATTTATGGTTCTGGAGTGCGGGGCATTTATGTGGCATTGAGGGTCTTGGAGTGTGGAGCATTTATGTGGCATTGAGGGTCTCTGGAGTGTGGGGCATTTATGTGGCATTGAGGGTCTCTAGGAGTGTGGGTCATTTATGTGGGATTGAGGGTCTCTGGAGTGTGGGGCATTTATGTGGCATTGAGGGTCTCTGGAGTGCGGGGCATTTAGTGGCATTGAGGGTCTCGGGAAGTGCGGGGCATTTATGTGGCATTGAGGGTCTCTGGAGTGCGGGGCATTTATGTGGCATTGAGGGTCTCGGGAGTGCGGGGCATTTATGTGGCATTTATGGTTCTGGAGTGCGGGGCATTTATGTGGCATTGAGGGTTCTGGAGTGTGGAGCATTTATGTGGCATTGAGGGTCTCTGGAGTGTGGGGCATTTATGTGGCATTGAGGGTCTCTGGAGTGTGGGTCATTTATGTGGCATTGAGGGTCTCTGGAGTGTGGGGCATTTATGTGGCATTGAGGGTCTCTGGAGTGCTGGGCATTTATGTGGCATTGAGGGTCTCTGGAGTGTGGGGCATTTATGTGGCATTGAGGGTCTCTGGAGTGTGGGGCATTTATGTGGCATTGAGGGTCTCTGGAGTGCTGGGCATTTATGTGTTTGGGAGTGCGGGGCATTTATGTGGCATTGAGGGTCTCTGGGAGTGTGGGGCATTTATGTGGCATTGAGGGTCTCTGGAGTGCGGGGCAATTAAGTGGCATTGAGGGTCTCTGGAGTGTGGGGCATTTATGTGGCATTGAGGGTCTTGGAGTGCTGGGCATTTATGTGGCATTTATGGTTCCGGAGTGCGGGGCATTTATGTGGCATTGAGGGTCTCTGGAGTGTGGGGCATTTATGTGGCATTGAGGGTCTCTGGAGTGCTGGGCATTTATGTGGAATTGAGGGTCTCGTAAGTGTGGGGCATTTATGTGGCATTGAGGGTCTCTGGAGTGTGGGGCATTTATGTGTCATTGAGGGTCTCTGGAGTGCTGGGCATTTATGTGGCATTGAGGGTCTCTGGAGTGTGGGCATTTATGTGGCACTGAGGGTCTCTGGAGTGTGGGGCATTTATGTGGCATTGAGGGTCTCTGGAGTGCTGGGCATTTATGTGGCATTTATGGTTCTGGAGTGCGGGGCATTTATGTGGCATTGAGGGTCTCTGGAGTGTGGGCATTTATGTGGCATTGAGGGTCTCTGGAGTGCGGGGCATTAAGTGGCATTGAGGGTCTCTGGAGTGTGGGGCATTTATGTGGCATTGAGGGTCTCTGGAGTGTGGGACATTTATGTGGCATTGAGGGTCTCTGGAGTGCTGGGCATTTATGTGGCATTTATGGTTCTGGAGTGCGGGCATTTTGTGGCATTGAGGGTCTCGGGAGTGCAGGACATTTATGTGGCATTGAGGGTTTAAGTAGTGCGAAGCATTTTTGTAGCATTGGAAGGTCTCTGGAGTGTGGGGCATTTATGTGCGTTGATGGTCTTGGGAGTGTGGGGAATTTATGTGGCGTTGAGGGTCTTGGGAGTGCCAGGCATTTATGTGGCATTGAGGGTCTCAGGAGTGTGGGACATTTATGTGGCATTGAGGGTCTCGTCGGAGCGGGCATGTATATAGAATTGAGGGTCTCAGTAGCTAGGGACATTTATATTGCATTGAGGTTCTCAGGAGTGTGGGGCATTTATGTGGCATTGAAGGTCTCTGGAGTTCGAGCATTTATGTGGCATTGAGGATCTCAGGAGTGCAGGGCATTTAGGTGGTATTTAGGGTCTCTGGAGTCCAGGGTTTTATATGGCATTGAGGATCTCAGGAGTGCAGGGCATTTCTGTGGCAAAGAGAATCTCTTGAGTGCAGGGCATTTATTTGGCTTGAGGGTCTCTGGAGTATGGGCATTTATATGACATTAAGTGTCTCTGGAGTGTTGTGCATTTATATGATATTGAGGGTCTCAAAAGTGTGGGGTATTTATATGACATTGAGGGTCTCTGGAGTGTGGGGCATTTTGTGGCATTGAGGGTCTCTGGAGTGTGGGGCATTTCTGTGGCATTGAGGGTCTCTGGAGTGTGGGGCATTTCTGTGGCATTGAGGGTCTTGGAGCGTGGGGTATTTACATGACATTGGGGGTCTCTGGAGTGTGGGGCATTTCTGTGGCATTTAAGGTCTCGGGAGTGTGAGGCATTTAAAACATTGAAGGTCTTGGGAATCCAGGGCATTTATATGGCATTGAGGGTCTTGGGAGTGTGAGGGATTTATGTGGCATTGAGGGTCTTATGAGTGCGGGGCATTTTTATGGCATTGAGGGTCTCAAGAGTGTGGAGCAATTATGTGGCATTTAGGTACCTCGGTAATGTGGGGCATTTGTAGCATTTAGGCGTCTAGGGAGTGTGGGGCATTTACATGACATTGAGGGTCTCTGAAGAGTGGGGCATTTATGTGGAATTGAGGGTCTTGGGAGTGCGGGGCATTTAAAACATTGAAGGTCTCAGAAGTCCAGGGCATTTATACGGCATTGAGGGTCTTGGGAGTGTGAGGCATTACTGTGGCATTGAGGGTCTCAGGAGTGTGGGGCATTTATATGGCATTGAGGGTCTCGAGAATGTGGGGCATTTCTATGGCACTGAGGGTCTTGGGAGTGCAGGGTATTTATGTGGCACTGAGGGTCTCAGGAGTGTGGGGCATTTATATGGCATTGAGGGTCTCTGGAGTGTGGGACATTTATGTGGCATTGAGGATCTTGGGAGTGTGGGGCATTTCTGTGGCACTGAGGGTCTCAGGTGTGCGGGGCATTTAAGTGGCATTGAGGGTCTCGGGAGTGCAGGACATTTATATGGCATTGAGGGTGTCAGTAGTATGGGACATTTATGTGGCATTGAGGGTCTCAGTAGTGCGAGGCATTTATGTGGCATTGAGGGTCTCGGGAGTGTGGGGCATTTATGTGGTATTGAGGGTCTCGGGAGTGTGGGGCATTTATGTGGCATTGAGGGTCTTGGGACTGCGGGGGAATTTGTGGCGTTGAGGGTCTTGGGAGTGCGAGGCATTTAAAACATTGAAGGTCTCAGAAGTCCAGGGCATTTATACGGCATTGAAGGGTCTTGGGAGTGTGGGGCATTACTGTGGCATTGAGGGTTTGGGAGTGCGGGGCATTTATATGGTATTAAGGGTCTCTGGAATGTGGGGCATTTATATGGCATTGAGGATGTCAGGAGTGCAGGGCATTTATTTGGTATTGAGGGTCTCTGGAGTGTGGGGCATTTATGTGGCATGTAGGTGCCTTGGGAGCATGGGGAATTTGTGGCATTTAGGCGTCTAGGGAGTGTGGGGCATTTATGTGACATTGAGGGTCTCGAGAATGCGGGGCATTTCTATGGCACTGAAGGTCTTGGGAGTGCAGGGTATTTATGTGGCACTGAGGGTCTCTGGAGTGTGGGACATTTATGTGGCATTGAGGAACTTGGGAGTGTGGGGCATTTCTGTGGCACTGAGGGTCTCAGGAGTGTGGGGCATTTATATGGCATTGAGGGTCTCTGGAGTGTGGGGCATTTCTGTGGCACTGAGGGTCTCAAGTGTGCCGGGAATTTAAGTGGCATTGAGGGTCTCGAGAGTGCAGGACATTTATATGGCATTGAGGGTGTCAGTAGTATGGGACGTTCATGTGGCATTGAGGGTCTCAGTAGTGCGGGGTATTCATGTGGCATTGAGGGTCTCGGGAGTGTGAGGCATTTATGTGGTATTGAGGGTCTTGGGACTGCGGGGAATTTGTGGCGTTGAGGGTCTTGGGAGTGCGAGGCATTTAAAACATTGAAGGTCTCGGAAGTACAGGGCATTTAAAACATTGAGGGTCTCGGGAGTGTGGGGCATTACTGTGGCATTGAGAATCTCTGGAGTGTGATGGATTTATGTGTCACTGAGGTTCTTGGGAGTGTGGGGTATATATATGGCATTGAGCTTCTTGGAGTGTGAGGAATTTATGTGGCATTGAGGGTCTTTGGATTGTGGGACGTTTATGTAGTATTGAGGGTCTTTGGATTGTGGGACGTTTATGTAGTATTGAGGGTCTTTGGAGTGCGAGGAAATTATGTGGCATTGATGGTCTCGGGAGTGCGGGGCATTTATGTGGCATTGAGGGTCTTGGAAGTGCGATGCATTTAAAACATTGAAGGTCTTGGAAGTCCAGGGCATGTATATGGCATTGAGGGTCTCGGGAGTGCGGGGCATTACTGTGGCATTGAGAATCTCTGAAGTGTGATGGATTTATAGTGTGGGACATTTATGTGGTATTATTAAGGGACTCGGGATTGTGTGTGGGGCATTTCTGTGGCACTGAGGGTCTCAGGAGTGAGGGGCATTTATGTGGCATTGAGGGTCTCGGGAGTACAGGACATGTATATGGCATTGAGGGTCTCAGTAGTGCGGGGCATTTATATGGCATTGAGGTTCTCGGGAGTGCTGGACATTTATGTGGCAAGGAGGGTCTCGGGAGTGCGGGGAATTTGTGGCGTTGAGGGTCTTGGGAGTGTGGGGCATTTATTTGGCATTGAGGGTCTTAGGAGTGCAGGGCATTTATGTGGCATTGATGGTCTCTGGAGTGTGGGGCATTTATGTGGCATTGAGGGTCTTGGGAGTGCAAGGCATTTAAAACATTGAAGGTCTCAGAAGTCCAGGGTATTTATATGGCATTGAGGGTCTCAGGAGTGCGGTGCATTTCTGTGGCATTGAGAATCACTGGAGTGTGAGGAATTTATGTGGCATTGAGGGTCTTTAGAGTTGTGGGGCATTTATATGGCATTGAGGGTCTCAGGAGTGTGGGACATTAATGTGGCATTGAGGGTCTCTGAAGTATGTGACATTGATGCGGCATTGAGGGTCTCTGAAGTGTGGGACATTTATGTGGCATTGAGGGTCTCAGGAGTGTGGGGCATGTATATGGCATTGAGGTTCTCGGGAGTGTGGGGCATTTCTGTGGCATTAAGGGTTTCAGGAGTGCAGGGAATTTATGTGGTGTTGAGGGTCTTGGGAGTGTGGGACATTCATATGGCATGGAGGGTCTCAGGAGTACGGGGCATTTATGTGGCATGGAGGGTCTCAGGAGTGTGGGGCATTTATATGGCATTAAGGGTCTCAGTAGTGCAGGGCATTTATATGGCATTGAGGTTCTCGGGAGGTGGGGCATTTCTGTGGCATTGAAGGTCTTGGGAGTGCAGGGCATTTATGTGGCATTGAGAGTCTTGGCACTGAGTGACAACTTCTGTGTACTTGATGGTGGTCTCTTGTGGTTGTCATCCTTCATTTGTTTTCAGAGTTGGCCCATCTCAGGGCAAGTTTAGTTTGATGACTGTGGCTACATACGGTACAGTTCTAGGTATGGGACCTCCAGGTTGGGACACTGTTAGAGGTGGCTATCGGCGGTTGTCACCAGCATATATAATATATTCAGGGATGATTAATATAATATGACGTGGTGCGCAGGACATTTAGTAATTATGTCTAGCTCGTCCTTACCTCTGCTTGTAAGCATCTCGCTCCCTCTTGACCTTCCCCAATACATTGTAAAGTGCTCTGATCTCAGGGGTGATGGTATCAATCTGAACTCCAACCCCATCGGCGTGGCCCCAATAAGCTGAACATCCGGTGCCCACCGACCCCACGTCAGACCTGGTCATCAGCCTGCGTGTCCCGTAGACCCACGGTTGAGGAGTCGGCGGAGTCGGTGACGGACGAGTGAGCCCCAAAAGAGGCGGTGGTAGTATGGGCCCCACAAAGCCCGTCTGGATAGCTTGGTCCTTGGTGACCGGCCCCGCTCCTTGGGCTCTTTCCAGCGCCCTCTCCAGAGAGCGGTTTCGACGTTCCAGCTCATGTACCTTGGCCAAAAAGCAGCGAAATCTCAGGTTGAGGGTCTTCAGGACGCTGATGTTGGAACCAAAGTCATTGCGCAAAGCGGAGGCCCCCCACCCTGAGCATAGGGGGCCCCGAGGAGAAGCGAAGACTGCGGCGGAGATGTTGGGCTGTCCCCGGACTGCAGAGGGGAATCCGACGAAATCAGGAGAAGATTGGGAGTCATTAGTGGATTCATAGCCAGGGCTAATCTGAGCACTGCGGAGAGGAGGGAGAGGACCAGCAAGAGGATGATGGGGGTGGTGGTGGTGGAGCAAGGGGAGGTCACATCATCTCTGAGTGAAGAATATTAGTGGAGGAGAGGGGGATGCAGAGCGATGATAGAGGGAAAAGGGAAGGAAGAGAAGAATATGATGACTGGAGAGAGAGGAATGGGCTGGAGGAACAAGACTGGGCTGTGACGTGTGCGAGAGGGGGGGACATTCCTGTTTTCTTCACCGCAGGCAACAACCAGACCAACTGCAGAGAGTGGGGGAGGAATATAGATGAGATGGTGGAGAAAGGGGGGGCGCAGCGTGGAGATAGGGAGGCAAAAAGATAAAATTTGGGGGAAAGAGAATAACAAAAATGTGGGGCTTAGTTCCAAAAACTGCTGCAAAAGAGAAGAGGAATCAACCAATCAGAAAGCAGCTGACATTCAAAAAATGCCTCAGAGGAATGAAAGCCGGATTCTGATTGGTTACTTAGGTCGATTGACTGATAAATCTCCCCCATTATGCTCAGCCACAAAGTGGGGGTATCCTATAAACGTCAAAACTATCACATAAGAGTACTTAAAGGAACTAGTAGAAAATGGCTGCTTAAAGGGAAGGTGGCTCTTATGGGTATTTGGTCCACTTTCCTGCGATAGATCACCCCATCATGGTCACCTACAACATGGCAGACGTCCCATAAACGATGACACGAACCCATAGGAGCAATCAAAGCCCCTAATAGAGATTGTTGCTTAAAGGGGAGGTTGTTTATATAGAAAGATTCCTTTAACCCTTTTCCGGTATCATGGGGTCATTGTGACCCCATGCAGATTGATTTTTTTTCATGATACCAGACAAGTATTAATCCAGCCTCATACGTGTTGGATTTTATGTTTATTGAGCCGATATTTGCTCTCTTCCTTTTACATGATACAGACATACAGTTCAGCTCTGAAAACGACATTTATTAGATTATAGGAAACTGGATTAAGGGAATTTAGCCAATTATTAGCAGCCCAAAAATGGTAGAAATCATCTAAAGATAAAACCCAAAGGGTTAAAAAAATCCAGACATGACACCAGAGGAAGGTTGGTCTAAAAAGTAAACATGGAGCCATTGCCCATATCAACTTCGCCACCATTTTGTAAATGAAAGCTGGGGGTGACAGCTACTATCCCCCCACCAGTTTTCTTTAATGCTGCACTACGGGAAGGATAATGTTCCCCAAGATTTGCCATTCAGGGAGCAGTAATGGCGGCCATGATGGCCTTTACCCAGAGTGTCTGTAACCACGGCAACTCCTGTCCCCCACCTACAAGCATAATACAAAACAAAATGGCGGCTTTATGGGGCTAAAACACCAAATGCCTCTTCTATGACACAAGAGCGCACTTTAAATAAGAGACTATGGCCATGTGCACATATTTAGTTTTTGGTGAGTTTTTTTACCTCAGGATTTGTAGCCAAAACCATTGATGTCACCACTTCTGTATTTATCACCCCCTCCTGGTTTTGACTTCCAAATACTGAGGTAAAATTGTCACCAAATGCTCACCGTGTGCACGTGGTCTAAAAGCCAATAGTGAACCCTTTAAGGTCACGTGCGCACGGTGAGCATTTGGTGACAATTTTACCTCAGTATTTGGAAGTCAAAACCAGGACTGGGTGATAAATACAGAAGTGGTGACATGTTTCATTATACTTTTCCTCTGATTGCTCCTCTCCTGGTTTTGGCTACAAATCCTGAGGTAAAAACCTCACCACTCAACATGTGCACATGGCCTACAAAACTAGGGTCATACTACAGCTCCATACAAGTCCTGAGCTTTCATACAGCACCCGAGTCAATTTGTGGGCCCCAAAATCGTATTAAAGGGTATCCTCTCCTATATGAATTTAGATTAAAAAATGTCAAAACGGTGCACTATATGGCGGCACAGAGTGAATCCCGAACACATACGGTTGTTATCATGTGTATGAACCCTCGAGGCGACCGTACGCCTCACCCCCTTCATCAGCATAAACAGCACATGTTCCTCGTGATGGATGACCGCCATTTGTTTTTCTATGACTCACAAGAAAAAGCAGAAAACAAAAAGTACAACAAAATAAAAGGAAACACCCAGCACTGTTACTTCTCAAAAAGTTTGATTACAGCTTTGGTAATCGCTGGGTGGACAAGCAGCAAAGACGGAGATCCGGGATGAAACAGGAAGGTATAAAAATAAATAACAAAAAAGCAAACCAGTAACCATATTAGGGCTATTTGCTGTGGGACGGTTTAGGCTGTGTTCACACAGGGTGTTTTTTCTGCAGCAAAAACCCGATCTCCTGGCAGTAATTTGGCAGTAAGGAATAAGCGGATTTTGGTGCATTTTTTTTGCTGCGTTTTTGTCTCCTGTACATGTTGATAGCACCAGAAAAAACGCAGCAAAACCTGATGCCTGCCTTTTTGCATTTCCTCATTTATTTGTATGGGTTAAAAAAAAACCGCAGCAAAAACTAAACAGAGACCCATTTTAGTCAGGAGAAAAAGTGGTGCCTGTCTGTGTGTGTATGAGATTTCCGGAATCTCATAGGTTCTGCTGGTAGTGTAAAAGCAGCTTTTTATTAGCATTTATCTGCATAAAACTAAGGGAAAAACATGCAAAAAAAACACAGCAAAAACTCCCTGTGTGAACACAGCCTTAGTGTTTAATGTGCACCATTTTTTTTTACATGCAGCTTTTTGATCACTTTTTATGAAATTTCTTGTTAGAAAGCGACTTTTTGGAGTGCTTTTTTATTTTTAGACACTGTTGTTTGTATATCAACCTCTGTATTGTAAAGCGCTGTGGAATATGTTGGCACTACATAAATATTGTTATTATATTATACTAAACTTGTCATTATGCAGCTGGGGTTTAATGAGCGTTTTCACAGAGTATTTCCACTGTGGGCCTCCTACCCCCGATACCAAACGGTGTAAATATGTCATGTGCCGCAGGGCTGTGGAGTCGGTAAATCAAACCACCGACTCAACTCCGACTCCGACTCCTGAATTTCCCTGGCGCCGACTCCGACTCCTTTGACTCGACTCCTTCAGTCAAGGCTCGTTTTTAAGTGATAAAATTATTGTAGATCAATGGTAACATTAGGCTTTAACCATTATAATGACATAATAATCAAGATATTTAGATAGAACATAATAATAAATCATAATAATAATATTCAGCACATTCTGCATTGAACTACTATTATATATTTTAGGAGTCGGAGTCGGAACATTTTCTACCGACTCCAACTTCGACTCCACCAAAATGGGCAGCGACTCCGACTCCACGACTCGACTCCACAACCCTGTGCCGACCACTGCTTTATGGATATCGGCGTATCTGCCTTTGCTTTGAACATCATCATCATCATCATCATCAAAGGAGACGAAAAGCAAAGAAGAAGAAAAACACTAAAAAACAATTTTTCTGTAAAATCTTAGGATCGCCTCTAAATAGGCAAAACGACAATTGTCCTCCTGGATTCCAAAATTATCCAATTGGTTAAAATGGTTGACATTTTCAACATCTCTGCTTGCTGTCAGTGCACGGATGTACCATACTTTTTTTATTTTGCCACAACCAAAGGTTGAAAATCTGCTGTCCAGCTGACACAGGCACAATGCATTAGAGTAGCGCCCTCCGAGTGGGGTCAGGCCACACAATACGGCGGCCGTATGACCACAGGACTTCTGAAAACCAAAACCATAGTAATGTTCAGTTTAATTCCAAATTAAATGCTTTTAAAGGTTATCTGTCAGCAGATTTTTGCTATGTAAGCTGAGGACAGCATGCTGTAATGGTTGAACACAAAAGCAACTGTGCCTCTCCTATCAGGCTGTGTGATACTTGTTATATAATCTAAAGGTTTTATTAACCTATGTTTAACATTGCAGGACTAGAAAGTCACAAGCATGGCAGTCTGACACGCCCCCTGCTGTAATTGACACCTGTGTCAATATACAATCTCTGTAGAGAGCCTGGTGTGGGCAGGGGCAGCTCTCCCAGCTCTGCTACATGCCTAAAATTAAATTCTTTAATTGTGTGAGCATGGCTGCAGTCAGTAATCTACCTGATACATTGTTGGATTCAGGGTTTCTTTGCCTACATAATGTTGCTGTCAAATGAGGTAGCAAAAACCTGCTGACAGATTCCGTCTAATGACTGGCTCTGTTTCAAAGGTAGATATAGCAGCATTATCTGCAACACGAGTATGGACATTTAGGTTCCCATTCACTGACAGGAAGCAGAGATCTTAAGGCTATGTTCACATGTTGCATTTTTTTGCAATGTCTTTTTCCATGTGTTTTATGCAAAATAAAGCTGCTTTTTACAGCACCAGCAAAAGCTCCGAGACTCCAGAAATCTCCTGCACACAATTTTTTTCCTGACTGAAATGGAAACTGCTGCATTTTGTTTAAAGAAGCAGCGTCAATTCTTTCAGTTTTTTGCAGCTTTTTTTTTTTACCGTTGAAATCAATGAGAAAGTGCAAAAAATGCAACTGTGGTGAATAAAATTAAGTTTAATAAACATGTACTGCAGACAAATGACACCAAAAACACAAAGAAGCAAAACCTGTTCTTTTGGAAGCAGCATTTGCTGCCAAGAGAGCAGGTTTTGCTGCAGAAAAAAAAGCAGCAAAAAAGCAATGTGTGAACATAACCCTAAAATTATTTTTAAAAAAATGTATTCAATGTGTATTATAGTTTCCTCTTCAGCTGCTCGGCTCTTGGACGTAACGGCTAGACAATGGCTGTGTGGGGCCCGGCTCCAGCAACAATGGTGGCATCTGTTCCCAGCTGTTACCCCCTTCCCCCTACACCAAAAGATCTGCAAGAACAAGGCTCTGCACTCCACTATTATTAAACCCCATGACATGAAGTTCCACCTTGTATCTAAGGTATTTAATCCTGAGGAGCCATGTGCATCACTTTTTAGTGTTAGGCCTGTGTGCACACAGTGCGTTTTTTTATGCATTTTTGGAGTGCAGATTTGTCATAACCTGAAGATTATCCTGATGCAAAGTCAATGAGAATCCTGAAGTCTCCTGCACATGTTGAGGATTTCCTCCTTGCAGATTTGGTGCAGAAAAAAAAAAAAATCTACAGCATGGCAATTCTTGCTGCAGATTTCACTCATTTTAATGAATAGGAAAGAACTGCACCAAAAAACACATTTTTCCTGCCACGTTATCTGGAAATATCTGCACCGAATCCCAATACGTGTGCACAGGCTCTTAAGGCCACTTTACACACACAGATATCTGTGACCAACTTCTGAACAGATCTCTGGTTGCAGTGAAATCATGGACACATTGTTACATTTGTACACAGACACAAAATGTAACAATGTGTCCATGATTTCACTGCAACCAGAGATCTGTTCAGAAGTTGGTCACAGATATCTGTGTGTGTAACGTGGCCTTTACAGTACAAAACCGCAGCTAATGAATCCCTTATGGGACAGCAGGATAATTGCTAGTGATATGGCAATTGCAAAAAGTTGCCGAATTAAAGGGGTTGTCTTAGATGAGAAAGACATGGGGGGGCCTACTTTCCGAAAAATATCAGCCATTTTCAGACACTACAGCCGGGGATCACAGCTGATAACTTGTTATCACAGAAAGTATTAAACAATAATCTCTGGCTGTAATGTCTGTATACTCATATTCTGTGATCCCCAGCTGTAATGTCTGTATACTCTTATATTCTGTGATCCCTGGCTGTAATGTCTGTATACTCTTATATTCTGTGATCCCCAGCTGTAATGTCTGTATACTCTTATATTCTGTGATCCCCGGCTGTAATGTCTGTATACTCTTATATTCTGTGATCGCCGGCTGTAATGTCTGTATACTCTTATATTCTGTGATCCCTGGCTGTAATGTTTGTATACTCTTATATTCTGTGATCCCCAGCTGTAATGTCATTAGGGCGTAATAGAGCGGCGAGGCGAGGGTACCCGCCTACCCGTCACAAACTCAGCGAGGAACACCCCACTGTCATGGATTTTGTAAGTTTGCTAACTACTTTATTCTACTCATAGATTACTAAAATAGGTCAGATAGGGATGGCTTAGATAGTAGTGTAAGGCTGCAGGGACAGGTATTAACAGGTTAGGAAGGTGATTTTGGGTGACAGGTTCCCTTTAAACATCCAATTGTTGAAATTATTATTATTCCAAGATCTATTAATTACAATCAACTTTGTTAGTGGGAACATCCCTTTCAGAGAATGAACATGGTGATGAAATTGTGAATATCTGCTTGTCTAAATGAAGCAGCTCTGCATTTCACAATGAGAATTCCACATGCTCCGGTTTCAGGCACAGCTGCTGACTCCATATATGAGGGTAAAGGATAGGGACAGCTGCTGGCCAACACCCTGTCTGTGCTCAGTATGGACGTCTATAATCAGTGACATATGGCGGGATTAATACAAGTGACTGATGGCACCAGAGATTGCAGACACAATGCCCTCAGCATACAAGTGCAGCACTGTGGTGAAGAGGTTTAGTATAATAAAACACGGCACATCTTTGTGCTACATTTTAGCCTCCAAAATAACATTTCTACATTTATAACTTCAAAGTTTCTAGCATTCAGCTGGAAAGGAGACATGGGAGGAGCATCATGATAGAGAAGGCGCTGCTGTCACATGGTCTCAGCCAATAAGAACTGCTCACACCTTCCCCAGTGATGCCGATTGGCTGACTGACAAACATAAGGATCTCTCAACCACCAATTTTCCATGTCCTTTCCAGCTGGATGCCAGACATCATACAAAACTGTGTTGTGGAGCTGTATAGCAGGTAAACTCTTATAGATGATTATAATAATAATGTCAAAATTATTTTTCCATCATTGATGAAAAATTCTGATACTGCACAGAAAATCTGTCGGAGAATTTCTTATTCACAACAAACACAATCCCTGGTTTTTATACAATTTATAATAAAACAAGAAAGTCACAAATGACAAAATCATCAGAGAGCCTTTGGTCTGGAGAACAGAGCATCTCATCCAACCCAGACAGTCCAAGCTCTTGCAGAGCATCTCTGGATCGCAGCGTCCTTGTGTACAGTTTACTTTGGATGTATGGAGCCCATATGTCGGTCATATGGTGGAGTTCAGTGGGGCCAGCTCATTGCCCTCTATGCATAGGGTTGGAGGACTATTGATCAGGGACCAGCACAGAACACGTGATGGTGGTTGGGGCCTGGTGGGGGGGTCATCATACTATTTACTCTTCTTTTTCTCTTTCCTCTTTTTTAATAAAATCTTCTTTTTCTTCATGAACATCTTCTGCTTCTTTTCATCCGTCAGACTCTTTGGTTCCTCTGATTTTGGAGTTGACAGCCCTACGTTTGTCGGAGGCGTTTTTTGCCCAGATTTTGGCAGAAAGGCTCTTTGCTTGGGTTTTGCTGAAGCAGTTTTCTGCCCTGGTTTTGCTGGAAATTCTTTCTGCCCGGGTTTACCGGAAAAAGCTTTCTGGCCTTGTTTTGCTGTAGACGCTTTCTGCCATGGTTTTGCCGAAGTCCCTTTCTGCCCAGGTTTCGCCGGTGAGGCTTTCTGCCCAGGTTTCGCCTGTGAGGCTTTCTGCCCAGGTTTCGCCGGTGAGGCTTTCTGCCCAGGTTTCGCCTGTGAGGCTTTCTGCCCAGGTTTCGCCGGTGAGGCTTTCTGCCCAGGTTTCGCTGGTGAGGCTTTCTGCTTCTTCTGTTCCTGGGTGACAGGTTTGGGGCTTACACCCTTCTGTCCGGCTTCTTTCTTCTCAGCGTCACTCTGTTCAGTCTGATCAGCATCGGATTCTCCTGAAGAGATAAAAAGGAATAAAAAAAATAGCAGAACTTGAAAAACAACCCATGGAAATGGTGCCAATTTTGGGACATTTTAGACTCTGTAGAGACTTTTGCATTGACTGCAAACATGTCAGGAAAATTGCTGGCGAACTGAAGGACAAGTAATAGTAATTACAAAGGTTTTCGGACGAAGTACCTGTATGTCTGCGCTGCTGCCAGGAAGATATAGACACACCAACGACACTGGACGTCTGGGTACTGGTGATATAGGTTTATTTTCCGACGCGTTTCGGAGCCACGTACCGAGCTCCTTCCTCAGGGAACATCAAGATTACACTGAACAGATTTGTATTTTTCAGAGAAAAGGCACCAAAAGATAATTACAACGACATCAGCATATAGGGAGGATCACAGATTGACGTCACATTGTTTATCAACAAAGTTACGTAGTGAAAACAAATGTTATCAGAAATGCCAAAAATGTCATGAAACACTGTAGCTCTAATCATATATGGTTTACACAGTTACTATATCAAACACACAATCTAAAAATATATAAAAATACTGAAATAGAAGAACAGTTTATATAAGGTGACGTAGTGCTGAATAGAACTCATAGGGTATGTGCACATCAGTCGTTTTGTGGGCTGCTTTTGGACGTTTTCCGTCGGCGTTTTCCGCTCAGTTTTATGTTAATTTATGTTAATCCTACCCTCCGGTTGGATTAACATGCTAGTCAATGGATTTTAGAAAACTCTGTCTACATTACAACGTTTTTCTTCTGGTCGTTTTCAGTCAAAACTGAGTTTTTTCACCGGTTTCCAAAAATAGAGCAAGTGACTTCTTTCCTCCGTTTTTCCACCGGTTTCAGCTGAACAAGTGCACTAAACACTCAGTTTTAAAACCGCTGACAAAACGCTGTAAAACCGGGCGGAAAACGAGCAAAAAACGAGCAAAAAACGAGGGACACTGCTGAGCACAGAAAACTCAGTTTCTGCCAGTGTCCTCCGGTTCCCGGTCGGTCTGCAGAAATGCAGAACCGACTGATGTGCACATAGCCTTAGGAGTAAAAATAAAGATCCTATAGAATCTAGTGCCATAGGTTTTATGTGTGCTCTATCCATTGTGCTATCTGTTCCTTTGCGCTTTGTTCATGCTGAAAGAATAGTGGAAATGTGATATATAGATTCCTAAAAGTAGTGTATTTACAAATGTATGTTCTGGGCATAATAGTGAAGATTGTGTGAAATATGAAAAATGTGTCAAAGTATTAAGAATTAAATATTTAGTGATTTTATTACTATTAGTCATGCTCAGTAATTAGATATACTATTATTATTTTTTTTTTATTATATTATATTATATCTAATTACACTACTTTTAGGAATCTATATATCACATTTCCACTATTCTTTCAGCATGAACAAAGCGCAAAGGAACAGATAGCACAATGGATAGAGCACACATAAAACCTATGGCACTAGATTCTATAGGATCTTTATTTTTACTCCTACGAGTTCTATTCAGCACTACGTCACCTTATATAAACTGTTCTTCTATTTCAGTATTTTTATATATTTTTAGATTGCGTGTTTGATATAGTAACTGTGTAAACCATATATGATTAGAGCTACAGTGTTTCATGACATTTTTGGCATTTTTGATAACATTTGTTTTCACTACGTAACTTTGTTGATAATGTGACGTCCATCTGTGATCATCCCTATATGCTGATGTCATTGCAATTATCTTTTGGTGCCTTTTCTCTGATAAATACAAATCTGTTCAGTGTAATCTTGATGTTCCCTGAGGAAGGAGCTCTGAACGTGGCTCCGAAACGCGTCCGAAAACAAACCTATATCACCAGTACCCAGACGTCCAGTGTCGTTGGTGTGTCTATATCTTCCTGGCAGCAGAGCAGACATACAGGTACTTCGTCTGAAAACCTTTGTGATTAAAGCAACGCATCTTGTGGAAGTACAGTCCCTGCAGCAGCTGCACTTTTTAAGCGATTACGCTGGTTATGTGCTACACAACCGCACCAGGTGAGTAATTCTGATATTACCATCTCATACCTGTCTATAAAGGATAAGACCCTATTTTGCGCATTCTCAACCCTTTAGATAAAGCATTAGTAATTTGCATAGTACATGGTACACGTTTAGTAGAACCATAGTTGCTTCATCGACCAAAAGAATGGTACTAAAGAGCCGCAGTCCCCAACACACACACGTACCTGTGGCTGGTGCTGCAGCTCAGTCTGTCTTTTGCTGGGGAGGCAGTGATCGGACCACTACCCTAATGAAGGGCTATTAAAGTCAAATCCTGGCATATGCCTTGAAGCTAAGCAGGCTTAGGTCTGTCTGGGAGTTGTAGTTCCACACAAGCAGTGATAACTGCTCAGCGATAGCACTGCACTAGATAATACCAGTGATAGCAATGGACTCCACTCACCTTCTTTAGTAGACGGGATGGTATTAGAAAACTTGCGAAGTTTGGCGATGAAGAAGCCGTCCATGTTGTGAGTGTGCGGGTAAAACCTGCGAGCCAGGCGCAGAGACTGATGGAAGCGCCTCTCCTTAAATCTAAGGAAGACATCAAGAGAAAAATGATTATAAAATCAAAGAGAATAAGAATGGTTATATTCAGAAAGATCCAGCAGGGGGCGCTCACTTCACAAATCCTTCTTTGCCGAAGTCCAGGCCTGTTGGGACAAGTTTCACGTTTCTTTTCTTCAGGGCGTAATCCACCACGCACTCGTTCTCCTCCACCTGTAGGGACAAAATTGAGAGTTTAGGAAAGGGATCAAAAGGGTGCAGAGAGCAGGAAGAGAAGGGACACGAAACCTGAAGATCACAGCGCTACATGGACTGAACTCCAGGCATGGTTGCTTTATAAAGGAGGCAAACTCGCCTTGTATCACTCTGGAAACTGTCCGTCTCCGGGATAGATGCAGCCTATGTTTGGCTGCAGTGGTTAGGTGACTAGTGACCTGTCCTCTCTGCACTTGACCCCTGCAGGCAATAACAGGCTGCAGCTGTGACTTCTGAGCGCAGCACACTGAGCTTCTGGAGCTGGGGTAGATCTCTAGAGCAGCGAGTATGGCTCTGCATGCCATCTATGCATTAACATTTTTATAATTTATTTACTTCAGTGTTTGAAAACACTTATATGGAAATTATTGCTCTCTTTTATCAGCCAAGGGAGTAAAAGGAAACAAAAAAACAACACAGACACTTACTGTGATAGAGCAAGTACAATAGACCAGGAATCCTCCGCTTGATGATTGGGCGTCGAGAGAGTCGATAGCGCTCAGAATCAGCTCCTTCTGGATGTGTGCGCACCGCTGGATGTCCTGGACATTCTGTATATACACGAGAAACATAGCAGACTATATATAATCGCCCCCATCACACCCTGCATCACTGATCTCCAGCCTCTGGCCCCCCACATACTGCAAATGACAACTCCTCCCATGCTGGGAGTTGTTGTCCACCAGACGGTAGACCACTATCCTTTATCGTACACAGGCATTAATCTAGCAACCGCTCTCTCTCTCCTTGTGTCACCCACCTTGTTGGTTTTCACAGAGGGATCTTTGCTGATGATCCCAGTTCCGCTGCATGGAGCATCCAGGAGAACCCGATCAAATCCACCAAGAACCTGAATGCAAGGAAAGAAATCCTCAATACATAGGAGAAGTCATGTAACAGAACAGAGAAAATATCACATCACATTTGGTCAGTCAGTTATTCAGCAGGGGGTGACTGTGAGCACAGGGACAGGAACATTAAAGAGGGTGCACCAAGTATGGAAGTTACCCATTATATGTTATGGATAGAAGAACAAATAGTGATTGCTAAGGGTGCAACCATTGGGACAATCATCGATCCAGAGAAAAGCCCTGTGTGTGTGGAGTGAATGTGACAATGACCGACCGTCCCACCACTGCACCCAGTGTACGCCATCCGGCCCCTCCGGCGCCCCTGGTGTACGCCATCTGGCCCCTCCCGTGCCAGCCATCTGGCTCCTCCGGTGCCCCCGGTGGATGCCATCCAGCCCTTCTGATGCTCCCCGGTGGAAGCCACCTGTGTGACATGCCCTGATATGCGACATCCAGCTCCTCCGGAGCCCCTGGTGGACGCCATTCGGCCCCTATGGTGTCCCCGATGTACAACATCCAGCCCCTCCACTGACCCCGGTGTACGACATCCGGCCCCTCCACTGACCCCGGTGTACGACATCCGGCCCCTCCACTGACCCCGGTGTACGACATCCGGCCCCTCCACTGACCCCGGTGTACGACATCCGGCCCCTCCACTGACCCCGGTGTACGACATCCGGCCCCTCCACTGACCCCGGTGTACGACATCCGGCCCCTCCACTGACCCCGGTGTACGACATCCGGCCCCTCCACTGACCCCGGTGTACGACATCCGGCCCCTCCACTGACCCCGGTGTACGACATCCGGCCCCTCCACTGACCCCGGTGTACGACATCCGGCCCCTCCACTGACCCCGGTGTACGACATCCGGCCCCTCCACTGACCCCGGTGTACGACATCCGGCCCCTCCACTGACCCCGGTGTACGACATCCGGCCCCTCCACTGACCCCGGTGTACGACATCCGGCCCCTCCACTGACCCCGGTGTACGACATCCGGCCCCTCCACTGCACCTGGTGTACGACATCCGGCCCCTCCACTGACCCCGGTGTACGACATCCGGCCCCTCCACTGCACACGGAGAACGACAACACCCCCCCGTCCCCGTCCCCCACTTTCCCCAACCACAATAAATGGGAAACTATAGGTCCATGCTCGTATTTGGAGACTTTATCCCGTCTGGGGTGTACTCACCTCTGAGAGCTTACGGCCGTCATAGTTGCAGATGATACAGTTGGTGACTCCCAGTCGGTGCAGGTTTCCCACCACACTGCGGAGACGCTCGGCGTTCATGTCATTGGCGACAACGACCCCCGTGTTCTTCATTAATTGGGCTGTGGATACAGGAACACCGTCATATAAGTGTAATGGCACCGGAACAGAAGACCCAAGATACAGAACATGTTAGTAACCGGAACCCCCACTATACTCACCCATATAACTGGTCTTCCCCCCGGGAGCGCAGCACATGTCCAGGACGCGCTCGTTTTCTTGAGGAGCTAAAGCAATGACCGGTAAGAGACTGGAGGCTCCCTGAAGCATGTAGTGTCCGGCCAGATACTCCGGAGTGGCCCCTGGAAGAGAATAAATATTACATACCCCATATTGAAGCGGGGGAAAAGACTGCCAGGTGTCATACCCCAAACAATGCACACTTACCAATGGGCACAGAGGAGTCATAGATGACCAGCCCTGTCTTTGACCATTTTCCCAATGGATCCAAATTGACTCCACGGTTGATAAGAGCCTAATTACAAGATCAAGAATACGGGGCAGCATTATAATTATGTTCTTGTACATAGGAGCAGTATTATAGTAGTTATATTCTTGTACATAGGAGCAGTATTATAGTAGTTATATTCTTGTATATAGGAGCAGTATTATAGTAGTTATATTCTTGTACATAGAGACAGTATTATAGTAGTTATATTCTTGTATATAGGAGCAGTATTATAGTAGTTATATTCTTGTACATAGGGGCAGTATTATAGTAGTTATATTCTTGTATATAGGGACAGTATTATAGTAGTTATATTCTTGTACATAGGGGCAGTATTATAGTAGTTATATTCTTGTATATAGGAGCAGTATTATAGTAGTTATATTCTTGTATATAGGGACAGTATTATAGTAGTTATATTCTTGTATATAGGGGCAGTATTATAGTAGTTATATTCTTGTATATAGGGGCAGTATTATAGTAGTTCTATTCTTGTACATAGGAGCAGTATTATAGTAGTTCTATTCTTGTACATAGGAGCAGTATTATAGTAGTTATATTCTTGTACATAGGAGCAGCATTATAGTAGTTATATTCTTGTACATAGGGGCAGTATTATAGTAGTTATATTCTTGTACATAGGAGCAGTATTATAGTAGTTATATTCTTGTACATAGGAGCAGTATTATAGTAGTTATATTCTTGTGTATATAGGGGCAGTATTATAGTAGTTATATTCTTGTACATAGGAGCAGTATTATAGTAGTTATATTCTTGTATATAGGAGCAGTATTATAGTAGTTCTATTCTTGTATATAGGAGCAGTATTATAGTAGTTCTATTCTTGTACATAGGAGCAGTATTATAGTAGTTCTATTCTTGTACATAGGAGCAGTATTATAGTAGTTCTATTCTTGTACATAGGAGCAGTATTATAGTAGTTATATTCTTGTACATAGGAGCAGTATTATAGTAGTTATATTCTTGTACATAGGGGCAGTATTATAGTAGTTATATTCTTGTATATAGGGGCAGTATTATAGTAGTTATATTCTTGTATATAGGAGCAGTATTATAGTAGTTATATTCTTGTACATAGGAGCAGTATTATAGTAGTTCTATTCTTGTACATAGGAGCAGTATTATAGTAGTTCTATTCTTGTACATAGGAGCAGTATTATAGTAGTTCTATTCTTGTACATAGGAGCAGTATTATAGTAGTTATATTCTTGTACATAGGGGCAGTATTATAGTAGTTATATTCTTGTACATAGGAGCAGTATTATAGTAGTTATAGTCTTGTATATAGGAGCAGTATTATAGTAGTTACATTCTTGTACATAGGGGCAGTATTATGGTAGTTATATTCTTGTATATAGGAGCAGTATTATGGTAGTTATATTCTTGTATATAGGAGCAGTATTATAGTAGTTATATTCTTGTATATAGGAGCAGTATTATAGTAGTTATATTCTTGTATATAGGGGCAGTATTATAGTAGTTATATTCTTGTACATAGGGGCAGTATTATAGTAGTTATATTCTTGTACATAGGAGCAGTATTATAGTAGTTATATTCCATTACATAGGAGCAGTATTATAGTAGTTATATTCTTGTACATAGGAGCAGTGTTATAGTAGTTATATTCTTGTATATAGGAGCAGTATTATAGTAGTTATATTCTTGTATATAGGAGCAGTATTATAGTAGTTATATTCTTGTATATAGGAGCAGTATTATAGTAGTTATATTGTTGTACATAGGAGCAGTATTATAGTAGTTATATTCTTGCACATAGGAGCAGTATTATAGTAGTTATATTCTTGTACATAGGAGCAGTATTATAGTAGTTATAGTCTTGTTCATAGGGGCAGTATTATAGCAGTAGATATTAGCTGAATCTTATGAATGTGATATGGAGGTTGTCATACCTGAGCCAGGTCACGTCTTCTGGTCTTCAGTGTGTTGGTTCTTATTGTTACTGGACGTTGAACCTCACAAGACTCCAGAAAGTCGACCAACTTTAAATGTAGAAGGAGAAAATCACCAGTCGGTGTAGAGACATCATCACTTACTGTGTGTTCAGCATTTCCATATAGATAAATCTTCCTGGTAATTCTCACCTCGGACACCGGGAACAGGTCGCTCAGCATCTCGATCATGTAGTCGCCATAACTGTAGTACGTGGAGAGATCTCGCCGCAGCACATTGATGAATTCCTGTCTTGAGTGCTGTCCCCCTCGTTTAGCAAAATCTTGCAGAACACCTACAATATCCTTAATCCGTTCTTGCACACTGGTGAGATCCAGATTTGAGGAGACTGAGGAGTGATGTAAGGAGCGACATTGATGGAAGATGGAAAACTAAACTAATATGTATGAGGGAGGGGATCACAGACTTCTGAATTAACCCCGATATGGCGGGGACCAGCAAGATTTTCTCTTTTCATAAAGAAACTCCAGTGCGAACTACGCGCCATATAATACTAGAATATTAATTCCCTCATATAGCGCCATTAATTCCACAGCACTTTAGATCCGTCATCATCTCTGTCCTCATTAGGGTTCACAATCTAAACATTCTATCAGTCTTTGGAGTGTAGGAGGAAACCGGAGAACCAGAAGTAAACCACGAAACTCAGGAGAACATACAAACCCCTTACAGATGTTTCTTTGGTGGCAACAGTGCTCTTCCCCCCCCTCCTTCCCCCAAGCTAGAGCTCACACCTCTTTCCCCCCCACCGCAAGGCAGGGCTCACCCCCCCCCGCACAAGCCAGGGCTCGCACCCCCACAAGGCAGGGCTTGCCTACCCCACCCCCCGAGCCACAGGGCAGGGCTTGCCCTCCCGAGCCACTGGACATAAAGACCACCAAACAGAAGGATACGTTGTTTCTCTAGTTCCTCTGCAGTCGGCAGGGTAAAGTGCTCATCACCATCCACATTCAGCTGAATGTCTTCTTCATCCTCTGTCTCCTTCTCCCTGTATTTAAGGAGACAAATTAATTTATAATTTACAGACTGTATAAGTTTACAGGAGAGCGAGAGGCAAGGGGGCAGGGCCCGCGGGGCGCAAGGGGGCAGGGCCCGCGGGGCGCAAGGGGGCAGGGCCCGCGGGGCGCAAGGGGGCAGGGCCCGCGGGGCGCAAGGGGGCAGGGCCCGCGGGGCGCAAGGGGGCAGGGCCCGCGGGGCGCAAGGGGGCAGGGCCCGCGGGGCGCAAGGGGGCAGGGCCCGCGGGGCGCAAGGGGGCAGGGCCCGCGGGGCGCAAGGGGGCAGGGCCCGCGGGGCGCAAGGGGGCAGGGCCCGCGGGGCGCAAGGGGGCAGGGCCCGCGGGGCGCAAGGGGGCAGGGCCCGCGGGGCGCAAGGGGGCAGGGCCCGCGGGGCGCAAGGGGGCAGGGCCCGCGGGGCGCAGCACTATGAAGCAAGGGAAGGGAAGGAACGTCACTGCATAATTCCTTTTACCTTTTACTCTTTTTCTTCTGTTTCTCAGCAGCTTTCTCAATTGGGAGAAGCTACAAAAGGAAAAAAAGAAAATCAGAGAATGAAAATATTGAAAAGCTAATTATACAGTAAAGCAGGTGAGGAGGAATAAATGCTGAGAGACCTACACCATCATCATCATCCTCCTCCTCTGAAGAAGCACCATAGTCATCCTGCAGGTCATCATCACTGTCGGAAAGCTCCAGCTCTCCAGCAGGCTCATCATTACCACTGTCCTCCTCCTCCTCATCTTCTATGAGATTTTTAGGCTTCTCATCTCCGCTGTCCATCTCTTGGTCACTGGAATCTTCCTCTTCCTCATCCTCCTTCTCCTCCTTCCTTGCTCTCTTCACAGGTTTTAGCCATTCTGCGTTCTCGTCGCTGAATCCTGACAGTTTCTTCTTCCCCCTCTGGACGGTTTGTGCGTCACCTAATAAACAATGAGATGTAAGCGGTGATGCCGTGTACACGGCGGGCGCAGTCTGTGACGCAGCAGGCGCCGGCTCTCCTCACCGTTCTGCTTAGCTTCAGGTTTACTCGGCTTTAGTTTCTGCTCTTCCGCTTGTCGCCTTTTTGCTGCTCTGTTATGGGGGTTTAGAATGAACTAAGTTTAATAATAAATCTAATGAAAAAGGATCACGAGTCCCACATCCCAGACCCTCCCGCACCTCTTTCTGCTGCGGCTGGACAGGCGCTTTACTTCAGAGTCTGTAAAGAAGAAGAAAAAAGGAATAAAATGGTAACAATTGAATTTAAATAACAAGTTAAGTAAATGATCAATTATCAGAAACTAGATTAATTCAATGGATGGAATGAGAAAAGGTTTCTTTAAAGGGAACCTGTCACCAGGTTTTAGCCATCTTATCTGAGAGCAGCATAATGTAGAGACAGAGACCCTGATTCCAGCGATGTGTCACTTACTGAGCTGCTTGCTGTCATTTTTATAATATTAGTGTTTTCTCTGCTGCAGATTTAGCAGTCTGTGAATATGCCAGACTACTTAGCAGCAGGCCAAGTAGTCTGCTAATGATAATCTGTAGCTGATCAAACAGTGATTATATCAAAGCTACACTGAGCAGCCCAGTAAGTGACACATCGCTGGAATCAGGATCTCTGGTCCTATATTATGCTACTCTCAGATTAGATGGCAAAAACCTGGTGACAGGTTCCCTTTAAATCTATTTAGAGTCAGTGAATAAAACTAAAACACAATAATCTACGGCGTAGTTCACACGTCCAGTAATACCGCACAATCCGTTCTGCAAACACAGCTTTTTTTGGATATTTTGCAAAAATTGATTTTTGCAGGATCCATTTTTTTTAACATTGGAGTCTATAGAGACCGGATCTGGTAACTGATCACTACTTGTCCTCTGTTTTTTTCTTACTGGATCATTTTCAAACAGAAGATAAATAGTGATCAGTCACCGGATCCATTTCCATAGACTCCATTGTTAATAAAAACGGATCCTGCAGAAATCAATGATTTAACAATCGACAAAAAAGTTGTGTTTGCTGAACAGATTGTGCTGGATCCGATGTACTGAAAGATTACTGGACAGGTGGACTTGGTCTTAGATCTCAGCCTGAATTTGGGGTTTTGACACTCTCAGAATTGCGGTGTTAGTCTTTAGCTTGATGTATGGACAAACCATGTATCTGTACATCCTTAGCCTTGTTCCCTCCCTTGGATGTGAGTTCACATATTGAGGTCGCATCATTCCCTGCACATGTCAGAGGATCTGATCAGCGGACATGTGCAGCTAACAGCACTGATCTGATAAGAGATCCAATTGTTTACCCTTTGAATCGCGCTGTCAATCACTGACAGCGTAACCTAAAAGCTCCGCGGCGGGGATCATGCTGTTGCCCACTGGCATTGGTGACCCTGTGATGCGATTACGGGGCTTTGATATATTGCCATGACAGTGAGGGGTCTGCTGATGACCCCGGATACTATCATAGATCACTTCCTGCCGGTGATACCCGGGTGATGTCACCAGCAGAAAGTGATCATTTGTGCCGTGCGGGGGATGATGAAGTGTCTCTCTGCATATCACAAGTGATCGGACTGTGCAGTGTTGAGACGTCCCATGGGGCAGTGTAAGATCATAAAAAAAGTTTTAAAAAATTATGAAAGAAGAAAAAATTTTTAGTTCAAATCACCCGCCTTTTGCCCCATTGAAAATAAAACTATTAAAAAGATTAAACACACATATTTGTTATCGCCGTGTTCAGAAATGCCCGATCTGTCAGGATATAAAATCAATTAATAAGATCTGTAAACTGCGTAACAGAAAAAAGGTCCAAACTCCAAAATTACTGTATATACTCGTGTATAAGCCGAGTTTTTCAGCCCAAAAATTGGGCTGAAAAGTCCCCCCCCTCGGCTTATACACGGGTCAATACGGTATGTGGTGTGTGGGGGCTGTGTCCGGGTGCTGGGGAGGCTGGAGGAGGCTGCTGACTGAGCGGCCCGTCACGTGGTGACGCTCATTAGATATGCACGGCTCCCCCTGCCCATCACAGCATACAGCCCCCAGTGGTAGTATACAGGCAGCCCCCCTCCTGCTGGCACTCGCCCCCCATACTGTGCAGAGCCCCCCACACTGTGCAGAGCCCCACCGATGAATTATCTTACCCTCCACCGTCTTCATCACCGCGAGTCCTCCAGTCCATCCTCGCGCGCTGTGTTTCCGGTCTCATGTGACCCGGCGCGATGACGTCATCCCACTGCGACCGCCGGGTCACATGAGACCGGGAACACAGCGTGCGAGGATGGACTGGAGGACTCGCGGTGATGAAGACGGTGGATGGTAAGTTAATACACCGGGGGAGAGCTCTGCACAGTGTGGGGGGCTCTGCACAGAGTGAGGGGCGAGTGCCGGCAGGAGGGGGCTGCATCACATAGTGCACTGCATCCCGCGGCTGGGGGAGCAGTGCACTATCTGATACAGCCCCCTCCTGCCGGCACTCGCCTGCTGTATACCACTGGGGGCCTGCTGTATACCACTGGGGGCCTGCTGTAAAAGAACTGGGGGCCTGCTGTAAAAGAACTGGGGGCCTGCTGTAAAAGAACTGGGGGCCTGCTGTAAAAGAACTGGGGGCCTGCTGTATACTACTGGGGGCCTGCTGTATACCACTGGGGGCCTGCTGTATACCATACTGCTGGGGCCTGTATACCTCACTGCTGGGGGCTGTATACAATACTGCTGGGGGCTGTATACCACTGGGGGGACCTGTATACCTTACTGCTGGGGGCTGTATACCTGTCCTGGTGACAGTATACCATACTACTGGGGCCTGTATACCACCGGGAGGGCCTGTATACCACACTGCTGGGGGCTGTATACCTCACTGCTGGGGGTTGTATACCTGTGCTGGGGTCCTCCCTCGGCTTATACACGAGTCAATAAGTTTTCCCAGTTTTTGGGGGCAAAAGTAGGGGGGTCGGCTTATACACGAGTATATACGGTACATTTTTTTGTTGCCGCAACATTGCAATAAAATGCAATAACAGGCGATGAAACTATCACATCCACCCACAAAGGGTGTCATTAGAAACATCAGATCAAGACACAAAAGTAATCCAACACAGGCCCAGATCCTGAAAATGTGAACGCTACGGGCGAGGAAAATAGCGCAAAAATGCAATTCTTTTTCTTTAATAACTTCAGAATTTTTACCACCACTTAGATACCAAACATTTTACTTTTTATTGTTATCTATGAACTCGTACCGACCCAAGGCATCATACGGACACATCAGTGTTACCATATAGTACTGACCCGAGGCATCATACTGACACGTCAGTGTTACCATATAGTACTGACCCGAGACATCATACCGACACCTCATTGTTACCATATAGTACTGACCCGAGACATCATACCGACATGTCAGTGTTACCATATAGTACTGACCTGAGACATCATACCGACATGTCAGTGTTACCATATAGTACTGACCTGAGACATCATACCGACACGTCAGTGTTACCATATAGTACTGACCCCAGACATCATACCGACACGTCAGTGTTACCATATAGTACTGACCCGAGGCATCATACCGACACATCAGAGTTACCATATAGTACTGACCCGAGACATCATACCGACACCTCAGTGTTACCATATAGTACTGACCCGAGACATCATACCGACACCTCAGTGTTACCATATAGTACTGACCCCAGACATCATACCGACATGTCCGTGTTACCATATAGTACTGACCCGAGACATCATACTGACACGTCAGTGTTACCATATAGTACTGACCCCAGACATCATACTGACACGTCAGTGTTACCATATAGTACTGACCCCAGACATCATACTGACACGTCAGTGTTACCATATAGTACTGACCCGAGACATCATACCGACACGTCAGTGTTACCATATAGTACTGACCCCAGACATCATACCGACACGTCAGTGTTACCATATAGTACTGACCCGAGGCATCATAACGACACGTCAGTGTTACCATATAGTACTGACCCCAGACATCATACCAACACCTCAGTGTTACCATATAGTACTGATCCGAGGCATCATACCGACATGTCAGTGTTACCATATAGTACTGACCCGAGGCATCATACCGACATGTTAGTGTTACATTATAGTGACACGTGCTGAATAGGAAAAAAAATAAATAAATGAATTGCTTTTTTTTGCAATGTCAACACATTGGGATTTTTTTCTCGTTTTCCTGTACACTATATGGTAAAACGAATTATGTCATTCAAAAGCACAACTCGTCCCGCAAAAAACAAGCCTCATATGTCTATATTTATGCAGAAATAAAAAAGTTATGGCTTTTGGAGGAAGGGGAGGGAAAAACAGAAATTGGAAAACTGCCTGGGGGTGAAGAGGTTAAGGGGGCTGCAACTAGATGTAAATCACCCACTAAGTCGGAACAGCTCCATGCACCATATAGTGGACATTCTCGGTATTGCAGATCAGCAGATATCACACTACATTAGGCTGCAATACCGAGAACGACCACTACGCGGCGTGTGGAGCAGTGCTATCCTGGTGCACACAGGCAACCACATGACCGCTGCTCATTGGCAATGATGGCTGTTAAATTTGCACCAATCTAATATTAAAGACTTATCCTCAAAGATAGAAATTGATGACCTAAGTCCTAGACAACCCCTTTAGTCGGATACAGTGCAGGCGTCCTGACCCAGGATGGAGGATACAGTACATTTCCAGCACCCCCTTGGTATATCGACCACGTGGCACTTACCGCCATCGCTCAGGATCTTGCTCAGCTCGTTCTCAGCCCCCGGCTGCTTTTTTGACTTCCGGCCGGGCCCCCGGGGCACTTTCTTCAGCGGGTCCAACTTCCTGCCCATGATGAAACGTCAGGGATACGGCAGAGGTGATTTATAAGCGACTGGAAGGAAAACAGAGATAGAATATCAGGGCAAAGCAAAGGTATATATGACATCACTATTAGGATTCTATTAACCCCTTCCTGAGATGTGACATCACACGCCGGGGGCCCCTTAAAATGCCGCCATTAATCTCGGACATCAGTATTTATGGCAGACGGTCCTGGTACCCATCACAAACCGGCGGAGTATAAAGTGCTGATGGATAAAGTAAATGAATTCTGTAAAACCCATCCCAGAAACAAAAACCCTTCATATACGGCTGTGACTATGGAGAATGACAAAGGTACGGACCGCTCATGGAGCAAGGAAGAGGAAATAATCAAGAGCTCCAGACTGAAAATTAGCCAGGCAAAAAGGGGTTAAAAGTATATGATTGATGTAGATTTATATCAGTACTAGATGGCGGCCCGATTCTAAAGAATCGGGAGCCTAGAATCCATATATACTTTATTTATTGCGCAATGCCGCCATATTTGAAATACACTGTAGTCAGTGTATTTGAAGTATGGCGCCATACAGCGCACCGCTATTCTGATTGGTCGCCGCGTTCAGCGCGCCGACCAATCAGAATAGTGGTGCGCTGTATGGCGCCATACTTCAAATACACTGACTACAGTGTATTTCAAATATGGCGCCGTGCTGCGAGGCAGTCTCCTGATTGGTCAGTGGCGGCGACCAATCGAAGGAGCGCCGCCACCAGAGCTTGTAGCCGGGAGACGACCTCCGGTCGTCTCGCGGCTACCTCACGCTCGGCGCTCCATCCGCCGATCCCTATAGCCTCCGGTCGTCTCCCAGCTACCTCGGGCTCGGCATTCCGTTCGCTCCGGCGCCACCGTAGTCCCGGGTCCCTGGCTCACCCTGAGCGGGTGTAGTGCCCAAGCCACTTCCGTCGTGTGACGTCATTTTTGTCCCTTGAAGACAGAAGTGGATTCGGCTTTTATATAGTAGATAACAATGTAGACCCCGAACTGGAGTACTGAGGTGTAGACCACAGAAGTGTCTGACTGCAGCTCTGGAGTATAATACAGGATCAGTAAGCTATGTACACAGTGACTGCACCAGCAGAATAGTGAGTGCAGCTCTGGAGTATAATACAGGAGGTATCTCAGGATCAGTAATGTAATGTATGTACACAGTGACTGCACCAGCAGAATAGTGAGTGCAGCTCTGGAGTATAATACAGGAGGGAACTCAGGATCAGTAATGTAATGTATGTACACAGTGACTGCACCAGCAGAATAGTGAGTGCAGCTCTGGAGTATAATACAGGAGGTAAGTCCGGATCAGTACAGGATCAGTATGTAATGTATGTACACAGTGACTGCACCAGCAGAATAGTGAGTACAGCTCTGGAGTATAATACAGGTGGTAAGTCAGGATCAGTAATGTAATGTATGTACACAGTGACTGCACCAGCAGAATAGTGAGTGCAGCTCTGGAGTATAATACAGGTGGTAAGTCAAGATCAGTAATGTAATGTATGTATACAGTGACTGCACCAGCAGAATAGGGAGTACAGCTCTGGAGGATAATACAGGTGGTAAGTCAGGATCAGTAATGTAATGTATGTACACAGTGACTGCACCAGCAGAATAGTGAGTGCAGCTCTGGAGTATAATACAGGTGGTAAGTCAAGATCAGTAATGTAATGTATGTATACAGTGACTGCACCAGCAGAATAGGGAGTACAGCTCTGGAGGATAATACAGGAGGTAACTCAGGATCAGTAATGTAATGTATGTACACAGTGACTGCACCACAGAATAGGGAGTACAGCTCTGGAGTATAATACAGGTGGTAAGTCAGGATCAGTACAGGATCAGTAATGTATGTACACATAGGAGACCATTTTTTCTGTTACACCCAAACATCAGGAAATTCGGCATTACATGGTTGTCCGAGATTTCAAGAAAGTTGTTTAATACCAAGAAACGATATAAAAATGTTTTATAAAATAACTGATCCTTCCCTCTTGTTACTTTTCTGTTGATCTTGCACTGCAGCCATCATGTCCTGTTATGAAGCGGCACTGATTGTGAATCATTGTCTCCTGCTGTTGTATAAATGGAACAGACGACAGGTAGAAATGATTGGAGCAAGACCCCCCTGTAAAGGAGCGGTGCTGCAGATGGTCACCACAGCCCATGTCTCTGTTCTCATCCCTTTTTGCTGTTGTTTTGATCACTTTTGCATATTGTCATTACTCTCACCATTAGAGGTAGCATGAGGCAGTGTCTACACCCCACAGAATGAGCTCAGGTAGTGCAGCTCATCCAGGATGGCACATCTTTTCATTTCATTTCAACATTCTTTTTATTCAAAGAATAGAAATGTACAGAACAATAAACATTTACATAAACAAATATTTTCTACCTCTCTATCTTCTAACTGCTCTTCCTACTATTTTCTTTCTTAATGTTAAATTTACTGTTTGATCTATGCAAGGCAATACATACTCCTGAAACCTATCACACGTTTACAGGCTACAATGACCTTCGTCTCAGTTCTTCAAGTGATGGGAGATTACTGTCCCCCCTCAGGTCTACAGTCATGGCCAAAGGTTTTGAGAATGACACCAAAATGATATTTTCCCATGATCTGCTGCCCTCTGGTTTTTATTTGTGTTTGATGTTTCTATCACATACAGAAATATAATTGCAATCATATTATGATACCAAAAGGTTATATTGACAGTTAGAATGAGTTAATGCAGCAAGTCAATATTTGCAGTGTTGACCCTTCTTCTTCAGGACCTCTGCAATTCTCCCTGGCTGCTCTCAATCAACTTCTGGACCAAATCCTGACTGATAGCCGTCCATTCTTCCATTCTTCCATTCTTCCATTCTTGCATAATCAATGCTTGCATTTTGGCAGAATTTGTTGGTTTTTGCTTGTCCACCCGTCTCTTGATGATTGACCACAAATTCTCAATGGGATTAAGATCTGGGAAGTTTCCAGGCCATGGACCCAAAATCTCTATGTTTTGTTCCCTGAGCCATTTAGTTATCACCTTTGCTTTATGGCAAGGTGCTCCATCATGCTGGAAAAGGCATTGTTGGGCGCCAAACTGCTCTTGGACGGTTGGGAGAATTTGCTCTTGGAGGAGCAGCCATTAATATCCATGTGCCTGCTCAGATTGTCAGTACAGACTCCACGAGGGTGGGATGAGGCCCAACGTCCACAAGTGGGTGTTCTGCTCACAGCCCAGCACCATGCAGGGTAACTGGCATTTGCTAGAGACACCTAGGTTGGCAGATTGGACATTGGTGTCCTGTCCTCTTCATGGATGAGAGCAGGTTCACATTGAGCACGTGTAACAGACGTGACAGAGTCTGGAGATGCCGTGGATATGGGGAGAATGTTCTGATGTCTGCACCATCCTCCAGCATCACCGGCAGTGGGTCAGTAATGGTGTGGGGTGGCTTTTGTTAGGAGGCTTCATAGACCTCCATGTGCTAGAGGTGCCCTGACTGCCATTAAGTATCGTGATGAGATCCTCAGACCCATTGTGAGACCATACCCAGGTGCCGTAGACCCTGGGTTTCTTCTGGCTCTGCTCCTCCTTACGCAGTGGAGGAAGTAGCGGTCCTGCTGCTGGGATGTTGTCCTCCATGTCTCCTGGTGTACTGGCCTGTCTCCTGGTATCAGCTCCATGCTCTGCACACTGTGCTGATAGACACATCTACCCTTCTCTCCACAGCTAACATTGAGGTGCCATCCTGGATGAGCTGCACTACCGGAGCTCCTTTGTGGGGTGTAGACATCGCCTCATGCTACTTCTAGGGGCGAGAGCAATGACAACATGCAAAAGTGACCAAAACAACAGCCAAAAAGGGATGAGAACAGAGACATGGGCTGTGGTGACCACCTGAGCTCCGCTCCTTTATAGGGGATGTCTGGCTCCGATCATTTCTACCTGTTGTCTGTCCTGACAGCAGGACACAATGATTTACACTCAGGTCTTTTTTATCACATCCGTGCCTCTGGCATGTATGCAGTCCGTGCTGACACATGACGGAGGCACGGACATATGGACTGCTATGTTACTCTATGGCCCCCCCTTCACATGTCCATGATTCTGCATGGAACGTGTCTCCGTGTGCAGCAGACGTATGTCCATGTGCTCCACACAAAGACATGTCCATTTTTCAGCAAAAGCACGGACACTTTAATGGGTCCGTGCAAAAACGTCCCGCACACGGATGTCATCTGATGTTCAGGGACCGGAGCAAAGAGTGTTGAATGTATAAATAAAGGATTTTATACTCCGCTCCCTCCAGCGCTGCCGGCTCCTCTCACTTCTGGGCCTCATTAGTCTCATGACTGAGAGCTGCAGGCCCTAAGACAGGGGGGCATACAATGACAGGATGTCACACGGATAGCACATGTATGTCACACCACGCGGGAGACTCACCCCCCCCAAATGTCCTGTCCCACGTGTGCGTGTTTTACAGGCCTCAGCGCAGCTTCGTAGCCGGACCAGATCCCTTTATCTTTCCGAGCAGTGTATAGATGCCTGTTGTGACCGCTGCAGCCAATCGCTGACCTCAGTGATCATGTCTGTACATGCGTCACTGCTGAGGCTGATGATTGGCTGCAGCGGTCACGTGACCCGTGTGTCACTGCAGCACCCAGGACATATGAAAGATCATTGTAACTTACTTCTCGCCCTTCTCACATTTCAGGGGATCGCTGTCCTGACCTCACATCTGGTGCTGGAGGTGACAGCACCGCAGGGCCCACAATCATCCCCAGCACCAGATGTGAGGACAGCAATACACATGACTGTACAATGAGTGACCTGAGGACCAACAGGGACACAGAAAAGGGCGGATCTTACACATGTGATACACAACACAGAGATCACCTAATATAGTGAGCTAACACAGCGGACACCATAAGAATGATCAGTAATCAGGCCGCCATCTGCCCCTACCTCACACCGCAGCTCCGGATCCCTCACGTGTTTGAAGAGAGTCGCCCGCTGATGACGTCAGCGCACACGTTCCTTCCACATGGATGACGCGCCGATCACATGACTGAAACGCGGCTAGAATGTCCCTCGTCGGGAGCCGTAGACTTCGGACTCCAAAAAGATGGCGGCGGCTGTGACGGCGACAGCTCCCATAGGAACAAGCCAGACCTCTAGCGTGAAGCTGCCCTGAGTGACGTCACTGGACTCTATTAACCTTTTCAGCTCTAGAGATGGAACCTTTTATGTGTTTGCTGTATTTATTTTCATTCATTCTTTTCCCTTTTTAAAATTTTGTTTCTTTTTAACACTCCTTTCTTTTCATTTATTTTTTGCTTTTTTATAATTTAAATTTTTTCACAGACGTAACTTTTTTTTCCTTTTTTTCCGCTTTCCTATTTTTTATACAGACTTAAAATTTTGTTTCAGTTTTTGCATTAAGAAGTTTTTTTTCATTAATTTAAAAAAATGTAAATTAATAAAAAATTACATTTAATTACAATTAATAAAAATGAAAAATTAAAGTTCAATTTTTGCATTAATTTGAAAAAAATTGAAATAATAAGAAATTACTAAAAATAATGACATTTAATTTAGTAAAATTAATTAAATGTAATAAATGTAAATAAAATTAATAAAAAAATAAACTTCAGTTGCATTGTCAAAAATGAAAATGAATTACGGTAATAAAAAATTTATAAAAATGAAAATAAAGTTACTAACATTTAATTTAATTAAAATTAAGTTCAGTTTTTGCATTCATTTTAAATAAAGTAAAATTAATTAATAAAAAATGAATAAAAATGAATTAAATTTAATGTAATAAAATAATTACATTTAATTTAAATTTAATACATTTAATTAAAATAAATAAAAAATTAAAAATTAAAGTTCATTTTTTGCACTTAATTTTAAAACATTTAAATTAATTAATAAAAAATGAATAAAAAATAAATTAAAGTAAATTTAATAAAATTAATTACATTTAATTTCAATTGAATACATTTAATTAAAATTAATAAAAAATTTAAAATCAAAGTTCATTTTTTGCATTCATTTAAATAAAATTAATTAATAAAAATTAATCTAAATGTAATAAAATTAATTAGATTTCATTTATAATAATAATAATAATGCTTTATTTATATAGCGCCAACATATTCCGCAGCGCTTTACAATGTAGGGTTAGAGTACAGAAAATACAGTAAGTAATTACAGTAGAGAACAAATACAGTACAATAATTGGATACAAAACAATAGGCATAGAATCAATGTAAAAAAGAAAATACAAGAAATAAAGCAAGAAATGAAGGTGACCCTGCTCAAAAGAGCTTACAATCTACAACGGGATAGGGGTTGCACAAGGTGCCGGGGCTTATTGCACTGATGGTCCAGGTCCATTTAAATTTAATAAATTTAATTACAACTAATAAAAATGAAAAATAAATGTTTTTCTTTTATTTGTGACTTGTATGGGACTTGACAAGATGGATCGTTCACCTTATCGCTTGTTTTACGTACAGAAATTGCCATTGATAAATGACTGAGATTCATGGGAGGACCAAGATGGCGGTGACGGAGGCCTTCATTAGGCTTCTTGTGATTGCATCGCTCAGGAGGGGGAAGCCCCGGAAGCAGACCATTTACAGTGATTGATAGCGGCATGTAAGTGGTTACCAGCAGTGATGGGAGCTCGCTCAGGCCGCTGCCAACTGTATGACATGTCCTGAGTGATGTAGTGATGTCAGGACGTGCAATGAGGTTACAAAGTCTGGGGCCGCACTCAACTGCTATGAGCTTGTACTTAAAGGGGTCGTCCAGTGACTACAAGCCGTCATCTATCCGCAGGAAAGGTGATAACTTACTGATCACTGGGGGGGGGGAGGGTCTGATCACTGGGGGTCCAGCAATGGGGATCCACATCAATTGACAAAACAACACACTTTGCTTCCCAAGAGTTTCAGGGCAGACGATAGACCATTGCTCCATTCATTCCATGTGGAGCTGCGCTCAGCTTTATCTGTCAGCCCTGTAGAGAATGAATGAAGCGGCGGTCGGGTGTCCAACCTACTGCTCTGTTTTGTAACAATGATAAAAGTTCCTTGTTCCGCTGGCAGGTGTAGGACCCAGTAGCCAGACATCCAGTGATCGGATGGGACCCCCAGTCATCAGATAGGACCCCAGTGATCAAATCAGAACCCAATGATCAGCCCCCAGTGATTGGATAGGACCCGCAGTGATCAGATCAGACCCCCTCATGATTGATTCCCAGTGAATCAGACCACCTGTGCTCGGATCACCAGTGTTGGAGCCTCAGTGATAGAATTGGACCCCCCGTGATCAGATCGGACCCCCAGTGATCAGACCACCAGTGATCATATCCCTAGTGATCGGATCAGACCCCCAGTGATTGGACCTCCATGGTTGGATCGCCAGTGATCGGATGAGACCCCCAGTGATCGGACCGCCATGGTTGGATACCCAATGATCAACAAATTCTCACCTGTGAATAGCTAATAACTAGTGATGAATGAGCACCACAATGCTCGGGTGCTCCGTACTCAAAACGAGCAGGTCGACACTCAGATGGGCTCAATTTGAGTATAAATGAAGTCTATGGAAAACTCCACCATTTTCCAGAGACTCTTCTGGAAAAATGCTTGAGTTTTCCATTGATGTCCTTTATACTTAGCACTCAAATTGAGCCCATTGGAGTGTCCAACCTGCTCGTTTTGAGTACCGAGTACCCGAGCATTGTGGTGCTCGCTCATCACTAACCTATTTTTCACTGGAGAACACTTTAGGTTGATGAGCGCTTTTGGTACAAACATTTCGCAGATAACCATGCCCCCCTCTTCAGAAGTCATGCCCTTCTGTTCCTCTCACGTTTGGACACCAGGGCTCCGATTCGTGTTGGATCCTTCAGACGTCGCGTACAACAAACCTCCTGGGAACGCTCACTTTGTCTTCTTTTCGTGTCCAGCTCTTCCTGGAGGTTCCCCTATTCCTGGAGTTGCTGCACACTGGAGGTCGGCTCTTCTCTTCTTCGTTCTTATTAACTTTTAAACCTTATCCCGGGGCACGGAGAGTCGCCTCGGAATATTTCTGAGAATCGTTCACCTTTTGCACACAATGCTCCTTTATTAGCACAGACCCCCTCCTTTAATGAGCGTCTGGATGCTGGGACTGAGTCCCCAGGAAACATTCAGCAAGCGCTGATTTTCAGAATTCATCGCCCCTCCCCAGGGAACTTTATGACTAATTTGCATGTGATTCCAGAGCTCGATAATTAGGCATTCATACATTGGATTATTACAGGACAGAGATAATTTCTATTGCTTTGCTGCAACCTCTCTGTCCGTGACGTATATTTTAGCAGTAAAATCATCCTGACTTGTTCCCCTTTAATCTTTGCAATTGTGGGGTCTCGGTGGTCTTATCCCAGATGTTTGGGGTCACTCCCTTTAGTCTGAATACAGACATAAGTAGAAAAAAACATCACTGGAGCTCTGTGGCCGCAATAGTGCTCTTAAGGACAGATGACGATTCGGGTGTGACTGCCGCAGTTATTGGAGGAAAAATATATTTTAAAAAAAGTTCTTTTTTTTCCTTTCAGACCTTCTGGGAAATAACATGAAACAATGGAAATCACAGAATGGAGACGTCACTGATTAACAATGGAGGAATAGAAACTACATTTTCTAAATCTCTTGACATTTTCAGTCTGGAGCATAAGCCACATGCAGAAATCCGGGCACTTCCAGGCCCAGCTGCTATCAGAGGTTACTAATGGCCGTCTGAGGAAGGTTCTGCTGCTCGATACACTTGGGCAATCATCAAGATCTGCTGCTGGCGGCTTCTTTGTAATCACAGACTAATGACATCTCAGATGTGCTTAATGGTAGATGAGTGCAGAAACGCTGCAGCCATGGGACACAAGTCTGGAAACGCTGCAGCTATGGAAGATAAATCCAGAGACACTGAAGCCAAGGGGAGACAAGTCTGAAGACACTGCAGCCATGGAAGACAAGTCTGGAGACTCTGCGGCCATGGAAGACAAGTCTGGAGACTCTGCGGCCATGGCAGACGAGTCGGGGACTCTGCGGCATGGAAACACAAGTCTAGAGATGCGCATCCACAGGAGATTGACTCCAGAGATGCAGCAGCCATGGAAGACAAGTCTGGAGAAACTGCAGCTACGGCAAACAAGTTTGGAGATGCTGTGGCCATGGGAGACAACTAAGCAGACCCGCAGCCGCAAGAGACAGGTACGGAGATGCCACAAGAGACCAGAGACGTTGCGACCATTTGATTATGAGCCGCCTGCTCACAGTAGGATGAGCAACATCCGGACTGCAGTTATATTGCTGATAAACTGGAGAGAAGAACACGATTTTCCTTTGTATCCATCCTCTAGTGGCCATGTTACACCCAAGGACATCATGGTGCAAGATTAACCCCTTCACAACATCTACAGTACATGTACGGCACAAGTCAGAAGCGGGTGTATGGAGTCAGGTGATGCGGTAAGTTTGCCCCGTACTTGGCAGGTAGCGTCTGGGTATTACATTCAGGACCTGCCTCTAACAATTGCAGGTGGAGCTCCATTTTGTTATGCTGGTAATTCCCGCTGTCATACCCTGTCACCAGGATTTATCACACGGTATTGGGGGGGGGTGCATCCTTTTCAGCGCACTTGTGATGTGAGCACGGGTCCTATGAAGATCTCTGTGCTTGTCGGAGCAGCGCTGCTGTCTAACCTGCCTGTGGCTGAACTACAGCGTAGACCGACTATCACTGTATGCAGTAATGCTATGATATTGCCGTATACAACACAAGTGAT
This sequence comes from Allobates femoralis, assembly GCA_033576535.1. NCBI lineage: Eukaryota > Metazoa > Chordata > Amphibia > Anura > Aromobatidae > Allobates > Allobates femoralis. Next base: position 23,860,926 of record JARQOC010000006.1, read on the forward strand.
CAGACGGGTCACAATCCCAACCCTCGTGGATTGTGAGCCCTCGCGGCCAGCGGGTCAGTACGAGTCTGTAGATACCAAACATGTTACTTTTACTGGTATCTAAGTGGTGACATTTTTTTAGAAGTTTCAAGAAAGAAAAAAAAACAAAACACTTTTTGCGCCATGTTCTGCGCCCCCTAGTGTTCTCATTTTTTCGGGATCTGGGGCAGTGTGATGGCTTATGTTTTGCGTCTTCAGCTGATGTTTCTAATGATACCATTTTTCAGTGGATATGCTGTTTTGATCGTCCGTTATTGCATTTTATAGGAATGTTGCTGCAACTAAAAAAAAAACGTTATTTTGTCGTTTGGACCTTTTCTTCCGTTACGCAGTTTACAGCTCTGATTAATTGATGTGTATTTTTTAAATTGTTTTATTTTGAATGGGGGTAAAGGGGGGTGATTTGAACTTTTTTTTATTCATGTTTGTAAAAACTTTAATTATTTTACACAGCCCCATAGGGCGCCACACTGCTGCACAGTCCAATTGCTTGTGACAGGTTCCGATGAGCTGCAGTACATCGGGATCTTTCACAATTGCGTACTGTGAGTGGTTGGCAGCGCTTGCCAACCACTCACAGGAAGCTAATAGTGATAGCTTCCAGGGTCAAGCCAGGACCCCGGGCTGTCACGTGAGCACCAAAGATCCCGCGATATTATCATAGGATCTACGGTGCAGGCAGGGAACAGCGCTTTCCCCGCCATGGCGGTTTTGGATCCCGCTGTCAATGAATGACAGCGGGATCCAAGGGATTAAACAGCACCAATCGGATCCTGGATCCAATCGCCACTGGAAGCCCGACATCTCAGCTGACGAGATCAGCTCAGATATTGGGTGTTTGATGTGAGCGCTGCGCCACATTTCACATCAAACACCAGGACCTGACCCATGTACATCATCAAGGGTTGGGAAGGGGTTAATAATCTACTTTTGTGTATACAGCCCCTCAACGGTGGTCTAACTTTAGAAAATCATGGGTCCTGATGTGAAAGATCCAATGGGGCCTCCAATTATTGTAAATCTTTAACCCCTTAGTGACCGCGGTTAATAGAGCCGCAGGACCGGAAACTGGCGAGGACGCAGCATATGCGTCCAAGGTCGGGAACGAACTTGTTTTCAGGACGCATATGCTGTGTCCTGGGTCGGGAAGGGGTTAATAGCAGTAGTCTTTTCTTCACAGGCCAAAGGGATTTTTGGGGCCCCCTAGGCTCCAGGGCCCGGGTGTGATTGTAACCCTGCACTTGTTAAAGTTACGCCTCTGCCCTAAACACAGATGTGTCCTTTGTTTCTAATGGGACCCATTCCCACCCGTGTAGTCCAATCCTTCAGTGTCCTACACCCCAATATTTGCTGATAATCAGCTTAGATGTCATCTGTTACCATGGAGACGCATCGTTTCCATAGAAACAGAATGTTTGAATAAAGGAAATCGGACAGAACCTGGGTCGCCAAAAGTCCAGACATTCCAGGACAGTCCATACAAATAGGACTTACGATAACCGTAAAAGAAAGAAAACCATCAAATGCCTTTTATGTACGAGATGAAAAAACATTATAATTTTACAGTAAATCCAGTTAATGTCTCCATATTAGAATTATGGGCTGTAGACATGGATCACACACAGTTATAATGATTTATAATTTTCCAGTGTGTCCGTAAAAACATTGCCCATTCATGATTGCACAAAAAAAATAAAAATAAAATAAAATAAAAATAAAAAAAAACCCATTGAGGTGGCAGCCCTGGTCAGGACACTTAACCTATGTGGAAAAGAACAAAGAAACAGCTCCGACAGTCATACAATACAAGTGCCTGCTTACCTGTATGGCAAAAAAAAGGATGAAAAAAATAAATAAATAAATAAATAATAATCTGTTGCAAAGTTTATGCCAACAAGCCCTGGGCCGTGTGCACACAGTGGGTTTTTTTGATGCATTTTTCAGTGCAGATGTCGAAACCTTTCTATAATCCTGATGATAGAAGAGTCGAGGAGACTCCTGAAGTCTCCTGCACACTGACGATTTTTTCCTTGCAGATTTGGTGCAGAAATAAATCAGCAGATGTCAATTCTTGCTGCAGATTTCACTCATAATGAATGCAAAGGAGGAGCTAACTTATTTAGCCTAGTGTCGCCTCCTAGAGGCAGCAAAGCATACACCCATGGTATCCTACCTGTGTGCCTAGGAATACGATAATCACAGGTGTCCGCTGTGAAATCCCACACAGTCCACCCAGGAATAAGGCGACACCCATCAATTCACTACAGGGTGGCGCTGATACTGCGGTGCCCATGGGTGGGCGTCCTGACAAATCCCCTTTTACACTCATTGGTATCTCACTTTTATTTTATATCCAAGGATCGCTTGCACCAACATTAAAAAAGACCATTAAAGAAATGGATTCATTCACCTAAATTATCAGGTGGCGACTGCCTTTCTTTGACCAATTTGAACGCCCCTCATCATTTATTATTTTCCCCTGACCCACTTCTATTTAGCGCAGGAGGCTGAAGCTGCACATGTGTAATGATATACGTCTCTATAGGTTACCTGCCAATTTTTAACTCTGAACTGAGAGCAGTCACTTTTCCAGGTGCTGAAGTGGTGGGAGGTGATCATGTGGAATACAGAGCAGTCATCAAGTTCCTTTGCATAGATACCGGAATGGGGGGGGGGGGGTCATCCTGGAATTGGAGCAGTTTCCACTGACGTTCAATCACATTTGATGAGACGATGCAGGTTCTTGACTACATCATATGATGGAGAATCGTCACCATAAGCCACGACAGCACCACCTGAGAGATTTCAGAGAAAAGAAAAATAGGGAGGGACCACCGCTAGCAGAACCCGTCTACCAAAGGGCACCACCTTAGCGGCAGCAAGATCAAGCCTGACATGCTTGAAGAAAAGAGAAGGAGAAGACCAAGGAGCAGCCCCACAGATCAAGTCTAAGGGGACAACAGCCACCCCCGCCCAGGAAGCAGCTACCGCCCTGGTGGAAGTGCACAAAGGCCACCCGGGACCCGCACCTGACTGGAAGAAGCAATATCGAAGGCTTCCCGCAACCACCTAGCAAAGGTACCCCCGGACACTGCCTCACCCCCAGAGGCCCCCCCGAAAGAAAACCAAGAGGGACGGAGCCAGACGCCAGGCTGCGGCCCGTCTAAGCAGGCCAGCAACGCCCACCAGACAACGAACGTGTGGAGAACCACGTCCTTCAGAATTGTAGGAAGACCACAGAAGGAAGGGAGAACAAGCTCCCGCAGCCCGCAGAACATGATAGACACCTTGGGAAGAAGGAAGGAACCAGGTGGAGGATGACCCTGTCCAGCAAAAACCGGAGTACAAGGCCCCACCACCAACAAGGCCAGGAGGACACAAAAAACGGCAGGCTGACAGCAAGCCACCTCCCAACAGGACCAACTGCAGAGGCAGGACCCTAGGCGAAGCACAAGATAAATGCCCAAAGGAAGGCTAGGTTAAGGCATCCAGAACTACAATGAGACCCCAAGGAGCCACCTTTGGACAGGGAACAGGAGTGGCCCCCCGGCAGGACTGGAAAAACCACAACACCCAAGAAGACCCAGCGAGGGAACAATGGCACAGGGCCCCCCCCCCCCCCCCAACGCCGAAAATTGGAGCTCCAGGGTTTTGACTGAGAGACCAATCCCCCCCCTCCACTGGAGTAAGTCGAAAATTGCCGGCACAGGAGCCCACCGTCCGGACTCGTCCCTGAAGCGGGCAGAAAGGTAAACCACACGGTACCAGAAAAAAAAAAAAAAACCGGTGGCAACAGGCGTCCGACCGGACCTCAGCGCACGAACAAGGCTACCAGAGAATCCCCCACGTGACCGGAGCTGCCTGGTCAAGTCCCACGCCGACAGCCGGAGACCCGAGACCAGCGGATGGGGGACCGGCCCCCCCGACACAGGAGAGACCGGAAAAGGGGGAGAGTCCAGGGAGCCAGGATGGACAGGCGACAGCCAAAAGAACCAAGCTCCCCGGGGCCCGAAGGGCGCCATCATGACGACCCTCACCCTGTCCTCCCTGACCTTCCGAAGCACTGCAGGAAAGGAAACCTAACCAAGGGAGGGACACAGAAGGCCCAAGGACCAGGGGATCAGTAGAGCGTCCCCAGCAACGGGCCGGACTCCGGGAATCAGAGAACAGAATCGACGCACCAGACCGTGCTCCCGAGTGGCAAAGAAATCTATCTCCGGAAGGCCCATCCCGGCCACAATCTGAGCCTAAAACTCTCGGATCCAGGGCCCACTGCTCCCGTTGGAGCTGCACCCTGCTGAGAAAAATCGTCCAGGAAGTTGCCACCTTCCCCCACATGCGAAGGGCAGAGAGGGAAATCAGACGGGCGTCCAACAGCTGACAACTCCCTGCGTAACTCCCATGAGTGCCGGAGACCGGGTGTCCCCCTGACGGTACCAGGAAGCCACCGACACACTGTAGCCGGAGAGGACACTAAGATGGCGCCCTCGAAGGGAAGTAAGGAACGCAGAAACTGCCTCCCAAACTGCCAGGAACTCCCGCATAAGGGAGGACAGCCTGGAGAGGCGCGAGTCTCAGGCCCCCCCGAGCGGACAGGTCCCGAAGGAGGGCCCCCATCCCCAGGAACTGGCCTCCGTGGCAAGCACGTCGGAGACCGGACCACCCCACGGGGCGCCCCCGGAGAGGTGCCTGGGGAGCAGCCCCCCTCCAGAGATTCTAAAGTCGGAGGGGACAGAACAATTTTTGCCTCCAAGGCCCCCCCCAACCCGAGCGGATGCTGGAGAACCATCCACAGAAGGGCCCGAGAGCGCAACTGTGCCCAAGGAACAGCGGGAATACAGGACGAGAGGTAGCCCAAGAGGGACACAGCCCTCCATAAAGCCACTCGAGGAGAGCCCCGTACTGCAGAAAGGGATGACGGAAGACGCAATGTCCTCTTTAGGTCAGCGGGGAGCTTCCCGACATTATGCCCGTGCGGGGCCACTGGACCGCTTTCAGTCACGCCACGACCCCCGATGTCCAGAAGGAGGCAAAGCAAAGACTGGGAACCCAGAAATAACCCCAGAACCTGCTGACGCGTGGCGGGGAACAGCATGGACCTTCCCAGATTAACAATCCAACCCAGCTGACCCAGGGAAGACTAAACCATTTGCAGATGGGCGAGGCACAGACCCCAGGAGTCCCCTACAAGCAGCAAACGTCCAGATATGGAAGAATTAAACCCCGCGGACGTCGGAAGTGGCCTCACTACTGCGTCGTGAAAATCCGAGGAACCGTCGCCAGCCCGAAGGGAGAGCCTGGCACAGAAAAGGCAGAGGAAGCCCCCCAAACCGGCCGAACATCAGAACTGCCAGTGGTGACGGTGAACCGGAACATTGTATTATGCGTCCGTCAGATCCAGCCCCACCCTGAAACAATTTGGAAACAAAACCCAGATTGCCGACTACCAAGTCACCCTCAGGAACGAACTCCGCACCAGAAAGCTGTTCAGGCGTTTTAGGGGTATAAAAGTCTGAAACGAGCCGACTGGCTGTGGCACGAGAAACCGCGGGGGAACAGAACCCCCTGCTGCAGTCGGCTGGAGGAACCGGGGAAACCACCCCTAGTCGCACAAGGGCCTGTACCCCTCACATCAGAAAAGTGCCTTTTCCCGGACAGCGGACAGACGCAATCACCAGGGGCCCCACAGGAGCCGAAGCGAACCCCAGTGTCAACCCGTCACTGAGAAAACGAGAGCCCCATCGCAAGCCCCAATCCCGGAGCCGGCTGGGAGAAAGTGGCAAGCCTTCCTCCGCCCTGGAGCGAGCCATCACTGATACTGGAACTTCTCACCAAAGGAGGAACCCCTGAACAAGAACCCGACTACAGGTCTCTCCCGTCGGCCCACGAACTTTGGGTTCGACCAGGGGACCTCCGTTTAGCAAACAGAGGCTCACGAAAAGTAACGGCCCCAGAAGGTGGAAGCCGGAAACCCCGGAGGGAAAAACAGTCTCCTAGGCACAAGCCTGGTCCAAGATATCAGCCAGCGACGTACCAACCTGAAAAGCACCCGCACCAGGTAAAGAACCCAGATTGGGCAACACTGGGCCAGGCCCGCACCATAAGGCACGATGAGCAGCATTAAAGAAAGACGTGGCCTTCGCCGCCAATTCCACGAGGAATCCGCCAGAAAAGCCGCCGCAGCAAGAGTCAAAGGAAGGAAGACAAGGCCGTCCCTCACCTGAGCCACCAACTGCTGCAACCAAAACACGAGGGACCAAAAAATGCTAGCAGTGGATTCCCAGGAAGTACGCAAGTAGCCTAATAGGAAAGAGAGCCCTTCCGCTCAGGCCTAGTCCAGGAGCTAAAATTTAGGCCTGGACCCTCAGATTTAAGGGAAAAGTCCATCTCCGTGTGGAAGACAGACCACTGAACCTTAAATCCGCCACCAAAGAGGGGCCACAGGCATCCACCAACCCCACCGGTGAACGGACCGCTGTAAGCAAAAAATGAGTGTCTTTACGTGGAACCCACGGCGTCCCCTCTCCACTGTCAACTGAGGAAGAGGACCCGGAGGAGGAGGACGATGAGGAGGACGAGGCAGAGGATGAGCAAGACCCGCGTCTTCCCCCCCCCAGTGAAAGTAACGAGCGGCGCGGTCAGTACCAGAGGAAGAGCCCTAAGCCTTCTGCCTCATATGTCCCCCATCCATCCCGGCTAGCTGCAGGGACGGAAAGCCTTCCCACAGTAAAGCTCCAAGGCTAGAGGCCTGACTGGGGACAGTGACTCTCACAGTCTACACAATGCAAGGGGCACATAAGTCTGCTAGTACAACCCTCCGGAAGAGGAACCTTGCAGAAAGCACATACCTCAGGTGGTGAAAATACAGACAGTACAGCCCAAAGGCACTCACCCACCAGACGCATACCGACTTCCGGGGCATTAGGGTCCCTTCATCCTGGATCCCTTCTCTGAGGACCTGCGGCCGCCATTGCTGAAGCACGACGGGAGCCGAAAGGGAATGCTGTCACACCGCCGGACGCTGGCTGGCTCTGCCCTCCGTGCCTTGCCCCTCACCACCGGGAACTGCACCCGCGTCTCTCTGCTGCCGAACGCTGGGCACCGCCATCTTGGCCCGCACGGAGCATGCGCGGAACGTCACTTCTGGTCCGCGCCCCAAACCGGAAGTAGCAGCTCCTGGCGCAAAATTCAAACCTGCCGCCGGGAAAACCGCTCCCAGGCCCATTACAGAGCCAGGAACGCTGTGCCCTGCCCGCAAACCATCCTCTTCACCCAGGGTACAGACTGCAGGGCCGCCACCAACCGTGCAGCTGTGACACCCGGGCGGCGACAAGGGCCAAGAACAAGCCGCTGGTGGCCCTCACCAGACCCCGTGCCCTACACCACCGCAGGGGATACCTCGTGGAGGAGCTTCTGCACCCAAGTCCGGAGCCACTGCCTAGGTAAGAACAGCTCTTCCAGCTACCGGGTCAGGCCAGGACAGCATGAGCTTCAGAGGTCTCCCACCTCCAAGACAGGAAACCTAAACTGAGGTTCAGGAGAGGTCCCGCCTTTTTATCCCAGAGGTTTCCTGTCTTGGATGGGCAGTCCTCTCTCTCAGGTGGTGCTGTCGTGGCGATGTTGGATAAACAAGATTAAGGTAACAACTTCTTAAAGCATATTTAAACTTTGAATAACCTGTGCATAAATCAGTAGTCCAGTATATACGTTCTCTCTGAGCTCATGATTGGAGAGGTTAGCTGCTCTGATGGCTTCTATACACTGTACAAAGTATAGGGAAAAGAAGGATTTTTGTGTACTCACCGAAAAATCTTTTTCTCTGAGACATCATTGGGGACACAGACCATGGGTGTTACACTGCTGTCTTTAGGAGGCTGACACTAAGTAGACAAAAAATGTTAGCCCCTCCTCTGCAGCGTACACCCTCATGCAGACTCAAGCTGAAGCCAATTTAGTGAACAAGCAGGAGGAGGTAAACAGAAAAACATCACATTATAGCATGTACCGACAACTCAATGAACGGAGATGAACTCAACGTATGCCCTAGAGGTTGAGGTAGGGATGGGTGCTGTGTCCCCCAAAGAAGTCTCAGAGAAAAAGATTTTTTCGGTAAGTACATAAAAATCCCTCTCTCTCTCTCGCCTTCATTGGGGGACACAGACCATGGGACGTCCAAAAGCAGTCCCTGGGTGAGAGATAAGAAAACCACACTGAACAAAACTCACTATTAAATGCAAACAATAGCCAAGAACAAGAGACCGCGGTTACTTCCCTCAGAGGTGAACTACCGCTGCCTGCAGGATCTTGCGTCCGCTGAGGCCTGGGTATGGACCCTGTAATGCTTAGAGAAGATATGTAAACTGGACCAAGTCACAAGCCTGAAGTGCTGACGCCTGATGCTTGATGGCTCCGGAAGCACCTACCGCCCCTTGTGGAGTGTACCTTGACACCCCGGTAGGGCCGTTCTTCCCTTGAGTTTGTAGGATTCTTGGATCAAGGATCTTATCCAATGAGCAATTGTGTACTTAGAGGTCGGCATTCCTTTCCTAAGACCTTCATGAAGGACAAAGAAGGCGTCTGTCTTCCTGAATGGGGCAGTAGGGAAAATGTACCGTCGAAGGGTTCTGACAGGGTCCAAGAATGTAGGGAAACCGACTGCGAGACGGTGCTGGGCAAAATGAAGGCAGCACAGTTTCCTCCTTCAAGTGAAAAGGGGACACCACTTTTGGAGGAAAATCTGGAGACGGTCGGAGAACAACCTTGTCCTGGTGGAAGACAAGAAAGGGTATGAAAGTGCTGCCAGCTCTGAAATTCTCCTGATGGAAGTGATCGATATTAGAAAGGCCACCTTCCAGGAGAGATGTAAAAGTGAAATCTCTCTCAAAGGTTTGAAGGGGGGTCCCTGCAGGGCATTCAATACCAGATTGAGGTCCAAGGGCTCAAGGGCAGGTCGATAAGGAGGTGATAGATGGGAGACTCCTTGAATAAACGCCTTAACCTGGGACGTGAGGCAAGTCGCTTCTGAAAAAGAATAGACAAAGCAGAGACCTGCCCTTTCAAGGAACTCAAAGCCAGGCCAGCGTCCAAACCCGATTGGAGGAAAGACAAAACCACGGGAATGGAGAAGGCTAGCGGAGAATGACCATGAACTTGACACCAGGAAAAAAACGTTTTCCAAGTGCGTTGGTAAATTCATATGGAAGTCGGTTTTCGGGCTCTGATCATAGTGTTGATCACTCCAGGTGAGAAACCGCCCTGGGTCAAGACCCAGGTCTCAACAGTCAGGACATCAAACTCAGGGTCCCGGAGTTCTGGTGGTAGAGGGGGCCCTGACACAGTAAATCCGATCTGGCAGCCACAAGGAAGTGTCCACGAGGAGCTGGACTAGTTCCACATACCACGGGCAGCAAGGCCAGTCCGGGGCAATTAGAATGACCGTGACCGGTTATGTTTTTATCTTTCCCACCACCCTCGGTATTTGTGGAAGGGGAGGAAAGATGTACGGAAGGTTGAACCCTCCCCAAGGAAGGACGAGTGCATCTGCCCCTATGGCTAGTGGGTCGCGAGACTGTGGTACAAATGCTGGAATCTTGGCGTTCAGCCGAGATGCCATAAGGTCCACGTCTGGAGTCCCCCACCTGTTGCAGTCTGAAGGAAGACCTCTGGATGAAGGGACCATTCCCCCGATGTGAGACCTTGAAGGCTGACAAAGTCAGCAGCCCAATTCTCGGAAATGTGCACCGCCGAGATTACAGATTGGTGATTCTCTGCCTAGCAGAGGATCTTCTGCACCTCGCGCATGGCTGCCTTGCTGCGGGTTCCCCCCTGGTGGTTTATGTATGCCACGGCCGTGGCATTGTCGGATTGTACTGGTATGGGACGACGCGCTAGGAGGTGAAGGAACCTGCGCAGCGCTAGGAGAATGGACCTTATCTCCAGGATATTGATTGGGAGCGAGGTCTCGGAGGGAATCCACATGCCCTGGGCGGTGTGATGAAGGAATACCGCACCCCAGCCCATAAGGCTGGCATTGGTGGTGATCACTTTACAGTGTACCAGGAGAAAGCATCTTCCCTGCTTCAGGGAGGACGAAAGGGTCCACACCACAAGAGTGAGCATCTGACCTGAAGGCTCAAGTGGAGTTGGGCAATGGGACTGCATCCATTGCTGCCACCATTATTCCCAGGACCTTCATCCAGAATCATTTGGAGTGCGGTGTCGGACGTCTGAGGGCTCCTTGATAGAGAGCTGCCAATTTATCTGGTGGGAGAAAGACCAGGCCCTGGGAAATGTCAAAGACCATTCCCAGGAAGGTGAGGTGCTGTGTCGGGGGTCAGAGAGAAATTGTCCAGATTCACGATCCATCCCAGGCGAGAAAGTGTCGATGGTATTCTGCACAAGCCTGGAAGGATGGGGCCTTTATCAGACGGTCGTCCAGATAAGGAAGGACTACGACGCTGTGGGAGTGTAAAATGTTCATGCCGGCCGTCATGACCTTGGTGAATACTCTGGGCGCCGTGCCTAGGCCGAATGATCCGACTGTACTGCGAAATGAAGGAACCTTTGGTGACCAAGAAAGATATGAATATGGAAATAGGTGTCCTGGACGTTGAGGGATGCCAGGAATTCTCAGCTTCCATGGAAGCCATCACTGAATGCAGACTCCATTCGGAAGGACCGGATTTTGAGGTACTTGTTGGAGGAACTGTAAATCTAAAATAGGACGGACAGAGCCGTCCTTTTTTGGAACTACAAGAGGTTGGAGTAGAACCCCCTCGTTGTCTGGGACAGGAATGATCACCCCGGCTTGGCAAAGGGAGTCGATAGCCCGATGGAACTCGCGAGCCCGCGCAGTGGACTTTGGAGGTGAAACTGCAAATTCTATCCTGTATCCGTAGGACACAAGGTCCCTGACCCACCGGTCCTCTACTACAGAGCCAGACTTGGCTGAAGAAAAGTAGTCAGCCGCCTACTCTGGTGTGGCTCTCTGGGAGGGGCCACGAGTCATGATGCTTGAAACCTTTGGGACCGTGATCCCTGGTTTCTGGACTGTGTATAACAAGTGCACGAGGAAGGGTTCTCGTCTGGCAAGACACCTGGCTCAGTCTGTCCTTGGGAGGAGAGGTATCTGACCCGAGTTTGTCTGCGGGGTGTTCCATCCGCTAAAGGATCAAAAACGAAATGTCTGGCATCTGGAAACATACCGTTTGAGTACTGGAAGGGAGGTACTTTTACCTCCAGTCGCGTCTGAAATAAGCCCATCGAGACCTTCGCCGAAGAGACGACCGCTCTGGTACGGGAGCCCGGTCAGGGATTTTTGGAGGGCCTGTTCGCTTTCCAGTTCCTGAGCCAGAGGGCTCTGCGGATGGTAATCAGATTGCGTCACACAATTTGCCGCATCAACAGAGGCATTGATCAGAAAATCTCCAGCTATGGAGATCTGACCCACAAGATCAAAAAGGTCCTGTGGAAGAGACCAACTCTGCATCTTGCTGCAGAGAGACTGCCCAAGACTGACGCAAAGGCAGGTGACAGAACCACGCTGGCCGCCTCGAACGTAGAGCGAGAAAGGGTCTCAATCTGTTTATCTGTGGAGTCCTTAAGGGCTGCCTCGTCCAGTAAGGACAGAAGAGTCTTCGTGGACAGCCTGGAAATAGCAAGGTCCACGGTCGGGGAAGAAGCTCATTCCTTGCACAAATCGGCAGGGAAGGGTAATGCAAGTCTATGAGCTTGTGTCCGGTAACGGCCGTAATGAGGTCGTTGACCACTGCTCAGTTGTCAGGGGAATCAAGATCAAAAACCAAATCGTCCTCGGACACAGAATCTGAATTTGATATCTCCTCTGGGGAGCAGGAACCAGATTCCGAGGCTGAGGTCTGGGGCCCAAGATGGACTGGGGGATGAACTCCTATGTCCCCCTTTTCTAGTCGGTTCAGTGACTCAGACTAAATTACGGCCCCGATCAGAAGAGGGATCCCCGGGAGCGGGATGATCCTCAGGAATGCTTGTGGAGAGTCCAGTGGGGTTGGGAAGATGTTGTGGTGCCTGGGAGATAGTTTGTGAGAGCATCTGGGATAATGACACCTACTCGGGAAGGGAGGGGGATTGGGAAGGAAGGTGTGCTGGGTCCCGGTTAAGCGGGTAGTCATGGGGCACAGGGCTGGCAGCACGGGTTGAAGTGACCCTGGGCAGTCTTGCCTGGCATGCCACGCAGTTAACATATAACAGTGTGTTCCTTGGGAGAGACCGAGAGCTCTTTGAGTTGGGCATAGCTATACTGTGGTGCTGCGGGGAAGGGCTAAGTGTCTGCTGAGTATCAGTCCTATCTGTCCTGCAGGTCGTGGTCCGCTCAACCCCAGAAGCAGGCAGATGTAGCAGTGCGGTGACTGTGGTCACTATGTCCCCAAACAGCTGCTGGCTCCAGTACTGTGTGCCTGATGAGCTCTGCCTAGATTACCTGCAGGCTGCACCGCGCTCCTCTGCCCCAGCTAGTTAGCTGGCCAGCAATCCCAGAAATGGCTGCTGGTATACTGTGAAGAGGGTGTGCTGGCAGCAAAAGAGCTTGCAGGAACTCTTCTCCTGTGCGAGAGGTGCGCAGAGGTCCACGATTTGGGCCGGTGAAGAGGCAAAGCCTGCCTGGTGGAGGCCTCAGGAGCCAGGGGCCTGTTTTGCGGACCACAGACCGAGGCGTGACGGGGGCGGAACAGAGGTGGAGCCCACCAGCTAGGGATCTGGGCACGCAAGAGGGACGACACCCCTAGGGTGTCCACAGAGCAGATCCGGCAGTCACTGTGGGCACTAAGACGACATTCGAAGTGCCTCACAGTTGCTGTATGTGGGCAAGCGGAGAGTCACGTCACCCTGACATCTTTGGTGAAAAAAAGAGAATTTTGTTTACGTACCGTAAATTCTTTTTTCTTTAATCATCAATGGGAGACCCAGACAATGGGGTTTAGGGCACTGCCCTCCGGAGGCCACACTAGGTACTACAAGTTTGTAGACACCGCCCCCTCCGCTTATAAACCCCTACCGCAGGGAACATCCTCAGTTTGGTCCATAAGCTGCGAGGAGACAAAGAAACCACACCCGAAACATCGGGAAAGAAACCGTACACAGACGGTCCAACAACCCGGAATAAAAAACTGTCCCAACAGGGAACAGAGCAAATGCAACAACATGCAACGGAACAACTGGGTGGGTGCTGGGTCTCCCATTGATGATTCAAGAAAAAAGAATTTACGGTACGTAAACAAAATTCTCTTTTTTCTGATCATCATAATGGGAGACCCAGACAATGGGGATGTCCTAAAGCAAACCCCAGGGCGGGAAGAGTTCCTCAAAGACGTTGAAATACACGGTCCCCCTCAAATGTGGGCAACCGCCACCTGGAGGACCCGCTGCCCAAACCTGCATCCGCAGAGGCATGCACCATATAGTGCTTAGAGAAAGTGTGCAGGCTGGACCATGTGGCCGCCTGACACACCTGCAGAGCTGAAGCGCAATGTCGCAAAGCCCAGGAAGCACCGACTGCTCTGGTCGAGTGCGCCTTCAAGCCCACCGGGAGAGGCATGCCTGAAGAACGGTAAGCCTCTTGAATGGGTGCCTTGATCCATCTGGCCAAGGTCGATTTTGATGCCGCGGACCCCTTACAGCGACCCGCCGTAAGGATGAACAACGAGTCCGAACTCCGGAAGGAGGCAGTCCTGGACACACAAATGCGTACAGCCCTCACGAGATCCAGAGTGTGGAGGTCAAACTCAATCTGATGAGCAGGAGCGGGACAAAATGATGGGAATACAATCTCCTGGTTCAAGTGGAAAGTTTGTCTTCATACGCCATCACGTAAGATGTGAGAATGCAGTGAAGTGCAAGCAAAGCGTGTGATACCTCCGAGCACACTAAGTTTAAAACTGAGGATGTTCCCTGCGGTAGGGGTTTATAAGCGGAGGGGGCGGTGTCTACAAACTTGTAGTACCTAGTGTGGCCTCCGGAGGGCAGTGCCCTAAACCCCATTGTCTGGGTCTCCCATTATGATGATCAGAAAAGAAAAAAAATTAAAGATAATCAGAAGAAAAAGGTTCAGACACACATCTGCCTCCTGCTGACACCAAGCTGAAACTGGCTTCAGCTGCAGATGACTGGCTAACTTTTTGTCTTTCTAAAGCGGCCGTCACACGCAACGATTTCTTGCCAGATATCGTTTAAGCGATCTCCTTTTTGATCGCTTAAGCGATATAGGGCTTCAAATCGTTGCATGTAATCAAGCGATTTACGATGTAAAATCGCTTGATCCTGACATCGCAGATCTGAGCTCCGGAGCTCAGATCGTGAAATCGCTCATCGCAAGATCTGTCTCATCGTGGTGTATAACACCACGATGAACGATCTCCCAGCGGCAGAGCCTATGCTGGGAGATGGTAACTATGGTACACGTCGGGTTACTAAGCGCCGCGCGGCACCTAGTAACCCGATGTGTACCATAGTAACCAGCGAGATCGCGGCTCCACATCGCTGGTGAGTCTGCCTGTGTGACATCTCACCAGCGATGTGAGCGATATTGTAAGCGATCGCGCGTGCACGTGATCGCTTACAATATCGCTAGCGATATGTGTGTGTGACGGCCGCTTAACTTTTTTCTACTATGGGTGCCTTCACACTGGCGTTCCGCGCCAGTGTTCTGCGGAGGGGAATCGCCATGTGAGCGCAGGCACCACAAGTCCCTATGTTTATCAAGGGGACGCACAGTCCTGCGCGCCCATTCATTTCCCTGTGTGATTTGTACACATGCTTGCGTACAAATCATACATGGTCGTCCGCACCAGGAACGCTACATGTCGTGTTCAGGGTGCGGACGAGTGTGTGATTTGTATGCAAGCATGCGCATGCGTACAAATCACACAGGGAAATGAATGGGAGCGCACGGTCAAGCGCAGGACTGTGCTTCCCCTTGATAAACATAGGGACTTGCGGTGCCTGCGCTCACATGGCGATTCCACTCTGCAGAACGCCAATGTGAAGCCAGCCTTAGTGCCAGCCGCCCAAAGACAGCAGCATAACACCCATGGTCTGTGTCACCCAATGAAGGAGAGAGAGAGAAAATGGTTTTCTAACATTTCAAATTCAGAAATACAGCAATAGGATGGATGAGGACTTGTATATAGGTATAGAAGCCGAAACTATGTTATAAGTCTGATGCTCACATTGTACTACAATAAATGTATCACTTAAATATAAGCAATATATTCAGCATTGATTGTAAGGGAACTTGACGAGTCTGAGGTTTGGCTTACCGGCTCCACAAACCCTTATATATCATTACATGTATGCAGGTTCAGCATCCTGCGATAAATAAAAGTGGGTCAGGGCAAATCTTGAATAAACACCCCTCATAGTGAGAGCAATCAATCCTTCTACTTTTTTCTACATATACTGGAGTCCAGGACTATGATTGAAGCCATGAACATCAAATGTTGTTACACATTTTAAGATTCAGGCTTCAATAAAGCCAGGCGGCCACAACTACTCCCATCATTGCACCTCACTGTCGTATGGCTAAAGGACAGCTCAAACCTCATATGTAAAGTGAGAGCTCATGGCCAAAAAGGGCCCTAAAACTGGGACCCAAACAGTGGTCTGGATTCAGAGGGATGGCCGGACTGGTTCTCACTAAAACGACCAGTAGCTCGGCCTCTATCCAGTGCGGTTCCTTTTACCTTGACTTATTCTGCAATGTACAGGCTTTCCCCACCCCTGAATTTTGTGTTTGCACAGTTTTATTTTCATCTAATACAGAACCTTTTTCTCCCTCATGTTGAGCAGGAGTCATTGTTTCTTTGTATGAATCCTATCTGATGACATTTTTTTTCCTCCATTATGTTTCTCCATTATTTGGTCTTCACTATTTCAATAAATTTCTGCCAAAAAAAGGGTAAAGTGGTGGACGCATTTAATGCCATTTCTGGCTGGTGTGTTGACCATCGTATTCCCCCCCCACCCCCACCCCCATATACAGAACTCAGAAAAGAAGCTCAATAGTGTTTTGTGTTTTATTATACGACAACGCGTTCTGTATTAAAAAGGATGGAGGTAGGGTGTCTGTCCTGGGTGACACCCCTCCGGCCCCCCTTGGGCAGCGCGAGGGGATTAGAGCAAATAAAATTAAAAGACAAAAAAGAAAAAAATATTTCCTTCTGAAACCAGGATACAATTTGCTCCTGTGCACAGGGCGAGTTTCTGGCCTTTGGGGTATTTGGTGCGACCCTGAATCCCTGGCAGGGGGGGTGGACCCCATTGTATGAAGCAGCAGCAGCACCATAAGATCTGCCCTGGGGGAGAGTGCGGTCACAGTGACGCCTTGCAGAATCAGGATCCCTGTGACCCCCCGGTGAATTATTGTTCCTGGAGTGGGGGTTCAGCTCTGCTGAGTCTTCTCCCTGGATGTCTGTTTGGTGAACAGGTCCAATGCTCGTCCCTGGATGCTCGACCTTGGGCCGTCTGCTCGTAGGTGGGAATGTATGGGGTGGGCGGACGCTTTGTCCTCCTGACCAGAGGAGGGGGGGGATCGTTATTGCTGAGCCATCTGCTGTAGAGAAAGATTGGAGAAACATTAGAAAAGTCAATGAGAAGAACGACAGCAAACAAAAGCACAAGAGAGTTACATATATGTGAAGGAGCAAAAGTGTATTATTAAATAAAGGATATTACGGGAAGGGGACATTATTAATAAGAAGGGGCCTGGGGTGGAAGACCTTATTACAGGAAGGAGTCCAGGATGGGAGACATTATTACATGAGAGGTGAATACATGTCTTTATAGGATCTAACACACTACAAGGGCCCATACACAACCAATGTGCAGGTGGGGGCCCCTCCAAATTTTGCACTGGGGCCCATCAGACTAGTTACACCACAGGTAGGGTGTACATTTTTTTTTTTTTCTGCAGTATGGCTTCCTCTTGTGACTTTTTCCCATCATCTCAGACAAGCTTTTAATTAATAAACTTCTTTCAGCTAAGAAGGGGGATATTTTGGGTAACTCGCAACAACATTTATGCTTTTCAAAGAATATGTAGATTACTCACACGTACCTGCTGGGGTTGAGGTTCGCCGCTCCTGCTCGCCAGTCGGCTCAAAATGTTGCGTTCTGACATTTGTAACCTGACGGCCACAGGAGGGATTCGGGCAATGGTGGCTGGAAGTCGGGTCACGTCGGCTTTCATATCACTCAATAGTTCTTCCAACTGTTTAAGTACTGAGGGGATAGAAGATATACAGGACGTGTCAGGAGAAAAATGGATAAAGCGGGCACTAATCGTTTAAGATATGGGTCATCTGAAGTGGTTGTGCATACCGTTCCTACCTTTGTGTAACACCGCATTGGCCGGCTTGTTCCCTGCCATGGACTCTTTCGATAAATGCTGGTGACTTTCGGCCAAACACTCCACCTCTGCAAATCGAGTATTCAGAGCCATAGATGGGTGCGAGGGGTCTTCAGACATGTTCAGATAAGCAGCTCGTCTCAGCTGCTCTTCTATGACAAGTGCCTGCTCTAGAAGCTGGAAGGAAAGGAGGAAGAAAGGAATCCATGTAAATATAGGAGACCGACATGACTTAGAGCATTTATTATGTCTTTAGATCCAGATGCTAGTGGCTAACCTTAAACCGTCGTGCCAGAAACTTGTTTTTTATCTCTAGGAAGTTGCCTCTGTTCACTTCACCTTTGAACGGTTCATTGAGGATGGCGTACCGCACGTCGTTCTGGATGTCCTGCCAGCGGGCATAACCATGGCTGAAAGAGGACGCTAAGGAAAAGGCTCTTCTACAAGAAGATTACACTTTACATATAACACAAACATATCCAGCGAGGCCGATGGGCCTGATCTAATCTCCTGGCTCCACAAACTAAACCAATCTGTGAATATAAAGCCATATCATTCAACCAAAGGATACTTTATGATGCCGGACAGCAACCAGTAGTCGTGCCTTCGGTGCCAGATCTCGTAAGTTTTCTTCGTGACAGTTGCTGCTCGCTCTTCGTTCTGCCACAATGAATGTAGTTCTGTGAGAAAAGACAGGAGGGAAAAAAAACAAATTAAAAAAGCCTGGTTGGAATGTACAGGATGAGTATTGGGACAGGTTCCGAAGTAGTCATCCCCGAACTAGTGGACGTAGTACACCCTTTGGGTTACTCCTTGGAGAATTGGGATCGTTTTGGAGGGTACGGAATCCTGAGGTGAGATGCTATTCT
This sequence comes from Allobates femoralis, assembly GCA_033576535.1. Lineage (NCBI taxonomy): Eukaryota > Metazoa > Chordata > Amphibia > Anura > Aromobatidae > Allobates > Allobates femoralis. Next base: position 23,879,211 of record JARQOC010000006.1, read on the forward strand.
TGCTATTCGACTACCTATAACACTCTCTCACGTATTGACATGGCTTTAGGGAACGACCGCATGGCGAACTTGTCTTGACTGTGGAGTATCTTCCCAGAGTCCTCTCTGTTCACAAACCGATGTGTGTCCGCTAAGACTGGGGGAACAACTGACGGGGAACAGATTGAACTGGAAGCTACATCCAATGTGGCTACAATCTATTGATATGGAGCAAATAGAACGACGACTAAGGAATTTTTTGAATTTAATGCTGGGTCCGCTGCGCCATCTGTAGTTTGGGATACTATGAAAGCTTACTTGAGGGGAATATTGTCTAAAGAGGTCAACCTGCGTAAATCCAAGACGAGATTAGAAGAAGAGATAAAATTGAAAATGGTGAAGGAGGCGGAAGAGGCCTTACTAATGGGAGGGGATAGTGGCCTTGCGTCCAGATTGCGTGATGTCCAGGCGGATTTAGATGCATTTCTGCTTGATAAATCACTTAAGCGGAATGAGTTCAGACGTATGGCATTTTTTGCTGAGGGAGAGGCGGTTGGACATCTATTGTCCCTGGTGGCTTCGGCACAGAGGAAAACCCCATTTGTCTACTCACTAACTGACTCTGATGGAGTCAAAATAACGAACTCTGCTGGCATTGGGGAAGTGTTTCGGGAATTCTATGAGACGCTATATTCCTCTGGGGCGGAGGTTGACACGGACGAGATGCAGGACTACTTGGATGGTCTGAACCTGCCGAGGTTATCTGAAGGAGACAGGGCTATGCTGGAGGCATCGATAACGAGTGAGGAACTTAGTGTGGCATTGTTGTCTATGGCTAACGATAAGGCACCGGGGGCTGATGGGTTGCCGGTTGAACTTTATAAAAGATTTGAGGAGGTACTGTTACCCAAGTTGCTGGAGGTACTGGAATGCTCCAGAGAGGACGGCATATTACCAAGGTCCATGCGGGAGGCGACGATTGTGGTATTGCGAAGGAGGGCAAGGATCCTGGGTTGCCAGATTCTTATAGGCCGATTTCTCTGCTACCCGTTGATGTTAAAATTCTTGCAAAAACATTACCAATAGATTGAGGGGGGTGCACCCGGATCAGTCTGGGTTTATGCCTAGTAGATCTACTGCAATAAACCTACGGAGACTGTTTTTGAACCTACAACTGCCTGCTGACAACACGGGTAGGAGAGTAATAGCCTCGTTGGATGCCCAAAAGGCATTTGACTGTGTGAACTGGCAATTCCTGTGGAAAGTGTTGGATGCCATGGGATTTGGCCCAGGTTTTGTATCATGGATACGATTACTATATACCCAACCGAGGCCAGAGTAAGAGTTAATGGGGCACTTTTTGGGCCGATCATGCTACAAAGGGGTACTCGACAGGGATGCCCGCTTTCCCCACTGCTGTTTGCTCTCGTTGTGGAACCACTTGCGGAAAAATTGAGAAGAGATACGGAGCTTGTTGGCTTCCGATATGGTAGGGTGGAGGAACGAATAGCAATGTACGCAGATGATATTCTATTATTTCTGCAGGACTCGGGTGCTTCCATGACGAGAGCCATGTGGCTTATTGAACAATATGGTTATATGTCTGGGCTTAAGATCAACTGGAACAAATCTACCCTGTTTCCAGTGGATGAAGGTTTCGGCGGTGGTGGAAAGTGGGGGCCTCAAAGTAGTGGATAGGTTTAAATATCTGGGAATATGGGTGTCAACTCCTGTTACAAAGTATTTGGATTTAAATCTGGGACCGGTCCTAGAGGTTATTAAAGATAAGATGAAGGCGTGGAATAGGCTACACCTGTCTGTGGTGGGAAGGGAAGGGTGAACTTAATAAAGATGGTACTGATGCCTAAGTTACTATATGTTTTCCACAATGCCCCGATCTCTATTCCACAGTCTAGGTTTAAACATATCAATTCGTTGTTCCGTGGGTTGATTTGGGGTAAGAGGTTGGCAAGGCTGAGATTGGAACTTCTTCAGCGACCTAAAGATGAGGGTGGACTGGCACTACCAAATCCCTATCTATACTATGTGGCAGCGCAGTCTCAACATATGAGAGGATGGACACAAAAAGCGGCTCAGCCTTCTATTCAAAAGGTTATAGAGGGGGTGACTAATAGGTGCCCGTTAATACTTGGGGTGGAAGATGGGACATTTCAAACACTGGGGAGACAATGCCCGACTATTCGGCTAATACATGTTATCTGGGATAAGTTGAAGAGGCTCCGAGGGGTGGAGGGATTGACGGACTATTCCCCGCTATGGCATAACTCCAACCTTCCGGAAATAGAAAAGCTGGGATGCCTGGGGGAGTGGAGAGACCGGGGCATAGTCTTAGCAAAACAAGTCCTGGATGGACAGACGCTTAAACCATTTTCGAGACTACGGGAAGAATTTGGGCTGAGAGAGACAGGGATATTTCAGTACTTGCAAATGAGGGCACTATGCTATGCTATGGGGGCACAAGCAAAACAGAGCGTACTGACGATCCAGACGGATCTTGTACTGGACTGTGTGTGTGAAGGAGGTCCCACGAAAGGAGTAATTGCAACCACATATCGGGACATTTTACACACCTTTTTGCTACAACATCCGTCTAATGCTAAGCTGAGATGGGAACAGGAGGTTGGGACAATAGAAGATGATCAATGGGACTCTATTGTAGAGTGGGTACCGAAACAATCAATATGTGAACCAGGCAGGCTATCTCAACTTTATGTTTTATACAGGGTGTACCGTACCCCAGAATTCTTACATAAGATACATTTAAAATCTAATGCTGAATGTCCCAGATGTCGAGGGGAACCGGAGGACCTGCTCCACATGTTGTGGTACTGCCCAAAACTGACTGGTTATTGGATAAGGGTGTTAAACAGAGTGGAGGGTGCGTATAGTTGTGTAGTACCGAGGGATCCGAAAGTGTGCATATTAGGATATGTGGATGAAATTCAGACAGAGGAATTTTTCAAAGACGGCCATAGCCAGGCTACTCTATATAGCACGAAAGTTGGTCGCTCGGCATTGGATTGATGCAGAACCACCATTGAGACAGGAATTTATGGAACGAGCAAAATATGTTTCTCTTATGGAAAGAGGGGTATACCGGAAAAGGGGTAAGCTAGACTGTTATGAGAGAATTTGGTCACCATGGCTCACCTACGGGAGGGGATAGAGTTTCTTAACCAGGGGGGAAGCATCTTCTATATAATGGGATAGAGGGGATTGAGTGGAAGTCTATATTTGCTTCAAACATACGTGCAACACAGTATCACCGCTTGGCTCGAAGGGGGAGGGAGTTCATGGGTTTGCACTGTTTATGGAAAATAAGGGGGAGAATTACCTGAGACAAATGTTAATGAATGTACTGTGAAATACCATGTTGGATGCTTTGTCAATAAAAATATATTTGATTTAAAAAAAAAAAAAAAAGCCTGGTTGGGTTAATGTTATGAATGTATTGTGAATAGTCATCCTGTTGGTTCTGTTCACACTGGATCCATGATGTGTGTGTTGTGTTCACCAAGTATCGGCCCCTACAGACACCACAGTATACAGCTCGCCGCCTCTCCTACCTGTGAAGCCTCCATCTGCAATGTTAAACATGAATCTCTGCTTGGTGGCTGCGGCCTTTTTCTTTATCTCCTCGGTGGTCTCTTTGGGAGTCTCTCCATTCTGTAATGTGACTGGTTGGACGTCATCTAAAAAGCAAAGCAGGTGGGGAATTGGGGGTTAATTTGGTCATGTTCAAATTTACATTGTAAGTTGTTACTTTGTAAAATACAGTTTGATCAGTGTATTTCTAATAAAGATCTGATTTAAAAAAAAAAAAAAAAAAAAAAATCAAGCAGGTAGAAAAAGATGAGAGACCTACATCTACTAACCAAGCCGCCGACTAAGGCTGCATGCACACAATCAGTAATAGCAGCATTTTGGATGCAGTGTATTACCGCTGCATCCAAATCACTAAGTTCAACAAAACAAGCACTTTGGATGGATTTCTAGAAGTGCAATGACCACTTTGCTTCTGCCTTACGCAGCGTGTTTTCAGCATCTCAGCAGGTGAATGCAGGAAAATGCCGCCCTGTCCTGAATGTAAGTCGTGGGCACAGGGCATCTGCTTTCTCCCTCAGGTCCAGAGACACTGCCATCCAGGACGCAGTGTTTCCTGATAATCTGCACATACCCTAAGATTAGAAGAAGTCACACTGACCCTTCTTATCATCCACAGTAATAACGTCATCGTTGGCTTTCTCTGGCTCAGACTTGGGCTCCGGCTTTGGCTCAGGCTTTGGCTCGGTCTTCGGCTCAGTCTTAGTCTCTGTCTCCATGGGCTCGGCAGCAGGAGGCTTCTCCGGGGCCTCGGGCTCCTCTGCCTTCACCTCCACAGGCGTAGGAGCAGCCTCTGTTGGAGGGCGGGGGGGCTCTGCCGCAGGTTGTGAGCTCTGCAAAACAAGATTGATAGAAAATCACAATTAAAATGTAGCAAGTGTAGAATAGTTACTAGTGTAAGGTTCCCTACAGTATCGTATAATGCATCGACCGATGCTCACCTCGCTGTTCTCCTCAGGCGGCTTGGATTCTGGCTGTGCGTTTTCCTCTTTCACAGGTGCCGCCGGCTCCTCGCTTTTGACGCCCTCCTCTGCAAAGAAAAATGGATTAATACAAAAAAAATAAATAAACTTCAGCTGTCCTGTCGTGCCTTTAAGGGAGTGCGCCTTTCTGTGTGCAGCCCTCCTAAACAAACAGGGTTAATGTACGTCCAGCCATCAGTCTCCATATCACAGAGATGACATAAGGAGCTCGGTAACATGGCCAGACAAGAGGAAACTTATGTCACTTCATACCATTTGCCACCGCTGGGGCTGGGGTATTCGGCTGCGTATCCCCTGGTGTGGACGGAGTGGGAGTTTTCGGAGATGGAGAATCTACTGGAGAGATCTTTTTGTTCTCCTCTTGTTCAGCGAGCTCCGGCATACTCCAACGTCCATTCACATGCTCAAACTCTTGAACCTGATGGAGACAAGTCACTTTTTTTAAACCAATATGACACCTGGGATTGTTATATGGCATCAGGCCGGTTCTGTGCAATCGTAAAAAGAGATATCCTTTAATTCCTGATACATAATCTCACAATACAGGGCAGTGAAGAATCGCACCTTCTTGCGAATGAGAGACATGACACCGATTCTCGTTAGCACGTGCTGGCGAGAAAGCCCTTCCCTCGGGACTCCATCTGCGAAAGTCTCTGCTCCATCTGCGCCCGGTTCACAGAGATGGCGCATAAACAAGGACACGTACGCTCTGCAGAATGAAAGGGGTATAAGGATGTAAGAAGACGGACACAGACAACCCAGCTGGGACAGTGTACGCAAGGGGGAAGAGGGGGTGGATACGTACTTAAATTCCTTCTCAGATTTTCCACGCAGGTCTCTAACAAGCCATTGGGTGGTGAACGCGTCCTGTGGTGGCATGCCATAGCGCATAATAGCATTCAGGAAAGCCTTTCGTTGGCGAGCATTGAAACCCAACACCTGGGAAGACAAAACTCAAGTTATTCTGCTGCAGTACAATACCCAGGTATAGCCACTGAGGTGTCCAAGTGCATCAGGCATGGAAAATAAGGCAAACGGGTCTATCGTTTCATGTCAATAGCTCCTATGCAGTTCAATTAAAGGTTATTCTGTAGCGAGCGCAGGGGCACAGATAAGGCAGGTAGTTATGAATCAAGAATCCTCTTTATTCACCACAACATGTTTCCACGAAGGTTTATCGTCTTCCTCAGGTGGATTTTGTATTAAATAGCTCCTATGCAGACATATGATAAAACTGCCACAAGCAAAGTCTGTAAGTAGGATCTGACAATCACGCCAGTGGCCATAACCTTTTTTCCTCCTCGATAACCCGCCATATAGAAGCGTGTGTACAATCTCATCAAGAATGGCTCATCAATATCAGGACAGGAGGGGATCAGAGGTGGCCGGCTACACACCATGTACAGCACATCTCTGTACACCTCAGTGGCCACTCTCTGGTACTGCAGCTCAGCTCATGTCAATCATCTCCGGGGACAATATTTTTTTGTACTGTCCCTGCCTTCCTACATGATGAAGCAGAGCTGGGCACTGCAGTTCTAGGATCTATATATCGCTTATAAATCAATGCCAGCACCCACTCTACATTGGCAATCAAAATTACAGAACATTGTATGATCACTTGATATGGTCAGACAGAATGTAATCTATATTGATGAACATTTTGCGGTTTGTGTGTAAGGGGTGCACCATTCCACTAGAACAGGGATTTCCAAAATAACCAAAGTTTATAAAAATAACCAAGTCCCCCCTCGCTCCCTGGTTAACACGCCCCGGTGGGCGTGATTACTTAATTCAAAATGGATGGTCCAAGCCTCTGAAATGAATCTTCTCCTTCCTTGTATGACATAAGGTCGTGTAATTTCCGGTCCTGCGCACTGTGTGTGTGTGTGTGTGTGTGTGTGTGTGTGTGTGTGTGTGTGTGTGTGTGTGTGTGTGTGTGTGTGTGTGTGTGTGTGTGTGTGTGTGGTGGTGTGTTGGAAAGAGTATTGAGTGTACTGGCCAGCTTTAGAACGTGCAGTGCACATGCTCTAAAGCCGGCCAGTACGCCCAATACTTACCATCAATGCTCCCAGTGCTCAGGACCAGAAATGACGCGGCCGCATTTCATAACAGGAAGGAGAAGATTCATTTCAGATGCAGGGACTGCGAATTTGAATTAGGTAATCACACCCACCAGGACGTGTTAACCAGGGAGCGAGGGGGACACGGAGCCAGAGAAAATGCCCATAGTCTGGTGACACCCTGCTTATTAACATAGGGACATATAAGTAATAAAATGATTTTACTCAGCAATTACAGGACACTATTAGTTCAGACAGGGATGATTAAGGAAGCTGCAGGGACAGGTAGTGATAGCTTTGGGGGCATAAACAACACGACAGGTTCCCTTTAAGAAATACTTCCATAAGCATCCAACACTTTACAAGTCTTACCTCGATGTTGCCTCCAACACGAGCGAGCAGAGGTGGTAATGGTTTATCTTTATCATTCCTCAGCCCTTTCCTGTTGGGACGACGAGCTGCTGAGAAAAAGCCAAATCAATGAAGCATTAACTTCATAAGTCCCAGCACAGACATTGAGGGTGCAGAGGACCAGGTAATGGATCACCCACTTACCTTCTGACCGCTCATCGAAGTCTTCATCTCCTTCCTCAGATGCCACAGAATAATCAGACTGGTTATCCGACTGATCGTCCTGCCAATCTGAGGGTGGAAGGGAATATGTAAGATGGAGAAAGCCAAGAGATCATCACTCCCTGTACAGGGACACATGGCGAGGACTCACCTCTGTCCTCCTGGCTTCCGTCATTGTAGTTCACCTGTTTCCGGATTCGCTTTCCTTTGCCCAGATTACGAGCCAGATCTTCCTGCTGCTGCTCGTAATGGTGTCGGAGGAGTTTCTCCCAGTAATCTGGATCCACGCTTTCCTCCTGCTTGATGATTTCACGCACAACTTCCTCTTCATCCTACAAATGGGTTCCCAAAGACACTTGAATCAGCCCTAAAGGCCAAAAGTTAGCAATACAGAATTACCAGCACAATTTCTACTAGGACTAAAACTGTGTTCACACCCAAGTTGCATGCAGCACTATTTTTCACGATGGACCCAGTTATAAACCAATGGAGTCCTTCAGGCAGCACTGGTATTAAACTTGCAATGGATTCAGCAATGCACATTATATGGAAACCACAATGCAAATGTGAACAGAAACAATCTGATCAGTCACTTTACAGGTGTTCATCCCTCATGTGCCAAATTGCAAATAAAACTGAACAAACTGCGCCGGGTTCACTCACCGCCATCTCTTCCTCGCGGACCACATACTGCGCCACTTTGAAGGAGCTCAGATACTCATTCATTCCTTGAATCTCTGTGTCTTCAATCTCATCTTGGTTCCTGTCCAGCAATCGGGCTATGGCTTTATCGTCGTAGTGGATGACGCTGATGTCGTCGCCTTCCTTGTTGTCACCTAAGATACAAAACTGTGATAAGACACGCTGCAATGACACGTCAGGTGTGTATTAAATCCTGCCGATTCTGTATGACCTACCACCTTCTGTCGCTTCATCCTTGAAAAGTTCTTCTGTTCCAAACTTCAGGATGTCGTCCAGCTCTTGCTTGGACATTGAACCGGTCTTGGAGCCGAGACCTGGTCTTACCACCAAGTGGGTGAGCATCATCTTTTTCTTCGCTACCTGAGTAATCCTTTCCTCCACAGAAGCTCTAGTTACAAATCGATAAATCATCACCTTCTTATTCTGCCCAATACGATGGGCTCTGCTGAAAGCCTATTGTGCAAGGAAGCAAAAACCACCATAAGGGAATGTGCAGACAATCAAGAGACACTGCGTCCAGAGTGATCTGCGCGGGTGAATACAGCACCGTGTCCACAACCAGCACTCGGGGCAAACACACTGCGTCCGTAACACTGCAAACAATGTGTGCATGCAGTCTAAAAAAGTGCACAAGAAAAAAAAACATGGGGCCTCCAATATATTCCCTGCTCTCACCTGAATATCGTTGTGAGGATTCCAGTCTGAATCGTAGATGATCACGGTGTCGGCCGTGGCCAGATTAATTCCCAAACCTCCGGCTCGAGTGGACAGAAGGAAACAGAACTGCTGAGCGCCCGGAGCTGAAACACGAGGAAAAAATGTTAACAAATCTAGAACTGAAAAGCAAAATCCTAACAATATTAATTTCAGCCCTATGGACAACTGGAACATCTAGTTATTGATATCTCCTGTAGTGATGGCTGCTGGACAACAGCACATTATACCACTTATTTTTTATGGCATCTGATTTTTTAACTTTGCAATTGACATGTTAACAAAACTTTATACTAAAAAGCTTTTCCAGAAACGCCCTTTTCCCACAAGCTGTATAACAAAAGCCTGTGCTTTACATATCCTCCCCAGGTCTAGAGAGGAGGCACTGCCTTTGCTTTTAGTATTGTCTGCACTGCCTACCCCACAGTGACAGCGCCGCAGACGATCATGGATCTGACGTGGATGGCACAAGCCGCATTTAACTGCCAAGCACAGTTATTTGCTCCGGTCTTGTCAATGGAACCAAGAAGGGCGAGCACCATGCATGCACACATTTATAAATTTATTTTATACATTTCAGCTGTGAGACAGGAGTTTGAGAAAACAAAATCAGGAAAACAGCATGATTCCTGTTCAACAGGATAACATTCCCTTTAAAAGCGGGCAATAATAATTATTATGATAATTCTGCAGTAACTCGATGTGACTGTACACTGATCAATCCTCCCAGCTCCTGCACTAAGCGCTGCGAGGAGTAGCCGGTTTGCAAGCCGGAAATGGACCGGCAACACCACCACCAGTGGGAGCGGCCTCACTCCATGCATTTATACTGAGTGCGCCCACAAGTCGGGGGCTCTGGCCAGGAACATGCATATCGCATAACTGCGGTCTGTTGCAAATTTAGAAACTGGCGAATCCTCGCAGTGCTCAGTGAAAGGGGGTGGGGCTCAGGTATGACGCGATTTAGCCCCCCCCTTTCATGACACGGCCAGGCTCTTAGAAGCAGAGAGGGGCGTGCATAATTACAAGGCAGCAGCACACAGGCCCCCTATTGCGGCTTCCACAGAAAGGAGACCTCACACAGGACAAAGTAATATAACTTTTTCTCTACTTTACAAAATCGATTTTTTTCTGCAAAAGGGATGGCTAGAAATGATAAGAGGGGGTGCAGGGACAGGTCTAAAGATGCGGGGGGTGGGTGGGAAGTCAGTTTGTGGGTTTAGGATCACTTAAGGAAGGGGTCACCCATGTCTCCATTTCTCCCCTGTAACCTGTAATAAACAATTTTAAAAGTTTTAATACAAGAAGTCCAGAGGGACTTACTGATTATGCACTCCTCAATGTTTAGAGGGTCCTCCCGCCCCCTGCCTCTGTGCCACCTCCTGCCTTTGTGGGTCTCCCCTCCTCGCTGTGTGCATGTGCCTGAATTCACACAGGCGTACAGCGAGGAATTGGAAGGAGCGGGTCCCGGCTGCTGGAACCGCGCATGCGCGGCAATGTCAGTGCCAGAGCCCGCCCTGCTGCATGCATACGGCATAATCTATAGCAGGGTGTGTTCCAGCGCTGCCGCACATGCGCGATTTGAGCAGCCGGGACCAGCTCCTACCAATTCCTCGCCCTGCGCAAATTCAGATGCAGAGCCGCATGCACACAGCGATGAGTGGAGACCCAGAGAGGCAGCACAGAGGCAGGAGGCGGCACAGAGAGGCAGGAGGCGGGAGGATCCTCTAAACAGCGAGGACTGCATTATCATCAGGTCCCTCCGGACTGCTTATCTTAAACTTTCAAAATTGCTTATTACAAGTTACAGGAGGGGGGAAAAATAGAGACATGGGAAATATCTCAGTTTATCCTGAAATACGGGGAATACTCAGGCTATAAGGTCAATATCGCCAAGAGCGAACTCTTAGAAAGAATTGGGGGGAAAAAAAAAAGGCCTGTCGAACAATGGAGGAAGCTAGGCCTAGAACTACATATTGCAAAGACACATATCACCTATCTAGGAATTAAGATAGGCAGGTTTCTGGCACAACTATAATCACTAAATTATACACCTCTGATCGAAAAAAATATTGGGAGAACTTCGGATATGGCAGAATCTACCACTCTTCTCTTCTGGGAAGGAGCCATTTAAATAAAATGATCAGCTTTGCCAGACTCCTACAGACATTACCCCTGAAACTCAAGCATCTAGATATAAACAACATAAATGGAGCCTTCACCCATTTTATTTGGGCATGTAAAAGGCCCAGAATCGCATTGGGAAAACTGATGCTAAGAAGTGAAGGTGGGTTCAGTTTTGCGAATGTAGAGCCTACAACATAGCAAGTCTTTTTAGACACGTGGTAGATAGAGTAGCAGTTAGTCTCCTGTAGCCAAATATCCAATTGGAAAGACAGCGGTGCAGTGGAAATTAAGGAGGACCCGTCACCCCTTCCCCCTCATGGATATGAAGCTAAGGGCAGCACTGAACGCAGCATGTCTGCTGCATTCAGGCTAGGGGTCCCCCATGTCTGATGGCAGCTGGTACCCCGAGATAATAAGTTTAATAAAACAAGCTGGAGCCAAGTACGCTGTCCCTGGTGCGGCAGCCTGTGTCTGTGCCGCCTCCCTGCTGCCAATCACGTCCTCCTCACTCTGCTATGCTCCCTGTGCTGGTGACGCAGGCAGAGCGAGGTAATGCTTATCCCCGCCCACGGCAGGCTGTCCCGCCTCCTGATGTGATGTCAGAGCATTTCCCCGCCCAGCTCCATAGCATAACATGCAGCTGGGCGGGGAAATGATTTGATGTCACAGCAGGAGGCGGGACAGGCAGCTGGAGGCGAGATAACATTACCTACTGCGTCACCAGCACAGCCAGAGCGAGGAGAACGTGATTGGCAGCAGGGAGGCGGCATAGACGCAGGCTGCCGCACCAGGGACAACCTACTTGGCTCCAGCTTGTAAGTATTTCTAATCTATTATCTCAGGGTACCAGCCGCCATCAGACATGGGGGACCCCTTGTTTGAATGCAGCAGACATGCTGCATTCAGTGCTGCCCTTAGCTCAACATGTATGGTTGGTTACAGGTCCTCTTTAAATGCTCTCTTACATACAAAACAGGCCAAACTCCTGCAGAACGTAAAATCACCCTTACTGCTTCGGGATACCACTGGATGCTGGAAGATAGTAAGGAAGGCATTTGGCCTTCCCTTCCAGATCTATGAACATATGCCAATATTTGGTCACCCGGAAATTCCCCAGGGAACGGAGATCAAAAAGGCAATTGGACAAGCAGGTGATGACATGAGGAAAGCGGGGATATTATGCATATGGAGGTTAAATGATGGCTGAGCCCACAAGGAATCGTGGACAAATTCCATATAGAAAGCAGACACTTTCTACAGGTCATGAAGTCCATTCTTTTTGCCCATCTAGACTTTGCAGGTTATTTCATGAAGTGGGAATGCATAATCTAGATAATATAGATTAGATCTGAACATCCAGAATGCGAGCATATCATCAATAAACAATACTGTAAGACAAATTCCTGAAGTTAAAGCAGAACAAGCTGTTTAAGACTTGGGAGAAATGGACTGGGGATAAAGATATTGCAGAGACAATTCTACAGGGGTGGGAACAGGTCAAAATATCCATTCTTTGCAAAAGATGGAGGGAGACCTATTTCAAGCTCATGCACACAGCATTATATGGTTTCAATATTCCATCCTCTCCTAGATTCCCAGACAGGATTACAGCAAGCCCAAAGTGCGAACGCCTTCAATGTATCTTGGCCCGGGGTGTGGGAATGCAGGGCAGTTACAGAGGACTGGACACAGGTTGGGGGAACAGGTTCAATCGTGCTGGGGAATCCAACTCCACTAGCCATGCTCTTTCATCAGTTAAGACCCCGGGAGACTCAACCCACAGGAGTTAAAGCAAAAATCCCTAAAAACATTCACACATTCGTAGTTGTAGCCCTACACGGTTTACTGGGTGAATAGCATAAACCAAGCATCCCATCGATGGTGATAATATCCCAGATGAAACACTTACTGGGAATCAAATTAATAGAGGCAGAATGGAGTAAGGAAAAATCTGCAGGGAAAGTATTTCCGCTGTGGAAAACATTCATTGGTTTTCAGTATAGCCCTCACGAAATATCGAGAAGGATCAGTGCCTTCCGCCACACAGAATGGTATTGTCTGGAGGATCTGAGTGGGACGTTAGGGGCCTTGGGATCCATTACAGATGTACAATGTCTGTTAAAGATACAGCATATATTACCATAGAACGAGACACTTGACTTTGCAAAACACAGTAAAAGATGCTCTTCCTTCCCCTATTACCCTTCTAGGCATTCAGCCTGCCTCCTTCTCATTATTTCCCCAAAATTTGTGTTACAAGGCATTGACAGATCTATTTATCTACATACTATTTTAAATGCTACGCGTACATGTTGCCTGACAAGAAGGATTTGTATACGTACTGTTGGTAATCTACAGTGTCATTGTGGATGTTATATCCTATACTGTTATGCTATCCAATGCCATGCTCTAAAAATCCAAGAAAAGAAAAAAAAAAAAAAAAAAAAAAAAAAAAATCCCTCCCTCATGCCAATCATTTTCTCCCTTGCTTGCTGCATAACACAAAGTGAGGGATGCGGTGCTGGCCGCATTGCCCCGCCTCCTGTGGTGACATCACTGCTTATACCCGCCCTGCTCCATGTTAACCAAGGAGGGGAAAGTCAAGGGATGGGGGACCCCTTGCCTGAATGCAGCAGACATGCTGCATTCCGTGCTGTGATTAGATCACCATGGATGGTTGGTGACAGGTCCTCTAAGTTAGTTCATTACACCAACTAACCCCCCCACAAAACAACTTACCGTTAAAGCGATCAATGGCTTCCTGACGCATATTTCCAGTGATTCCTCCATCTATTCTTTCGTACTTATAACCCTCATGTTCAAGGAAGTCTTCCAGTAAATCCAACATCTTTGTCATCTGAACCAAGAGAAGAGGTGTTAATACAAGTAATGAAGAATTGCAATAAAACTCATCAGCTGGTAGAGGATATGGGTCATAACTTGAGATGCAAGTATGCAATGAAGAAGAGGTAAGAGTCACTTAAAAAAGGGCTAGTAAGTAAAAGGATGGCACCGGGTGACATTAAAGTGAACAAAGATCTTATCTCAGTTTCAAAATAAGTCATCTAAAAATCTAGAAGAGGGAGCATCTCTAACCTGGGAGAAAATCAGTACTCTGTGCCCATCATCCTTCAGTTTTCTCAGCATCTTCTGTAGAAGTAGCAGCTTTCCTGCTCCTTTAATGAGGGCGCCGCCATCATACATCCCATTGGGCATCTTGGGAGCCTCCTGCAAAACACGGGTGAGGAATAAATATACATTAATTATACATCTGTACGCAGATATTGCTGTGGACATTCAGTGTATATTCAACATATCTCCCCTTACCATGGCAGCCACCGGGAAGAGGTATGGATGGTTGCAGCATTTTTTCAGATCCATCACTACGTTCAGTAGAGACACTTGGTTTCCACCTCCTCGTGTGTTAAGAGCCTCAAAATTTCTAGTAAGGATGAACTTGTAATATTTTCTGAAAGGAGAAGAGCGGATGAGTTAATGCAGCAGACAGGGTATAGAGCTAAAGGAAAACGATAAGGAAGAACCGTCGGTTCTCACTTCTGCATAGGGCTGAGCTCGACACGGACAATGAGCTCCGTCTTGGATGGCATGTTCTTGAAGACGTCGGCCTTCAATCTCCTCAACATGTGAGGTCCCAACATGTCATGGAGTTTTTTAATTTGATCTTCCTTTGCAATATCCGCAAATTCTTCCAGGAAACCTTCCAGGTTACTGCATTGAAGAAACATTGATTTTAAAGCAGAAATTAAAACTTTTTACATCGTATACAGGTCAAAATGTCAATTACGGGCCAATACTTCATGACTACATACTTGAACCGCTCTGGTGTTAGGAAGTTCAGTAAATGGAACAATTCCTCCAGATTGTTCTGTAATGGTGTTCCTGTGAGGAGCAGCTTGTGTTGAAGACTGTATCCATTAAGAACCCTGAAAAACTAAAAAAGCAAAAAAAAAAAAACAGCCATTATAAAGGCATGCTCAACCTTTGCTTAACCTCTGCATGGGCCATGGAAAGAGCTTTCTTACCTTGGACTGATTATTTTTCAGACGATGAGCTTCATCTACTACCAAGCAGGCCCAATCGATGGAGCCCAGGACAGCCATGTCAATGGTGATCAGCTCGTAGGATGTGAGTAAAACATGGAACTTAACAGACGCCTTTTCTGTATAAGCAGGATAAAAGTTTAGTTTAGACAATGTTTATTGTATTCTTATAAGATGAACACAAAAAACAAACAAACTGGGTTGCGGGGAATGGGGGGCAGTGTGTCTTGTAATTTGGATATAGCTTACCAGTGGGCAGGTGTGGTGGTGCAGGGTTGCACCTGAAGGTGGTGTGTTAAGGTACAGCATGCTTCGGATTTGAGGCTGGGAGAAGCGGCTGTCGCAGAGGCACCATTGATCTCCGGTCAGTGAGTGCGATGTGATTCAGTAAAGTGGCCACGGAGTCAGCACGTGCACATTGAGATGTTGGACTCCAAGATCTCAATCGAGTTGCTAACCTTTTTTGGTTTTAATTAGCCTACTGTCGCCTCCTAGGGGCGCCAGCATACACCCATGGTCCCAATCTGCACGATCGCTGCCTCCGCAGCTCCCATCCTGAAGCACATCGCATCCACTGACTGGAGATCAATGGCGACGGTATCACGCTGCTGCGACAGCCCACCCTCCAGAATCTCGTGCCTCCACCGGCTTCCTTTAGCCACAACCCTTCTCCACCCACGCCTCCCAGTAAGATATATCCGGTTTATAAAGACTGATTTTAGAATGGACCCCTTATTTTAATATCAATTTTTCTTATTTTTTTTCCTTCTAAATTTGGAGTGTGTCATACACAAATAGTTGTCCCCCTAAAAAATAAACAGACAGAGTTGTGTACCTTCATGCGTGAGGCTTTCTTGCCCCCACGTATTGCATTGTCCTCAAACGAGAACTCATTTTCTCGGATCACGGCGCGGCTGTCCTTATCTCCAACGTAGGTTACTACATACATATCCGGCGCCCACATTTCAAACTCTCGCTCCCAGTTAATGATGGTGGAGAGTGGAGCACTGACCAAAAATGGTCCTTTTGAGTGACCCTAAAGAAAAAAAAAAAAAAATAAAAAAAATGAGATGCCAGCTATGTCCAAAATAAATCTTATATAGCATTACTTTCAGATTGCCAGACACTCACCTCCTTATAGAGAGAGTACAAGAAAACTGCTGTCTGAACAGTCTTTCCCAGGCCCATTTCATCTGCCAGGATGGTGTCTGTGCCTTGTGCCCACGAGAAACGCAACCAGTTCAGACCTTCCAGCTGGTAGGGGTGAAGCGTACCTCCGGTAGTATCCAAGTAGTCGGGCTGACGGTCATATTTTACTGTAGGCTGAGTGATACAGGGCTGTAAGGATCATTGCCGAAATCTACACATCTCCAGAATGAGGATACAAATGTCAGGTAACTTACATCGACCGTCGGAGTCTCGGGTGGTCTCTCAAGTTTTTTAAGTCTAACTTTCTTCACTTTCTTCCCAGGACGGCCTTCGTCGCCACACATCAACTCCCTGTATATACAAGATAAGGTTTTCGTCATTATAAAAGATAAGACCGAGGCCGGATTCTATCGCATCGGGCAATTCTAGAATGTGTGCGATATTAGTCCAACTACTCCTGTTACTAATCACAGCACCACCGAGGTAGGTGGGGGAGCTGCTGCACTACAGTGTGGCTTGGCAGACGATGCTACTCCCCACCCCCCATTGTGAGCACCCTCTCCCTGCCCCCCCCTCCCACATTGTGAGCGCCCTCTCCCTGCCACCCCCCCCCATTGTGAGCGCCCTTCTCCATTCCAGTCATAATTTTCCAGTTTAACTGTAATTTACATGATGTCCTATAGGTGACACTGCTTTCAGGACAAACTGACAAGACAGACTGGATAGGGCTTGTATATAGTTGATAGTAAGAGTAAAAGAGGTCACCAGGCGTATATTACAGCTCTGTAGGAGGTTACACTCCTTTGATATTCGTCGGGCAGTCGTCACATCTTACCTGTGATTCCAGTAACCTTGTTTATACATGTCGAAATCTTGAACATCTGCATCCTCCAACTCCCAGGATGCCTGGTCATAGCGAGGTCCCTCCACTTGATCAAGTAATGGATGTTCTGCTTCTTGTCAATACTGAGAGAAGAGAATGGAGATTGTTAACACCTGAAGTCAATCCTGTGAATTTCTAACACACCAGTCATAACCCATTTCCGACCTATGACATAGGTACATCATTGACTGCCTCCCTCCCTTTGATGTGAGCTCACGCGCCAAGCTCGTATTATTCCCTGCACGTCGCTGATCTGATCAGAGATCCACCTGCTTCTGTTAATCTGTTTGATAGTGCAATCTAACATGCTGCACCTGGGTTTGCGCTATTTACCGCCGCCACATGCGATGCAGATGTGTTGCTGTGACAGCAGGGGGCAGCTGATGACCCTGGACACTGATGGCTCACTCTGAACACCGAGCGCCGGCATCCACAGGAGAAGATCATTTCTGCTTTGCAAAGTGATGCTGAAGCACCTCTCTATACAGCAGAAGTCATCAGATGCTGCAGTGCTGAGGTGCCCTGAGGGAGCTAATAAGATAAGTAAAAAGTAGGGGGGGAAAAAAAAAAAAAAAAAAAAAAAAAAATTAAAAAACTACGTTTATGTTGCTCACTGCACTTGCAATAGCAGACGATCAAAACATCACATCTATCCAAAAGTTGTATCATTTGAAAGGTCAGCTCAAGTCGCAAAAAATAAGCTGTCACAGCCCCAGATCCCAAAAAAAATGGGGATGCTACAGGGCACGAAGAATGGCGCCAAAGCGCAGCTTTTTTCAACAAAATTCAGCATTTTTTCCCCATCACTTATATAATAGAAAAGTAAATGTTTGGTATCTACAAATGCATTCCAACCTGTGCAATCAATATGCCTGGTCAGAGAACATGAAAAAAAGAAAAACAAAACGTGAAAACGCATTTTTTTTTTTTTTTGGTTTTTTTTTTTATGCAGTTTCACCACACTTAGATTCCTCCCCCCCCCCCATTTTTCAGTACACTATTTGGTAGAATAAAGGGATCATTTAAAAGCACAACTCATCCCACAAAAACAAGCCACATATGTCTGTATTAATGGAGAAATAAAAACTTATGGCTCTTGGAAGAAGGGGAGGGAAAACAAAAACACAGAAAGAGGTTGCATCCGTCCACTAAAGGAATCTGCACCGTTGCATCTACATTTACCAAATCTTGCACACACTTTACATGACACAGAACGTCAGGGGAAATTTGAACCCCACGCCTTACAGTCGTTCACCAAACAAAGGCCTATTGACTGTACGTCCACACAGTCACATCCTAATTACTGTGTTACTTTTATCTGCAATATAAACATTCTATTTTGTTATACCTAAGAACAGTTACTTACTATGCCTGGCCAACGCTAGCAATGAGGCAGTGTGCGGAGCCTTGGAGAACATAGACACTCTGGAAGGTTAATAGTTAACATTTCAGATAAATTTCACAAGGTCCTGTGGGACTTTGTGATGTCACGATCAGGTGACTGATAGGTGGAGCCAAGTCTTTGTATTATTTTGCATAGTGTCAGCCTCCTGGTGGCAGCAAGCATACACCCCAAGGTCTTCCTGTGTACCCCAATGAAGCAATTAAGAAATAAAGATTATTATTAATAATGATTTTTCTTGCTTTGCTCCACCCACTATGGTCACATGATCGTGACATCACGCAGGTCTTTTAGCTCAGACAAGGATGCTTAGAATAGTGCTATGAACTGAAGCTACAGTTACAGACAGTGATAGCTGGGGAGGCACAAAGTAGCTGACAGGTTCCCTTTAATGTAATTACACCCAAGCATAATTACGGGCTCCTGCTGTATAAAGGGGGCTGTGTGCGGGCTCCTGCTGTATACAGGAGGTTGTGTGCAAGCAGGTGGTTAAAAGAATAGTGTCACTATCCACTTCCCAGCACATGACTTGGGGTTACACCTCCAAGGGTTAATCTATCTCCGTTCACTCAATCCAGCACTTGACCTCTGACCTATGTTGAAAGGGAACCTAAAACACATCCCGACTCATATTGCGCACCCCGCTTCACACACGCTGCCACTACTCACCAGATTTGGGTGATGAGCCCCCTAAACTAAGGGACAGTCAACCAACAGAATCACACCCTTTCTAGGGTTATGGGTTCTTTAGGGCATACAAGGTTCAGACTTAAAGTTTTAAGCTTTAATGTAAAAGGTAAAGTGCTTACAATAAAAGATAACAATAGAAATAAAAAGTGCCATTCACATATCAAGATACAGTTATAAAATAAAAAGGAGGAAACTTACAAAACCCTAAACATTTGCAGCTTGCCTTCTGTAGCCCCTGGGGAGGGCGGAAAATGGAATGATGATCACAGCAGTGTTCAGCTGCCCCATCTCGTGACAAAGGACTTTGGCTGGGAGAGTCCAGTTATAGGCTAAGACTGAAGGTCAGATTTCTAGACTGGCCTTCTATTTTAACATTTTAATTCTGGGTCTATGATTGGACTGTCACTAATTTAGCCATGCATACATTATTGTTTTGTCTAAACCAATTCCTCTTTCTGTTGGTCTGTACTGGGTCCCATTGAAGCTGCTAGGTGTGAAATATTCCACTCTGTGCCTTTTCCAGGTTGGCACCCTGGGGAGGTAGGAGACTGTGTCGGGAAGTTAGCTTTGTGCTTAGATCGTGATAATGTAGGTTGCGACCTGTGTGTACTGTAGTTTTTAACCCTGGTGTAGAGTTGTAGAGTTAAACCCTTAACTGCTTGTGTCCAATCCCCCGAGATACACATTTCACTAAGAATAGGAAAGAGGTGTCTTAGTCGATTTAGGGTTTGTGTGGCTGCTGCTTCACCAAGTCATGTCCCAGTGAGGCACCTACTTCTACTATCATTCCTTGGGTCATCATTTAATTTGTGTTGCAAATCTGTAGGGTTGAAATATATGATGTAAAATGGTTTTATGTGCAAAATCATTCTATTTTCTTATAACTAACCACAGTTAGTTACTATGCCCAGGAAACGCTGGGCTCTTCAAGTAGTATTTAATCAGCCGACAGGCTAATGTGTATGGTTGCCACCTCAATCTTCCCTGATAGAAAGGTCTGTTGGATTCTCATATGGTGGACTATGTGAATCCCAGAAAACCACAAAATTAGACATTGCTCTCAGAAAACACGGGTGCACTCGGTCAAACTAACGTATATCATATCGGGGGAGTCAGGAGATATCACTGTCAGAACAATTGCTCGTTCCAGAAGCATCCATCTTCAGAGTGCATACTCACGATCAAGATATGCAGCGTATTGCGGCTACATCCAAAACTTTGTTGTACAATAGCAGCATATTTCTTGAAATCCCATGCTCACTGTGCTTATCCCAACCACAGTGTTATTTCAGCTGTGGTGCAGGTTAATTTCATGATGTGGACTAGGGAGTGATCTCCTGCATGCAGAGAGGCGCTGCCCTGCACCCACCCGCAAATGTCGAGAACAGGGCAGATGCCATCTCCCCGAGTTCACCCGCGGGTTTCTGCAGGTCTAGAGACACAATCCAAGACGCAGCGTCTGCAGATCGTGAACACATACCCTCAGAGATCAAACATGAACACCTCTTTATATTATTCCCGACCAGCTCACCTGTGATTTAGGATTCTGTGAATCATCATCCATTCCGGTTTAATTCCGTAACGATAAAATTTCTCTTCCATTTCTAAATATTTTGGATCTTTGTTTTTCCTCTTGCGGCTTTTTTCTTCTTCATCTACGCCATACTCGCCGGGGGGAGGTTCGTCCATGTCATTCTTTCTCTGGTAGTTCCTAAACATCACCTGGCAGTGCAACTCCAACTGTAGAGAGAGAAAACAAAAAAATAAATAAAATATATGATAAATGAAAGTGAGGAAAATCCATATGAAAACCTTTCCATGTATTTCTGCTGCAGTCGGTTAAGTACCTGTAGTTCTGTCACCCAGGAGCAGTGCAGGTAAGACATCCCTGACCACTTGACAAAAAACTCCCGCTCTGCACGTCCTTCCATAGGTTTGGGTGGAGGGGGGGCAAGATCTGTGGTGCCTGCTTTCAGCCCTGGTGTAGGAGGCGGTGGCTGCCCCCATTTCCAAATCAATATTTTTTGGATTTTACCTTTAAGCGGAGGACACTATAGGAAGAAAAAATAAATGAGAATAAAAAAAAAATAAAATAAAAAACTATTTCCAAGTGGATCACACAGAAATGAATGCATGTACTCACTGTGCATCTAGGGCACAGCCACTCTCCATTGGGTATTTCTGGTAGCGGTGGATTTAGACAGTGGATATGGTAAGAAGAAGGGCAGGCGTCACAACACAAGAGCTCGCCTCCATCCTTACAAACGCGGCAGAACTCCATGTGGTGGTCTTCCTCCTCCGGGTCGCCCACAGTCTCATCCAGGTCTCGTCAATCTCTGAATTGTCCTCTTTAGCTTCCCACTGCACTCCCTCCTTCTCCTGTAATACAACAGTGATTTAAATCCCATAATAAAGACACACCAAACATGGCGCCGTCTGTGGAACATCACTTACGCAGTGAGGACAGCTCCATTTGCCCTCAGGTGCTTTGTCCATATCTGGATCCAGGCAAACCATGTGGTAAGCGCGTGGGCACGTGTCGCACAGGATAATCTCTCCTCCTTGTTGGCAAACCTCACAGTAGTCCTGGTGATCTGTCTCATAGCCATCGATGACCCCTGGTGTGCCATCTTCTGCAAAGATTAGAGCTCATCAAAATAACAAGTAATTGTACACATAACAGACAGGCAGCGATGTCCATACTCTATGGTATTTACCCTTCTTTTTCTTCTTGATGGCTTTAAGTTTCTTACGACTTCGGCTGCTCTTGCTGGTTGATCCGTCAGATACGGACATGCTATTCATGCTCCCTTCGTCATAGTCCGAGTCCACATCGAGGTCCTCCTCCTCGCTCTAAATGGAGAGATACAAGACGGAGAAATGAAGAGAACAAACGGTAACACGTTAAAAACCCACCCTGGATCCTAGATTGTAAATTACTCACAGAGGAGCGCTTGCGTTTGGAACCAAAACCCCCAGCTTGATCTTCAGAGGGGCCACTTTCTTGGCTTTGGGCTTCTTAATTTCTGGTGGGCGAATAATCTTTGGTTTCTTTCTGGCATTGGGTCCTTAAATGTAAAGAAAATTAGAGCATTGTAGAGTATTCACAAAAGCAAGAGATGTGCGTGACTATATTTAACCCCTTTCATGACCAAGAACGTATAGATACGTCCTGGTCGTGTCCCTCCCATTGATGAGAGCTTGCATCATTCCCTGCACATGCTGGGTGATTTTTTTTTTTCCAATTTCACTGCACTTGGATTTTTTTCCCCTGCTTTTCAGTACTCTATATGGCAAAATTAAAATGTAATTCCAAAGTACAACATACCCCTCAAACAAATAAGCCCGGATATCGCTATATTGATGAAAAATAAGTTATACCTCTTGGAAGAAGGGAAGGGAAAAACAAAAAAAAAAAAAAAAAAATGGAAAATTGCCCGGGGAAGAATGTATTGTCTTAGTGCAACCCCCACCTTCTTCCCGTCAGCGGGACAGTACAGTCAGCTGCTTATTTATTCCGGTAAGCCGTAAATGAACGACCATCCATGTAAATTGTGGGGGATCGGGGTCTGCCAGAACCCTTCCTCTCACGAGTTTAATAAATGTGAAAATCTAACCAAAGGATCCCTCCTTTATGATGACCCATGTCTTCATAGGGTGCAGAACCTTCCTTTTCAATTTTCTGGATCATTTTAATACCAATCCTGCTCTCCACACTTTATGATGAGGTGGGGGGTGGGGGGAAACCAAGCATTTACCTTTTCCTTCCTTGGTCTTTGCTTTGCGCAGTGGAACCTCAGCTGGTGGCGGTGGTGGAGCAGGAGCGGGCTCTGTGGGGGCGACCATGCTTTCGACCACGGCCACAGCGGCGGCGGCTGCAGCGGCGACTGACGCCCCGGAGCTTCCCTTCAAGGGATTGTTGGTACTGAACTCTCTCCACTTCGCTCCCAGGACCATCATCATTTTAGAGACAGCAATTTTGGGGTTCTTGGCAGCGATAAGAGGCCTAAATGAAAGGAAACAAAATGGAATCAAACAAACAAAAACACGAGTCTCACAGTCTTTTGAATCGAATTATAATAAAAGTACAAACCTGACAAACTGACTGAAAGCTTTATAATTAGTCAGGGTTCTGTAATCGTCCTCTGTGAACATGTGATCGATGTCCTCCATACCCCAGTCCTCCAGAAGTTGACCTGAAGACTTTGGTTCCTATTAGTAAAAAGACAAATATAAAATCATTTAACATTTGCAGTTAGAAACAAGTGGGATTACAAGAAGAATAATAATTACAAAAAAAAAAACAAAAAAAAAAAAAAAAAGGTTGATTTGCTGCACACAGGTCATCCAGCAACGGGGACAATCAGCGATCGCAGGGAGGAAGCAGGATGGCCATGATTGTGGATTTAGGAGGGTGCTGTCCTGATTGGATTAATCCACATGGTAGAGCAATGTACATATTATCCATGCCAAAAGGAAAAAGTGATCCAGCAATCCCGAGGGTAAAATTCATTTGGAATCATTAACAGCATGATGAACAAGGTTTGATATTCAAATTAATTTTCTTGAATTTTACCTGTGGGATTGCTGGATCACTTAATTTTCCTTGCGCTCCACCCAGTAGCCAGCTGGGTCCCTTGGATCCGTGTAGGCCTATATCTATGATACCTGGACTTTCACTGCCAAGTATTTTCCTTTTTCTTCATATGCATTTTACATACATGGAGAAGTTTAGGAGCAGCAGAGTAAAATCCTGTGTGTGGCTCTTGGGACCAGTTCTGACAATGTGGCCTCCCCGGGGTGGCCCTCACCATTGCTGCCCTCATTATACTGCGCACCTTAGAATCATCGTCGTCATCATCATCCTCGTCACGCTTCGGCTTGGCTTTCTTTTCTTTCTTCTGCGTCATCTTTTTCTTCTTTTTCTTCCCGGGGGTGTAATCGCTGCCTTCGCTGTCAGATCGTATGAGGCCTCCATCGTCCTCTCCAAAGTCATTGCCTTCACCAGAGCTGTCATCCAGTTCCTGGGGAAAAAAATAAATAAAAATCTCTAAAGCCTGTGTAGGAATATTGGGCACTTGTGCTGGACTTGGCATCCTGTACCCGCTGCCTGCCCACGCGCTTTAGATTACTGCCTAGTCTCATCGCTTCACTCACCTCCTTCTTCTGTCTCTTCGCTTTAGGAGTCTTGACTTCCTTGGGCTTTTTAGGCTTTTTCTTCTTCTTGACTTTCGGAGTTTCCACCTCGGATAGGTCTTCATCCAGGTCGTCGTCATCTGTAAGTGAATAATACAGGGTTTAATAGATTAGGTTTCTGTGGGGAGGAGGTTTAGGACATGGAGAATATGGGAAAGCGATCCAGTAATCACATAGCTGAAATTGTCTGGATAATCAAAGGATCACCTCCATGTAACAGGAGGGGGAGGGGGTTGAACAAGACCGGGTGGGGGAGGGGCACCACGTCATTATGAGAGTAGTGTTATGCACAGAATATATCCCGGTGTTGGCAGATAACCCGATCTGCAGCTTGTGCTGTAATTGGACACGCAGGACGCTAGACGGGGCATTTCCTCAGAGCGCTGCAGCCATTTTGTTCATGTGATTTACTATCTGGGGCTGTGTCGTCCTGGCAGGGATCACCAGTGCGGATGGCAGAGCTGCACTATGCAATATCATCCAGGACACAAAGAATCCCTGCCGTGTACAGCAGGAGCGGCGACCATATTAACAATATACGTGCAGCACATAAATGTAGATCACAGCCTGAATAGGGGAGACCTCAGATTAGGAGAATACAGACAAATCCAGACTGAAGAATGTTTAGACCTGCAGACATCACTGTGCCGGGGCACACACAAGGCGGTGGGCACAACCAAGTAAAAGTTAAAAAAAACCACCCCTTCCATCCATCCGACAGAGGTGGGCACGAAGTAACATGCACTCACCCTCCAATGTCCGACAGTGGTGTGCACAACCTTGCACGAGTATCACATATACCCCGTCCGACAGCGGTGTGCACAACCTTGCACAAGTATCACATATACCCGAACTCAGATATACGACAGCAGTGGGCACAGCCATGCACAAGTCACACAGACCCTCCTTCAGACAACGGTGGGCACACCATGCACGAGTATCTCATATGCAACTTCCCCTTCCCCCCGCTCTCAGATTATTACAGTGGTTGGCACAACCATGTGCAAGTCACATGTACATTGGAGGGGGAGGGGATAGAATAGTGGTGGGCACAACCGTTTGAGAGTCTCATAACCCCTTTCCGACATACAACTGTGGTGGGCACAACCATACACAAGTCACATATACCCCTCCCTCCGACAGCGATGGGCTCAACCACAGACAAGTCCCATACCCCCTGAAGCCTCCATATAAGGATGATCAGGGTATTAAGGGTATTGGGGGGGGGGGGGGGGGGGGGGGTTAAATCCAGCAGAATCAGAGCAGTATAAAAGAAAGTTTTAATTAATCAGGTTTAATTTTTTTCCAATCTGTTGTTAGAATACCCCCGAGTGAATTCAATAAAGCATCAAATCAACAACTTTAAGCACAATCCTAAATCATTGTATAACAGACATCCAGACACTAGACGAACTCCATCTTCATTTATAGAGGCCGCACTCTGCCACCCCTCACATATCGGGCAGGGTCAGTCCTGAGGCTATGGTGGCTAATGGGTTGTTGTAACCAGGGTGTAAACCCCTTTGTCACTTTGCACCTTAGGCTGGCCATAGCTCCTTAGAACCCCCCCGCCCTGTACAATCTGCAAGACCCCCCCTCGTGGTTCATCTCCCCCAGAACAAAAGGTTCAGGAGGTTGAAATGCATCTATCCAATTCCCTTCCCTATTGGAGGGAGTATACAGAGGCCCCTCTACACATTTCACATGGTCATGCGGGGTCCACTAGGCAGTCAATGTGGCCATCACTTTTAGTGATAATGCTTTGCAATTTTGGTGGCATTTGACTAAAATCTGCCACAAGCCAAATGTGAACACAGCCTTGCTGAGCATTTTCTGACCTGCTCCATGTCTATTCCTGCCTCTCTCAGCAATGTAACTTCACAGCAGACATCCGGAGCGGCCGGCACACTGCAGGGTCCTACACGAGCAGTGTACGGCACGACCGACAGGCTGCAGGGTCCTACACGAGCAGTGTACGGCGCGACCGGCACGCTGCAGGGTCCTACACGAGCAGTGTACGGCGCGACCGGCACGCTGCAGGGTCCTACACGAGCAGTGTACGGCGCGACCGGCACGCTGCAGGGTCCTACACGAGCAGTGTACGGCGCGACCGGCACACTGCAGGGTCCTACACGAGCAGTGTACGGCGCGACCGGCACACTGCAGGGTCCTACACGAGCAGTGTACGGCGCGACCGGCACACTGCAGGGTCCTACACGAGCAGTGTACGGAGCGACCGACACACTGCAGGGTCCTACACGAGCAGTGTACGGAGCGACCGACACACTGCAGGGTCCTACACGAGCAGTGTACAGAGCGACCGACACACTGCAGGGTCCTACACGAGCAGTGTACGGAGCGACCGACACACTGCAGGGTCCTACACGAGCAGTGTACGGAGCGACCGACACACTGCAGGGTCCTACACGAGCAGTGTACGGAGCGACCGACACACTGCAGGGTCCTACACGAGCAGTGTACGGAGCGACCGACACACTGCAGGGTCCTACACGAGCAGTGTACGGAGCGACCGACACACTGCAGGGTCCTACACGAGCAGTGTACGGAGCGACCGACACACTGCAGGGTCCTACACGAGCAGTGTACGGAGCGACCGACACACTGCAGGGTCCTACACGAGCAGTGTACGGAGCGACCGACACACTGCAGGGTCCTACACGAGCAGTGTACGGAGCGACCGACACACTGCAGGGTCCTACACGAGCAGTGTACGGAGCGGCCGGCACAATGGAGGATCCTACACGAGCCGTGTACAGAGTGGCCGGCACATTGCAGGATTCCTACACGAGCTGTGTACGGAGCAGCCAGCACATTGCAGGATTCCTACACGAGCTGTGTATGGAGCAGCCGACACATGTGACAGCCCGCAGGTCACCCATCAGTTGCTGGGTAGGAGAACAAAAGCCCGGGAAAGGCAGGAACTGAAGCTCCCATGTGGGAGGGGGAGCTTAGCGTGGAGAGAAGGAGGAGGCTGTGTGGACACACCGGGAGACACAGGGAAGCTCCTGTAAGGAGAAAAAGGCACAAGGCGCCCAGCAGGGGACAAGGCTCAGATATGGGCCTGCGGCCTAGGGTGCCTTGTGGAGAAGAGAAAAAAAAAAAAAAGCACATGCAGATGGGAGGTGGGGGCTTTCCGTGTCTGACAGCCCCCTCCCGCCCACGCTGCACACGCAGCTTAGCAGGGGGAGGGGTGGGGGGGTAAGCTTTTGTTTCTTTAGACAGGACAGTTAATGGCTGCTTTACTTTCTGACTTTGACAAGATGGCAGCACCCAAACTTCCCTGCTGCACCTCGTGTTGTCCGAGCTCCGGACAGGATGGTGAATCTGGAGCCGCTGGCCCTCATCTGTGACATAACTGTAGCACCTCACCCTGCCGGACCAGGGACATATCCAAAACACAAAGCCAGATGAGGCTCTCTTCACAGGAAGAGAATGGGGGCAGCCAATGTCGGGGTAACCGAAGCCGGCGAATGTCCCGAGATCGCACCCTGTGTACATGGACGAGACCAGCAAACAGCAGACGTCCACAGACCGATCCGCACCAATAGAGCGCCATATGGACTCCGCCAGGCCAGAAGAAATAAAAATGTATATCTACTGCGTGTCAGAGGAAGCATCTCAATGTCTACATTATGAGATACGCCGCAGGTATAGGTCGGAACATTTCCCGGTGAAGGTGTCAAGCAAAAGACCATCTCTTAATGTGAACAGGTCAAACACATTTAGGGTATCGCTTACGACCGACTGCTCACAATTTCGTTAATCCAAACGTAGCACCACAGGTTACAGTATGAATGTGGCCTGAATGCTGCATTCACCTAGAGGCGATCAGTACAGATGACGGAAGAGAGATCAAAATAAGTAAGTCCACAACAAGCTCAGAAAGCTGTGAGAATGGGGGGGGTGTAAGGCATAACGGGCCGGACATACGACTAAACGATGCACAAAGTCTGGCGGTGGGAGCAACTCCATCGTATGTCGTGATCTGGTGAAGAGCACAGGACGGGCCCCGACACAAGCCAAAGAGTCAGAACTATTGAATCCAAATAACTACTGGTACAAGATCCATGGAGGCCATAAATAGCGTGAGCAGAAAACACGGCGACCAGTGACGAGGAGCATGTGAGACGTGACTCGAGCTGTGAGTCTAGCACAGTGATCCCCAACTCCAGTCCTCAAGACCCACCAACAGGTCATGTTTTCAGGATTTCCTTAGCATTGCACAGGTGTTTGAATATTCACTTGTGCAGGTGATTATGTTATCACCTGTGCAATACTGAGGAAATCCTGAAAAACATGACCCGTTGGTGGGTCTTGAGGACTGGAGTTGGGGAATCCTGGTCTAACAAAACGAGGACTAGACAAGAATAGCTAACTATTCGACTGATAGCAGGAAGACCTGGGCATTTCATTTTCTTTATCAATCACAGCCCATTTAAAAGAGCATAAGAATAATAAATATTACACACTCTGGAAATAGACCCCAACCAGGAGGAACAAGGAAGTCCTCACCTAAACGGCCGGTTACGTCTCCCTTTTCCTGGTAGAAGTCTCATGCTTCATAGAAAATACAGCGTCAGACCTTATTAGTTGATACAACGATGGACAACATTCGCCAGCCACACAATATACAATGCAGTCGGCCACATTTGCTGCCCCCATACACGCTCAGCTGAGAAGGCAATAAGTCAATACCATCCGTCCTGTGGGTGCACAAAGGAATCAGCGATGGTTAAATACAACAGTCCGATCCTTCACCTCCCCCCACCTGCAGGGGAAATTGGAACAACCTTATGCAAATTCCCTTTGTTACGTCAATTACTGTATTGATTATCCAAGGCTCCATCATTATCTGTACACTTCGAGCTCCCCAAGTGATGAACACCCAGTTTTATTTTTCCTAAACAGGACGCCCTGATCACATAGAGAGAACAGAAGTCCAGTCTCATCCATAGATACCTTCTATAAGCATCATGGACTATAAAGGGCCACAATAATCAGATGGCAGGGTTGTGGGACGAGCCGCTCTTGGTCCATCCAACTCAGACCTCTCTGTACACTATAAATGGACAATTTCTGTACATTCACTACAGCAACATATTAAATCTGCAGTAAAGTGCAGTTTTGCATAATCCTAACGCAGTCATAAACAGGTGGCCGAAAACGTATGGAAACACCTGAGCAGAACTTATCCAGGGGGACTTGATGAAATAGAAGATTTTCATTAGAAATAAACAAGGTCTGCCATGTACAGACCGGCCGACGGGCCCGCAGTACAGGCTGACGGGCCACAAAGACCAGCCCTCACCCTGGACATCACAGTCTGCTCTCGTTTACTTTTCCAGTATTTTTTGGGGGAAAAAAAAAAGCACTATTTATCCACAACGTGCGATTGGCTTAGGAACAATAGAGAAGACATCTGTCATTTAAGGTACCGTTACACTCATGTGTAAACGATATCACTAACGATCACGAAGGCGCACGGTCGTTAGGACATCGTTGGCGAGATGTCACACACCTAGATATCGTGTATGTCTCACCAACGATCAGACGATACTTGTTCACTGATGTGAATGGGCGAAGTCGTGAACCACATAGTTATCGCGGTGTCACACACAACGATGCAGCAGGTTGGCTGATCGAGGATCGTCTGATTTGAGAACATGTTCTCAAATCTGCGATCCAACGATTTATCGTACTCAGATCTCGGTGTTACATGCAACGACGTCCTAACGATGTCGTTTGACAACTCCAAACCCGTGACGTTTGAGCGATATCGTTCCCGATGTCGTATCGTGTAACAGGGCCTTTAGCAAAAGTTTTTGCCAAGTAACAATTTTCCAGGATGATTCATGAATCCCAAGAAGATGATTATCTGACACATCGTATCCATACATCATGAGTGAGGGGACACAACTAGGAAATCATTGAGAAAATCTCAAAAAAATCCCCAGCAGCTTGGCCCAAAGCAGTCAGGACATGCTGGGAGTTCACTACAGCTGGCGAACCGCAGGGCTGCTGACCCATGCGATAGCCTTGTATACTGTCACCAGGACATGAGACATCATTCTGGTGCATTTAGCACATACAAATGTGTCCAGTCCACACAATGCTATCAAACCTTCAGTTGGAAAGAAACAAAAATGTTACAGTTGTATCCACGTTTCAAATGTGAACAGGAGAACAAAATACCGTAGATTATCTGAGCAAAGAAGAGGTAAGTAAAAAGAGAAAAAAAAAAAAAAAAAAAAAAAAAAAGATTGACGTTCAATGGGATCTGTCTTACAATCAGCCCTAGTTCACCCCATCCCCACACACATGGTGCCCCATCCCTGCTTACTGAGAAGGGTTGCAGCGGCAGTAGAGCGGAGTTACAGGAGGCAGGGTCACCAGTGGATGTCGGCAGTGGGGCAATACCGCTGGCCCGGAGCTAGGGGGTGTGTTGCTGTGGTTGCACATGCCACTGCTTCTCCAGCTTCCGGCAGGCAAATGGCTGTGCATAAGCAGAAAATCTCAGAAATCTCAGAGATCCGAGACCACGATCTGTGCATGCACAACCATTTTCTTGAAGTCCATCGTAGTAAAGGAAGGCGCAGACTGCCACCAGTGACCCTGCCTCCTGTAACCCCGTTCACCATCACTGCAATCCCCTCAATACAAGATTTGGATTTTAAGATGCAGTAGCATTTTTTTTGGGGGGTTGCGTCTTTTAATCTGAAAAATACGGTACTTGCAGCAGACACATTAGTCAGAGGCCCTCCGATGAGAGCACTGTAGCCCCTTTCCTTATGCCAGCCTGCTAGGTGACTTTTTGGACTGGCCCATGGCCCAATAATGTGTACTCTGGATGGAATTCTGCAGATCATTTGCTCAACTTTACAAAGCAAGGGTGTAAATAAGATGCAACAACTCACTGACAGGAAGCAGAGATATTGGTGATAAGATTAAACACACAAACATAATAAAAAGTTGCTGAACTTTGTTTTCTTACCTTGATTGTGACTATTCAGCATCACCTCGATTTCGCCGTCACTACCTGGCGAGGACGGTCCCATTCCAGAAGCCATTTTTTGTTAACAGTTCCACAAACTTAATATCCAAGGAAAGTCGTCAGGGGGCGGCTGCTGGCACAGGAGGAGGCTGTAATGGGGTATAGAGAAAAATCAAGGATGAGATCTTTGTTCTTGTATGTGCCTTGTATTGTTCATGATTATTGTACTTATCTATGTATGCTCCTTTTCACATATAAAATGACATGGAATAAATTACATAATAATATAAAAACTGACAGAAACCCATTACGAGTCCAGACCGATGTGACTTGTGCCTGTCCAAAAACTACATTGCCCATCATGCTCACAGAGGTTAAGGCTATTGGAGCACGATGAGAAATGTAGTTTTGAAAAGATTTGTGGCTGTCCAAAACCACAATTCCCATCATGCACCAATAGCCTTAACCTCTCAGAGCATGATGGGAGATGTAGTTTTTTTTTTTTTTTTTAAGTTGGGGGAATACTGGACAACAATCCCTGTTATCCCTACAGCCAGGTGATCAGATACATAAAAACCCTTTGGTTGGACCTCACATACATACAACCAACCCAAAATCAGGACGTAAGCAAAAATCAGACGTGACGATGCTACAAAAATCACTGACGTGAAAACACTAAAAAACACCTCCAATCCAGATGCAGACCAAAGTTCAAGCCCCGCTGTAATGAGGACATTAATAACACTCCTGCCAGTGACTGCAGGGCGAAACGCAGCTTCCGGAGAAGCCTTTGTCAGGACACCGACCGGTTGCTGGGGGTTGTAGTCCTCTGCCATAAGCGGCATGGTGGGGAGGGGGAGCAAGAAGAGGAAAAATGGGGCCAGGGAGAAAGAAAAAATGCTTGGGTTAGGATAGTGACCCAAATGTTTTCTAAAAAAAAAAAAAAAAAGAAAACACAAGGTGGGGGATAGGAATAACTGGCACAAGAATTAGCACAATACAACTACTGCACCCCCCAGGAGGATATACATACATACATATATATGAGGGGATCACTGGTGTGCATGTATAGGGGATATATGTGTAGAGAGGATATCTGGCCTGTGTGTATGTATACTCTGTATGTGTAGTTATTTTAGAGGGGCCTGTGTGTGTGTACATATATATACATGGGAGGGGGATCTCTGGCCTGTGTGTATGTATACTCTGTGTAGTGATAGTAGAGAGGACTGTGTGTATTGTCACAGTGTGTATATATTATAGTAGAGGGGGATCTCTGGCCTGTGTGTATAATACACATAGGAAACAATGTTGACACTCAGTATATTAAGATGTAATATACTGCAGCCGCACCTGCCGCACACTTACCGCAAGCCCCATAGACTTTGTATGGGGCTTGCCGCAAGTGAACCGCAAGTGCGGCCGTTTATGCGGTAATTACGTTTTTTCACCGCAACTGCTGCGATCAGTGAAAACCGCTGATGTGAAAGCAGCCTAATATTGTGTAATTTATATGATATGGTCTTATATACACTATAGACAATAGTATAAGGCCATTCATGTCGCCCTGTGCGGTGTCTACAGTAAATACCCTGTGCAGTGTATATACCCCACCCCTGTGCAGTGTATATACCCCTGTGCAGTGTATATAGTATATATCCCTGTGCACTGTATATACCCTGTGTAGTGTATATAGTATATATCCCTGTGCAGTGTATATACCCCACCCCTGTGCAGTGTATATACCCTGTGCAGTGTATATAGTATATATCCCTGTGCAGTGTATATACCCCTGTGCAGTGTTATAGTATATATCCTGTACAGTGTATATACCCCTGTGTAGTGTATATACCCTGTGTAGTGTATATAGTATATACCCTATGCAGTGTATATACCCTGTGTAGTGTTATAGTATATATATCCCTGGTAGTGTATATAGTATGTACCCCTGTGCAGTGTATATACCCCTGTGTAGTGTATATAGTATATACCCCTGTGTGGTGTATATACCCCTGTGTAGTGTATATACCCCTGTGTAGTGTATATACCCCTGTGTAGTGTATATACCCCTGTGTAGTGTATATACCCCTGTGTAGTGTATATACCCCTGTGTAGTGTATATACCCCTGTGTAGTGTATATACCCCTGTGTAGTGTATATACCCCTGTGTAGTGTATATACCCTGTGTAGTGTATATACCCTGTGCAGTGTATATACCCCTGTGTAGTGTATATAGTATATATCCCTGTGCGTGTATATACCCCTGTGTAGTGTATATAGTATATATCCCTGTGCGGTGTATATACCCCTGTGTAGTGTATATAGTATATATCCCTGTGGGTGTATATACCCCTGTGTAGTGTATATACCCCTGTGTAGTGTATATACCCCTGTGTAGTGTATATACCCCTGTGTAGTGTATATACCCCTGTGTAGTGTATATACCCCTGTGTAGTGTATATACCCCTGTGTAGTGTATATACCCTGTGTAGTGTATATACCCCTGTGTAGTGTATATACCCCTGTGTAGTGTATATACCCCTGTGTAGTGTATATACCCCTGTGTAGTGTATATACCCCTGTGTAGTGTATATACCCTGTGTAGTGTATATACCCCTGTGTAGTGTATATAGTATATATCCCTGTGCGGTGTATATACCCCTGTGTAGTGTATATAGTATATATTCCTGTGCGGTGTATATACCCCTGTGTAGTGTATATAGTATATATCCCTGTGCGGTGTATATACCCCTGTGTAGTGTATATAGTATATATCCCTGTGCGGTGTATATACCCCTGTGTAGTGTATATAGTATATATCCCTGTGCGGTGTATATACCCCTGTGTAGTGTATATAGTATATATCCCTGTGCGGTGTATATACCCCTGTGTAGTGTATATAGTATATATCTCTGTGCGGTGTACATAGCCCTGTGTAGTGTATATAGTATAATCTCTGTGCGGTGTATATAGCCCTGTGTAGTGTATATAGTATATCCCTGTGCGGTGTATATACCCCTGTGTAGTGTATATAGTATATTCCCTGTGCGGTGTATATATAGCCCTGTGTAGTGTATATAGTATATATCCCTGTACAGTGTATATACCCCTGTGTAGTGTATATAGTATATCCCTGTGCGTTTTATATATATCTGTGTAGTGTATATAGTATATCCCTGTGCGGTGTATATATAGCCCTGTGTAGTGTATATAGTATATATCCCTGTACGTGTATATACCCCTGTGTAGTGTATATAGTATATATCCCTGTGCGGTGTATATACCCCTGTGTAGTGTATATAGTATATATCCCTGTGCGGTGTATATACCCCTGTGTAGTGTATATAGTATATATCCTGTGCGGTGTATATATAGCCCTGTGTAGTGTATATAGTATATCCCTGTGCGGTGTATATACCCCTGTGTAGTGTATATAGTATATCCCTGTGCGGTGTATATATAGCCCTGTGTAGTGTATATAGTATATATCCCTGTACAGTGTATATACCCCTGTGTAGTGTATATAGTATATATCCCGTGCGGTGTATATACCCCTGTGTAGTGTATATAGTATATATCCCTGTGCGGTGTATATACCCCTGTGTAGTGTATATAGTATATATCCCTGTGCGTTGTATATATAGCCCTGTGTAGTGTATATAGTATATCCCTGTGCGGTGTATATACCCTGTGTAGTGTATATAGTATATCCCTGTGCGGTGTATATAGCCCTGTGTAGTGTATATAGTATATCCCTGTGCGGCTGTGTCGCACTCTCTCCCCTCCCCCTCTCCCCGCACTCAGGGCTCCGGGTCCCCGCGGCCGCACACAATAGGTCGCTCAGGCCGGTGTCCCCGGCGCCGCTCTCCCCCCCGGAGGCCTCCTGTGGCGGTCCCCGGCCTCTCCCCCGGTCCTCGGTGTCTCCCCCGGCCTCTCCCCGGCCTGCCCTCTCTCACCCGGGGCCGGTACAACGCGCTCCTCCGCTCGGTTCACTCTCCCGCTCCTCTCTCCTGTACACCGGCAGTGATGGTGGAGACCACACCCCTTCCCTCGTCCCGCCCCGCCCCGTTACCATGACCACCAGCGTGTTGCCCTAGAGATGGGCCGGCCTGACATCCCATAATAAACCTGAGGGAGTCTGACATCCCATAATGCCCTCCTCCTCCTCCCCCTTTTTTTCCACCAGCCATCCCATAATCACCATCATCACACACGAGCAAAAGTGTGACATCCCATAATAGTCCTGAGCCTGGACATCCCATAATAGTCTCCTCACAGTGGAGAAAGGGAGAGAGATTGACATCCCATAATAGTGCACAGTCACATCCCATAATAACTTTAGGGAAAGCCTGACATCCCATAATAAGTGTGGTGTGAGGGAGAGAGACAGCAGCCCTTAATGAAGATGTATGAGAGTGACAGACCCTCAGAGTGCCCGCTGCCATGGTGATGGCAGGGCCACACATCACCTGAGGGCCACACATCACCTGAGGCCACACATTACCTGAGGCCCACACATCACCTGAGGGCCACACATCACCTGCGGGCCACACAGCTTTCCCACAATCCTGAGCGGATGACCAATCACAACTGCTGTCCGTGAGCCCTCACGGCGGCCATATTAGTATTCACCCAGCTTTTCTGCAGGTGATTTCTTCACATTCTGACAGGAAAATATGGTGATACTCCCCGCTACACAATAAAATATGTCATGATAATTCACAACCGATCATCCATCACAATATCAAACATTAAATATGGCCATTTCTACACTTTTCTCACATCCCTATACAACCATGACACCCCCACCGTAGTAGTGGATCAAACTTAGATCACTATTAAACCTTATGGGAGGGGTCAAACAACTGTGACCTATTGGGGGGGTGAAGTAATCGAAGCCATAACACTGACCAAACATATGGACAAAGATAAAAAATAAAGATTTAACTCACACGGGGTGTCCTCTGTCCACGCATTTCATATTGTATAGTGATGATAAAAGGCCTCAAAACTGGTTTGGGTGAATGATTCCTACATATATTACTTGTATACGGGGCAGGCGGACATCTTGGATGCCAACTTTATAGGTTCATAGGCCTTGTCTGTCGGGGGTCTCCCGACTAGCCTCCTACAAGACAAACCCTAACCCTGTGTACACCATGTATCCCATAACCATCACCGTCATCATCACACAGGCAAAGTGTGGCATCCCATAATATTTCCCTTCTCACAGCCATAATAATGTCATGAGGTGAGACTTGCATCCTGTATTATTCTCCATACAGACATCCCATAATAGTGCACGCAGAGAGCTGGCAAGATTGACATCCCATAATATTACACACTGGCATCCCATAATAACTTCATAAGTGCAGTGAGAAAATGACATCCCATAATATGCTCCACCGACAGCCCATAATGACCCACCAATGTGATGGGTTCCTCTGCATAAAATCCAACACAAAATGTTGAAAATAAAACTATGAGTTAAGATTTTCCTTTTAATTTTATTTATTTTTTAAGTAATTATTTTAATACTCTTGTCCTAACCCTAACCCTAGTCCTAGCCCTAACTTTAACCCTAGTCCTAAACCTAACTCAAACCCTTGTCCTAGCTGCAACCATAACTCCAGCCCTAACCCTAACCCTAGTCTTAGCCGTAACCATAGCGTCAGCCCTAACCCTAGTCTTAGCCGTAACCGTAGCTCCAGCCCTAACCCTAACCCTAGTCTTAGCCATAACCATAGCTCCAGCCCTAACCCTAATCGTAGCCGTAACCATAGCTCCAGACCTAACCCTAATCCTAGTCTTAGCCATAACCATAACTCCAGACCTAACCCTAATCCTACTCTTAGCCGTAACCATAGCTCCAGCCCTAACCCTAACCCTAGTCTTAGCCGTAACTATAGCTCCCGCCCTAACCCTAGTCTTAGCCATAATCATAACTCTAGACCTAACCCTAATCCTAGTCTTAGCTGTAACCATAGCTCCAGCCCTAACCCTAACCCTAGTCTTAGCCGTAACCATAGCGTCAGTCCTAACCCTAGTCTTAGCCGTAACCGTAGCTCCAGCCCTAACCCTAACCCTAGTCTTAGCCGTAACCATAGCGTCAGTCCTAACCCTAGTCTTAGCCATAACCATAGCTCCAGCCCTAACCCTAATCGTGGCCGTAACCATAGCTCCAGCCCTAACCCTAACCCTAGTCTTAGCCATAACCATAGCTCCAGCCCTAACCCTAATCGTGGCCGTAACCATAACTCCAGACCTAACCCTAATCCTACTCTTAGCCGTAACCATAGCTCCAGCCCTAACCCTAACCCTAGTCTTAGCCGTAACTATAGCTCCCGCCCTAACCCTAGTCTTAGCCATAACCGTAGCTCCAGCCCTAACCCTAACCCTAGTCTTAGCCATAACCATAGCTCCAGCCCTAACCCTAATCGTGGCTGTAACCATAGCTCCAGACCTAACCCTAATCCTACTCTTAGCCATAACCATAACTCCAGACCTAACCCTAATCCTACTCTTAGCCGTAACCATAGCTCCAGCCCTAACCCTAACCCTAGTCTTAGCCGTAACCATAGCGTCAGCCCTAACCCTAGTCTTAGCCGTAACCGTAGCTCCAGCCCTAACCCTAACCCTAGTCTTAGCCGTAACCATAGCGTCAGCCCTAACCCTAGTCTTAGCCGTAACCATAGCTCCAGCCCTAACCCTAACCCTAGTCTTAGCCGTAACCATAGCGTCAGCCCTAACCCTAGTCTTAGCCGTAACCGTAGCTCCAGCCCTAACCCTAACCCTAGTCTTAGCCATAACCATAGCTCCAGCCCTAACCCTAATCGTGGCCGTAACCATAGCTCCAGCCCTAACCCTAATCCTAGTCTTAGCCATAACCATAACTCCAGACCTAACCCTAATCCTACTCTTAGCCGTAACCATAGCTCCAGCCCTAACCCTAAGCCTAGTCTTAGCCGTAACCGTAGCTCCAGCCCTAACCCTAACCCTAGTCTTAGCCATAACCATAGCTCCAGCCCTAACCCTAATCGTAACAAGAAAAGAGAGGGGGGGGGGGGGGACAAGAGGCGCAATAGTGCCCTTATCACTAGACACTAAACAAAGCAGGTGAGAAAAGGTTCACTCACCTAGTCCAGTTGTGCCACCACAACTGGTTAAGAGGCCTGATATGATAAGTGTCCTGATGGCTGCTGCTGGACTTCCACCGGTCTCCACTCGGGTAGACGAACTTGAAGTTTTGGGAAAGGAAGGTGTGTCACAGTCCGCGCTGCAAGAAATCCGCTCGTAATCACGCTAGTAGTCAGTATCCAAATTTATCCTCTTTTGGATACTGACTACTAGCGTGATTACGAGCGGATTTCTTGGCAGCGCGGACTGTGACACACCTTCCTTTCCCAAAACTAACCCTAATCGTGGCCGTAACCATAGCTCCAGCCCTAACCCTAATCCTAGTCTTAGCCATAACCATAACTCCAGACCTAACCCTAATCCTACTCTTAGCCATAACCATAACTCCAGACCTAACCCTAATCCTACTCTTAGCCGTAACCATAGCTCCAGCCCTAACCCTAAGCCTAGTCTTAGCCGTAACCGTAGCTCCAGCCCTAACCCTAGTCCTACCCTAACCATATTCCCTACACTAACCCTAATCTTAGCTCAGACTATAGCTCCCGCCGTAACCCTAACACTAGTCCTAGCCCTAACCATAGCTCCTGCCCTAACCCTAGTCCTAGCTCTAATCATAGCTCCTACCCGAACCCTAGTCCTAGCCATAACCATAGCTCCACCATAACCATAGCTCCAGTCCTAAGGGTAGGGACACACAGGCATGAAAATTGGACGAGTGCAATGTGAGAAAATCTCGCCTTGCACTCGGACCAATGTTACAGAATGATTGAGAACACATTAATGTGTGTCGGACGCTTTTTTCTCAACCAGAATCTGGATGAGAAAAAGTTGCAACATGCTGCGACAGTGTGCGATTCATGCGAGAGACTCGCCAATGCAAGTCAATGGGTCCAACAAAATCACGGACCGCACACGGACCATCCTAGTGCCATCCGTTTTTATAACTGATACATTTTCATTCTGCAGCTGAGAACACTGTAAAATGTTCCTGTAAATTATTATACAGTAATAGCTGATGAGAAAAAAAACGCATTGCACATGGATGTCACGCGGACACCACTCGAATGTTATCTGAGAAAAAAATCGCACACTCGCATAGCAGTTGCATACCACACGGATCAAAACATGGATATCACTTGTCCGACTCTCCTGGATGAGAAACGGACCGATCCTTTAAACGCCAGTGTGTTTCCAGCCTAACTCTGGCCCTAGCCATAACCATAGCTCCTGCCCTAACCCTAACATTATCCCCAGCCCTAACCTTAGCCTCAACCCTAATCATAGCCACAGCACTAACTCTAGGCCCAACCTAAATTAAAGGCCGCAACAGAGGTGGTCACCTGATCAGGCCTCTACTAGACTAACATTGATGTAATGGACCACCAGGCACTTTGTGTTCCCTGTATGTACCATGTATCCTCAGTCCTAACCCTAGTCTCACCCCAGCTCTAACTCAATCCTTAACCCTAATCCTAGTCCTAACATTAGACCCAGCCTTTACACTAACCCTACCTTTATCCTCAGCCCTATTTCTAGTGTGGCGCCCCGCAACGAGTGCGTCACGGAGTGTATTGCAGCCTAGACTGCAGCTGCAATATTCTCTGACTAAGCAATGACATGGTTAAAACTCAGAGCTCCATACCCTACATGCACATCAGAATAGAGGGCCAATAAGGTCCTGGTGGGCGGAGTGCAGGTGTAGTGTGTTAGTGGAGAAGTTAGTCTGCAGAAGAAGACACTCAGAGAAGAGTCTGCAA
Source organism: Allobates femoralis (assembly GCA_033576535.1). NCBI lineage: Eukaryota > Metazoa > Chordata > Amphibia > Anura > Aromobatidae > Allobates > Allobates femoralis. Next base: position 23,919,263 of record JARQOC010000006.1, read on the forward strand.
GAATGTAGGAGAAGGAGGAAGCAAGGTGGCCGGGAGGAACGTAGGAGAGGGGGCCTTGCACAGTTCCGTGCAGCCCCCAGGCCACCACCACCACCGGTTAGGCACCTCTACCCTGGTGCCTCAACAACCGGACCTTGGGCAACCACACGCGGGTCAAAATACACCCTTGCCTATCTACAGTCGGATTACTGGTTCCGAAGCTGGGAGTCGTTTATCACTGCCATGCAAACCAAGAGTGGAGGGACCGCTCTACAGGAGTACCCCACCGCCGCTGCAAACAGAGCCGTCTTGCAAGCGGAGTACCCACTAAAAGGACCCAGACTACCCCTCACACCGGAACGTATGCACCGGCAGGGCATTATAAGTAGTCCCTTGTACCCGACCTTGGCACTCAAAGGCGACAACGGCAACTCACTTAGAACAAGCTTAGAATGGAGGAACACCGCGGAGCTCTGAGAAACACTGGTCTTTGCTGAGTCCACCCGGTCCGTTACCTGTTAACTGTATACCATGTACTGCCTGCTGGTTACAGTAAAGTACCCGTTACAGAGACTTTCAGTGTCCGTGCCTTTTTCAGAACTGTTCATCTCCACATGCTAGAAGTACCGCAGCTGCCTCACAACATCTTGTGCAGCTCCTGGCTCCGGGGACTCCCGCTCATCCTGTGGGGAGCGTCCCATCTTGCTGCATTCCATCCCCCGGAGGCCCAAGCAGCGCGGGGGACATCAGCGATAGTCTCACAGGTGGCGTCACAACAGTAAATTAACCCCTAACTGTTAAGCCAACGTTTTGTTCTGGACCACCGGGCCCCACAGCCGGAGGCGCGGTTCCGTGACAGGAGGAGAAGAAACGCCTGCAACGTGTACACCCGGCCATGGTGAGTCAGAATTTTGGCGTCACGAACAGGATACGAGCAGGCCCGTTCCTTAATGGGTATAATGTGCTTAAAAAGAACTTTACTTCATCAAAAAGGACTTTGTTCGTCCCAAAAAGAACTTTTCCCGCCTTTTGACCATTGGGCCAAGATGGCGGTTCCCGCCATGTGAACCACCACGTGCAGGCCCAGGGGTGAGCCTCCGCCCCTCTTCGTGGAGGGCCCAAGGCAAAGGCGCCAAAACACTGGTCTTTGCTGAGTCCACCCGGTCCGTTACCCGTTAACTGTATACCATGTACTGCCTGCTGGTTACAGTAAAGTAACCGTTACAGAGACTTTCAGTGCCCGTGCCTTTTTCAGAACTGTTCATCTCCCATGCTAGAAGTACCGCAGCTGCCTCACAACATCTTGTGCAGCTCCTGGCTCCGGGGACTCCCGCTCATCCTGTGGGGAGCGTCCCATCTTGCTGCATTCCATCCCCCGGAGGCCCAAGCAGCGCTGGTGGACATCACTGGAACACTCACAGGTGGCGTCACGACAGTATATCAACCTTTAATCTGTTCAGCCAACTCTATTGATCTGGACCACAGGGCCACACACCGCAGGCGTGGTTCCGTGACAGGAGAAGAAAAACGCCTGCCCCGTGAAGTCCCGGCTACGGTGAGTCACTAGTCCCAACCCAAACCATTATCCTAACCCTAGCCTCAATCCTTGCTCATCCCTAACACTACCCCTAACCTTAGCCTAAGGCCTAACCTTATCTCCAGGGCTACCACTATCCCTAACCCCTGCCATAATCTTATCTCTAGCACTAACCCTAACCTTAGCCCCTGCTCTACCACTATCCCTAACCTCATTCCTCTATGCTCAGGACCCTTCCTCTATGTGTGAGTACCCATTTCTCTCAAGACCCCCTTCCTCTATGGGCTGGACCCTTTTCTCTATGTGGCTGGACTCCTTCCCTATACAGCTGACCCTTCCTCTATATGCTGGACTTCCTTCTCTATACAGCAGTACCACTTCCTCTATGTGGCAGGTCCTCCTTCTATATGCACAGACCCCTAGTTATGCACAGACCCTAGTATAGCACAGGACACCTTCGTAATATTTTGCAGGAACTTCTTCTCTATTTGGCTGGACTCCTTTTCTAATACAGCAGACCTTCCTCTATGTGACAGGACCCTTTGCACACGTGCAGGACCCCTTCTTATATGTGGCAGACCCCTTCGTATATGTGGCAGATGCCCTTCATCTATGTGGAGGATGCCTTCCTCTATGCGGCTGACCTTCTCCTTTATGCGGCAGGACCCCTTTCTATATGTGCAGGACCCTTCATATATGCAAGGACCCCTTCGTATATGCAGGACCCCTTCCTCTATGTGGCAGGACCCTTGTAATGTGGCAGGACACCCTTCCTCCAGTGCAGGCCCCCTTCCTATATGTGGCAGGGACACCCTTCTCTATGTGGCAGGACCCCTTCGTATATTGGCAGGAAACCCTTCCTCTCTGTGGCAGGACCCTTGTATATGTGGCAGGGCCCCTTCCTCATGTGCAGGACCCCCTTGTATTGTGGCAGGACACCTTCCTCTTGTGCAGGACCCCTCTATTTATTGCAGGACCCCTTCCTCTATGTGGCAGACCCTTATCTTGTGGCAGACCCCTTCATTGTGCAGGACCCCTTCTATATGTGGCAGGACCCCTTGATGTGGCAGGAACCTTCCTACTCTGTGCAGGACCCCCTTCTATATGTGCAGGACACCTTCCTCTCTGTGGCAGACCCCTTCGTATATGTGCAGGACCCTCTATATGTGCAGGACCCTTCTCTCTGGTAGGACCCTTCGTATAGTGGCGGACACCCTTCCTAATGTGGCAGGACCCCCTTCGTATATGTGCAGGACACCTTCTCTCTGTGGCAGGACCCTTCTATATGTGGCAGGACCCTTCCTCTATGTGGCAGGACACCCTTCCTCTATGTGGCAGACCCCCTTCGTATATGGCAGGACCCCCTTCCTTATAGTGGCAGGACCCCTTCGTTATGTGCAGGACCCCTTCCTCTTGTGCAGGACCCCTTCCTATATGTGCAGGACACCTTCTCATGTGGCAGACCCCATTCCTATATGTGGCAGGACCCCCTTTGTATATGTGGCAGGACCCCCTTCCTCTATATGTGGCAGGACACCCTTCCTCTAGTGGCAGGACCCCCTTCCTATATGTGGCAGGACACCCTTCTCTATGTGGCAGAACCCCCTTCCTATATGTGGCAGGACCCCCTTTGTATATGTGGCAGGATCCCTTCTCTCTGTGGCAGACCCTTTGTATATGTGGCAGGACTCCTTCTTATATGTGCAGGACCCCCTTCGTATATGTGGCAGGACACCCTTCTCTTGGCAGGACCCCTTCCTATATGTGCAGGACACCCTTCCTCTATGTGGCAGGACCCCTTCCTATATGTGGCAGGAACCCTTTGTATATGTGGCAGGCCCTTCTATATGTGCAGGACACCCTTCCTCTATGTGGCAGGACCCCTTCCTATATGTGGTAGGACCCCCTTTGTAATGGCAGGATCACCCTTCCTTCTCTGTGGCAGGGCCCCTTCCTATATGTGGCAGGACCCCCTTCGTATATGTGCAGGACACCCTTCCTATATGTGGCAGGACCCCCTTCCTATATGTGGCAGGACCCCCTTCCTTATGTGGCAGGACACCCTTCTATATGTGCAGGACCCCCTTCCTATATGCACAGGACCCCCTTCGTTTATGTGGCAGGACCTCTTCCTCTATATGGCTGGACCTCTTTCTTTACAGCAGGACCCTTCTCATTGTGTGAGGACCCCTTTTCTCCAGGGGACCCCCTTTCTCTATGTGGCAGTACCCCTTTCTCTTATGCTCGGGACCCTCTTCCTCTATGTGTGAGGACCCCCTTTCTCTCCAGAGGACCCCCTTCCTCTATGTGGCAGTACCCCTTTTCTCTATGCGCAGGGACCCCTTCCTCTATGTGTGAGGACCCCTTTCTCTCCAGGAGGACCCCCTTCCTCTATGTGGCAGTACCTCCTTTTCCTCTATGCTCGGGACCCTTCCTCTATGTGTGAGGACCCCCTTTCTCTCCAGGAGGACCCCCTTCCTCATGACCACTATTGATCCCTGAGGTGGGACACATGACCTAATCCCCCATAATGCCGTATTCTGGGCTATTCTACCATTTCCTATTATACTTTGTGATTCGATTCTTCACTTTTCTAAGATCTTGCTTGCTTTAAGTGATAGAAATTCTATTCCCAGCAGATCCTCTCCCTCCTTGTGGTTCCTACAAATGTATCAGAGCAGATAAAATGTATCTGAAGTGTGGACTGGATACAATTGTAGCAAAGTGTCAGCTGTGAGCAGTTTGAGGTCAGGGCAGGTCATGTTTCCATTCACTGACAGGAGTAAGAGATCATGAACATGGTGAATGAGGAAACACCTTTATATTAGAAAGTTCCAGTATAGAATGTTTGGCTGCGCTGAAACAAGAAACGGAGGTGCTGTCATTATGGGCTGCCAGGAAAACCTATTATGGGATGTCACGTTCTCGCTCCCTCACACCACAGTTATTATGGGATGTCAGACTTCCCCAGCAGTATTATGGGATGTCAGCGTGCACTATTATGGGCTGTCGATCTGTCGCTCGCTGTCTGGCTCATTATGGGATGTCGGTCTATTGCTCACCTTCTGGTTCATTATGGGATGTCTGTGTGGAGACTATTATGGGATGCCAGATTAACCTCATGTTATTACTGTGGGCTGTGTGGAGAGGATTATTATGGGATAGCTGGTGGAAGCGGGGGCAGCATGCAGATGATGTCTGAATAATGCACGAGGGTCCGGCGAATCTCTGCAGCAGCTCCTTGTTCTGGCCAAAAGACCCCTCAGTTACCGCAATAAACCCAAATACGGAAAGTTTATCAAAAGCAGGTGACCTCTTTATATCATTGTGAGAGAGGGATAGGGCGAAGGCTATGTACCCCCACATGGACATCCATTACCCCGCTAACTGATTGACTCCAAAGAGAGGAGTCACTGTACACATGAGCTGACAATCTACATGAGCTGACACTCTACAGAAGAGAGGACCCGAACATTGAGCTGACACTCTACAGAAGAGAGGACCCGAACATAAGAGCTGACACTCTACAGAAGAGAGGACCCCGAACATAAGAGCTGACACTCTACAGAAGAGAGGTCCCTGCATATAAGAGCTGACACTCTACAGAAGAGAGGACCCCGAACATAAGAGCTGACACTCTACAGAAGAGAGGACCCCGAACATAAGAGCTGACAGTCTACAGAAGAGAGGCACCCGAACATAAGAGCTGACACTCTACATGAGAGAGGACCCTGTACATAAGAGCTGACACTCTACAGAAGAGAGGACCCGAACATAAGAGCTGACACTCTACAGGAGAGAGGACCCCGCATATAAGAGCTGACACTCTACAGGAGAGAAGACCCCCCATATAAGAGCTGACACTCTACAGAAGAGAGGACCCTGCACATAAGAGCTAACACTCTACAGAAGAGAGGTCCCTGCATATAAGAGCTGACACTCTACAGAAGAGAGGACCCTGAACATAAGAGCTGACACTCTACAGAAGAGAGCACCCCGAACATAAGAGCTGACATTCTACAGAAGAGAGGACCGCGAACATAAGAGCTGACACTCTACAGGAGAGAGGACCCGAACATAAGAGCTGACACTCTACAGGAGAGAGGACCCCGCGTATAAGAGCTGACACTCTACAGAAGAGAGGACCCCGAACATAAGAGCTGACACTCTACAGGAGAGAGGACCCCTCATATAAGAGCTGACACTCTACAGAAGAGAGGACCCGAACATAAGAGCTGACACTCTACAGGAGAGAGGACCCCGCATATAAGAGCTGACACTCTACAGGAGAGAGGACCCCCCAATAAGAGCTGACACTACAGAAGAGAGGACCACGAACATAAGAGCTGACACTCTACAGAAGAGAGCACCCCAAACATAAGAGCTGACACTCTACAGAAGAGAGGACCCCAAACATAACAGCTGACACTTTACAGGAGGAGGACCCTGCACATAAGAGCTGACACTCTAAAGGAGAGAGGACTCCGCACATAAGAGCTATCACTGTACAGGAGAGAGGACCCCGCATATAAGAGCTGACACTCTACAGAAGAGAGGACCCTGCACATAAGAGCTGACACTCTACAGAAGAGAGGACCCTGCACATAAGAGCTGACACTCTACAGGAGAGAGGACCCTGCACATAAGAGCTGACACTCTACAGGAGACAGGACCCTGCACATAAGAGCTGACACTCTACAGAATAAAGGACCCTGCACATAAGAGCTGACACTCTACAGGAGAGAGGACCTTGCACATTAGAGCTGACACTCTACAGAATAAAGGACCCTGCACATAAGAGCTGACACTCTACAGGAGAGAGGATCATGAACATAAGAGCTGACACTGTACAGGAGAGAGGACCCCGCATATAAGAGCTGACACTCTACAGAAGAGAGGACCCTGAACATAAGAGCTGACACTCTACAGAAGAGAGGACCCTGCACATAAGAGCTGACACTCTACACAAGAGAGGACTCCGAACATAAGAGCTGACACTCTACAGAAGAGAGGACCCTACATTTAAGAGCTGACACTCTACAGAAGAGAGGACCCTGCACATAAGAGCTGACACTTTACAGGAGAGAGGACCATGCACATAAGAGCTGACACTCTACAGGAGAGAGGACCATGCACATAAGAGCTGAGACTCTACAGGAGGGAAAGGACCCTACACATAAGAGCTGACACTCTGCAGGAGAGAGAGGACCCTACACATAAGAGCTGACACTCTACAGGAGAGAGAGGACTCTGCACATAAGAGCTGACACTCTACAGGAGAGAGAGGACCCTACACATAAGAGCTGACCCTCTACAGGGGAGAGGACCCTGCACATAAGAGCTGACACTGTACAGGAGAGAGGACCCAGCATATAAGAGCTGGCACTCTACAGAAGAGAGGACCCTGCACATAAGAGCTGACACTCTACAGGAGAGAGGACCCCGCATATTAGAGCTGACACTGTACAGAAGAGAGGACCCTGCACATAAGAGCTGGCACTCTATAGGAGAGAGATGACCCTGCATATAAGAGCTGACACTCTACAGGAGAGAGGACCCCACATATTAGAGCTGACACTGTACAGAAGAGAGGACCCTGCACATAAGAGCTGACACTCTATAGGAGAGAGATGACCCTGCACATAAGAGCTGACACTCTACAGGAGAGAGGACCCTGCACACAAGAGCTGACACTCTACAGGAGAGAGGACCGTGCACATAAGAGCTGACACTACAAGAGAGAAGACTGGAGAAGAGCAAATGTTGTCCCTATGTTCGAAAAGGGGAAGAAGGTGGACAGAGGGAACTATAGGGCCTGTGAGTCTGACTTCTATACCATGAAAGATATTTGAACAAATTATTAAACAACATCTATCCAAGTACCTGGATGAGAATGAAGTGATTAACCAGAGTCAGTATGGGTTTGTGACTAATAAGTCATGTCAGACTAACTTAACGTCCTTCTATGGCATAATCACTGACTGGGTAGATTGGGGAAATGCAGTAGACATAGAATATCTTGACCTCAGCAAAGCATTTGACAAAGTATCTCATATCATCCTTATTGAAAAAATGACCAACTTTGAAATGGACAAGGCAAATGTTAGATGGATTCAGAACTGGCTCAGTGATCAGAGCCAGAGAGTGGTCATAAATGGCTGCACATCCAGATGGAGGAATCTCTCAGGTGGGGGCCACAGGGCTCGGTCCTGGGACCACTGTTGTTCAACATCTTTATCATTGACTTAAATGAAGGATTTGAGAGTAAACTGATTACATTTGCTGATGACACAAGGCTTGGAGGGATAGATAATAATAGAAAAAAGAGAGGATTCAACAAGATCTAAACACACTGGAACAGTGGAAGCAACTAACAGAATGGTTTATAACAGGTAGACATGTAAAGTCCTACATCTGGGCAAGAACAATGAAAAAAGCGTCTATAGAATGGGAGGAATAGGACTAAGCTACAGCACGTGTGATAAAGACTTGTGTATACTAATAGATCACAGACTGAACAGGAGTCACAGGGTGATGCAGCAGCAAAAAGGCAAACACAATTCAGGGATGTATTAACAGAAGCCACAGTCTAGATGACGTGAAGTCATTATCCCCCTCTACTCCTCTATGGTCAGAGCTCATCTGTATACTGTGTCCAGTTCTGGGCGCCACATTTTATAAAAGACATCAACAAACTGGAGCAAGTTCAGATAGAGAGACAGAATGTGCTGGTCTGCAAACCTTGTCTTGGGAATGGGTTACAGGATTTGGAATGTTTAGCATAAAGAGGATGAGGGGAAATACTTAAGCTGTCTACAAACTTCGTCAAGGGCTGTTCACACACTATTAGAGGGATCAGCTTATTCTGTTTTGTCACACGTAGAAGATAGCTTTTAGGCTGTCTACAACGTAAAGGGATCAAGCTTTAATTCTAGGCAGTCACAAGCGCCTAGAGGAGGATCATCTTTTTCAGGCTGTCACACCATAGAGGAATCAGCTTTATTCTCGCTGTCACACTGTAGAGGATCACTTTAATCTAGGCTGTCACACTGTAGGTGAAATGAGAGTCTTAATTTTAGGCTGTGCAATGTACAGGGATCAGCTAATCTAGGCTGCAACTGTAGGCATCAGCTTTATTTTAGGGTCCTTACATGTAGAGGGCACGCTTTATTCTCATTGCACAGGCCAGTACAGCAATGGGAAATGAAATTTCTTTTTTGCAGTGCCATAGGTGATCAACGAGTGGAACAGAACGGCCCAAGAGGAGGCAAGTTCTCCTTCAATGGAAGTCATTGGCAGAGGGTTGATGACCAGACAACCAGTACATCCTTCCATAAGGGACCAGGAGGTCCCTCATGTATGCTTGAAGATCCCTTCACACCATATTAGGAGGTCCCTTCCACCGTGACAGGCAGTACCATTCCCTATCCATACACAGGATATCCTTTCCATAAATGACCCATGATCCCTTCACACGATGAAACCCTGGAATTCCCTTCACACGTGCCCAGAGTCCCTTTTCCACGATGACCAGGGGTCACTTTAACAGATGCCCGGAGGTCACTTTACACAATGACCTAGAGGTCCCTTACACATGCCCACAGAGGCATTTAACAATGACCTAGGAGGTCCTATGCCACGATACCCAGGAGTTCTTTACACAATGACCAGAGAGTCCCATCACACGTGCCCCAGGAGGTCCACTTTACACAATGACCTAGGAAGGTGCCCTTTCACACGATGACCAAGGTCCTCTTTATCATTATACCAAGTCCCTTGACACATGACCCAGGAGGTGCCCTTCATTGACCCAAGAGGTCTCTATTATACGATGCCCTAAATGTTCCCTTCACATACCGAGTCCTTTCACGTGGACCCTGAGGTCTCTTCACAGATTACCTAGAGTCTCTCAATATCACCAGATGATCCCTTCCACACTTCACCATCTTTGCCCATATGACCCTTCATAAGAGTGCACAGTACAGGACCAAATCTGCCTTATTACTGCATACTGTCAGGGTCCAGAGATACGATGCCCTTGTCCTTTGATGCCGATTCTCAGAATCTTCTGAACTGTGATATACATGTTCTGATGGGATATTCAAGTATTTGGCAATTTAATGTTGAGGAACATTTGAATTATCGCGCATCTTATTCTGAGAGACTCTGGCTCAATCATGATCTTTTAATATAGTAGGGACCGGCGATGTTTTTCATTATTAACATTACTTTTCCAGTCTTTTATTAACCCATTGCCACTGGTCGAGATGTGTTACGACAACAATTTTAAATGGGTTAAGTTTGCAAAATAGACAAAAATGTCCAAAGTTCCAACTTCTGATCTGATGTCTACTCATATGATATGGAGGATAATGATTTCCAGTCATTGAATCTCTTTTCTTTTTCACCTAATGTTTGGGATCTGGGATCGGATTGTGTTTCTACATGTTGTTATCTCATTAGTGATAGGTTCAATCTCAGTCGTAAGATTATGTGACTCGTGTGATTCACACATCCTGATCTAGGTTTATATTCATTGGTAGCCCGGATTATTCCACAAGAGTTGTCCATATACCAATTCAGATGTCAATCAATGATGCAGCCAATAGAAGAGGAATGAGTGATCGCCCTCCCTAATCGTATTGCATCCCAGCTGTCATTCACATTGAGGATTACACAGATGATTACAATTCTCCCAGACCAGGCTTCCTGTAAAGAGTGAAAAGCAAATGACGTGATGAGGAGATGAAAACGTGATAGGGACGATCATATAGGGACGGATCGCCTTGACTCCCATTGAATGCATAATAGCAACTCCATAAGTGCAATATCAGTGCCAGATTGGTTGTCCTCATAGAAAGCCAGTTCCTACACATTAACACACAAACAGTGCCCACGTATCTGCCTATGACACATGTACAGTGCCCTCATAGCAGTGCCCTCATTGAGTGACAATGACAGTGCCCTACATAACAGTTCCACCCACAGTGCTCATAACAGTGCCCTTCATAACAGTCCCCATTAGAGTGACAATGATGTCCCACATAAAGTGCCCTCTAAGTGACATTACAATGCCCCATATACTGCCCTTATTCCACACCTGTCACAGTCCCACTAATCCTGCCCTATTCACACCTGTCACCAGTGCCCCATAACAGTGCCCTTATTCCACACAGTACCAGTGCCCCATAACAGTGCCATCCAACATCCATACTCCCATACAGTGCCCTATATCCACACATCAACAGTGCCCTATACATGCCCTTACTCCCACCAGTAAAGTGCCCTCATAATGTGCCCGTTCCCACCTAAGTCCATTGATTCCTCATAACAGTGCCCTTATCCATACCAGTCCATCCCTCCATACAGGCCCTTATTCTAAAGCCAGTAAAGTGCCCCATAAGTCACATTCACCCATAACAGTGCCTTCTCAATAACAGTGCCCTTATTCCAACAGTCCATTCAACGTGCCCTCATACAGTGCCCTTATTCCAAAAGCCAGTGCCCATAATATGCATGTATTCCACACCAGTACATGCCCTCATAACAGTGCCCTTATTCCCACTAGTCACAGTGCCCTCATAATAATGCATGTATTCCACACCAGCACAGTGCCCTCATAACAGTGCCCCTATTCCACACCTGCCCACAGTGCCCTCATAACAGTGCCCTTATTCCACACCAGTCACAGTGCCTCATAACAGTGCCCTATATTCCACACCAGATCACAGCCCTCATAAAGTCCCTTATTCACCAGTCACAGTGCCCTCATAACAGTGCCCAAATTCCACACCTGTCACAGTGCCCTCATAACAGTGCCCTTATTCCACCCTGTCACAGTGCCCTCATAATAGTGCCCTTATTCCACACCTGTGAATAAATTAAGACTGGCATCACCGTAAGCGTAGGTGCAGGCAGAAAATAATATACTTACAGAAATAGTTTATCTGCCGGACACACTATTCATGGTAAATGGGAATCAATGAGTGGCACCAGAGAAAAGAGGATCAATTGGTATAGTGCATATGTGTAATGCAGTAACTGTGGATGCCAGGCTTAATCTTTAGTGGCCACTATCGAGACTAAGATCTCCTTTTCAAATTTAGCACAGGGCAGTTACTGCATTACACATATGCACTATACCAATTGATCCTCTTTTCTCTGGTGCCACTCATTGATTCCCATTTACTCATGAATAGTAGTGTCGCGGCAGATAAACTATTTCTCTCTTATTCCACACCTGTCACAGTGCCCTCATAATAGTGCCCGTATTCCACGCCTGCCCACAGTGCCCTCATAACAGTGCACTTATTCCACAACCAGCCAAAGTGCCCTCATAACAGTGTCCTTATGCCACACCTGTCCACAGTGCCCTCATAATAGTGCCCTTATTCCACACCTGTCACAGTGCCCTCATAATAGTGCCCTTATTCCACACCTGTCACAGTGCCCTCATAATAGTGCCCTTATTCCACACCAGTCACAGTGCCCTCATAACAGTGCCCTTATTCCACACCAGTCACAGTGCCCTCATAACAGTGCCCTTATTCCACACCTGTCCACAGTGCCCTCATAACAGTGCCCTTATTCCACACCTGTCACAGTGCCCTCATAATAGTGCCCTTATTCCACACCTGTCACAGTGCCCTCATTACAGTGCCCTTATTCCACACCAGTCACAGTGCCCTCATAACAGTGTCCTTATGCCACACCTGTCCACAGTGCCCTCATAACAGTGTCCTTATTCTAAAACCAGTCACAGTGCCCTCATAACAGTGCCCTTATTCCACACCTGTCACAGTGCCCTCATAATAGTGCCCTTATTCCACACCAGTCACAGTGCCCTCATAATAGTGCCATTATTCCACACCTGTCACAGTGCCCTCATAACAGTGCCCTTATTCCACACCTGTCACAGTGCCCTCATAACAGTGCCTGTATTCCACACCTGTCACAGTGCCCTCATAACAGTGCCCTTATTCCACACTAGTCACAGTGCCCTCATAATAATGCATGTATTCCACACCAGTCACAGTGCCCTCATAATAGTGCCCTTATTCCACACCTGTCACAGTGCCCTCATAACAGTGCCTGTATTCCACACCTGTCACAGTGCCCTCATAACAGTGCCCTTATTCCACACTAGTCACAGTGCCCTCATAATAATGCATGTATTCCACACCAGTCACAGTGCCCTCATAACAGTGCCCTTATTCCACAACCAGCCACAGTGCCCTGATAACAGTGCCCTTATTCCACACCTCTCCACAGTGCCCTCATAATAGTGTCCTTATTCCACACCAGTCACAGTGCCCTGATAACAGTGCCCTTATTCCACACCTCTCCACAGTGCCCTCATAATAGTGCCCTTATTCCACACCTGTCACATTGCCCTCATAATAGTGCCCTTATTCCACACATGCCCACAGTGCCCTCATAGCAGTGCCCTTATTTCACAACCAGCCACAGTGCCCTCATAACAGTGCCCTTATGCCACACCTGCCCACAGTGCCCTCACAATAGTGCCCGTATTCCACTCCTGCCCACAGTTCCCTCATATTAGTGCCCTTATTCCACAACCAGCCACAGTGCCCTCATAACAGTGCCCTTATGCCACACCTGCCCACGTTGTCCCATAACAGTGCCATTATTCCACAGCCAGTCACACTGCCCTCATAACAGTGCCCTTATTCCACTCCTGCCCACAGTGCCTTCATAACTGGGCCCTTATTCCACAGCCAGTCACAGCACACTCATTACAGTGCCATTATTGCACACCTGCCTCGGAGTCCACTCATAACAGTGCCATTATTCCACACCAGCCTGCAGCTCCCTCATAACAGTGCCCTTATTTTATAACCAGCCACATTGCCCTCATAACAGTGGCTATATTGCACAGCCGGTCACCGGTCCCTCATAACAGTGTCCTAATTCCATCTTTAACCTCAGGGCCCTAACAGCAGTGCTAATATCCTGCAACTGGCCACAGTGTCCCCAAAACAGTGCCTGTTCCCCTACCCCCTTTTCCTGCAGGGGGCAGCACTGGAGCGGTCTACGCTGCAGACGTCAGCTCTGTTTGAACAGTTCTGACCCCAGTGTGGTGGGATTGTGGGACGTGTCCACTCCTGTGTGCCATATCTGCTCCTGTGTGCCATATCTGCTCCTGTGTGCCATATCTGCTCTTGTGTGCCATATCCACTCCTATGTTCCATATCTGCTCCAGTGTGCCATATCCACTCTTGTGTGCCATATCTACTTCTGTGTGTCATGTCCGCTCCTGTGTGCCATATCCGCTCTTGTGTGCCATATCCACTCCTGTGTGCCATATCTGCTCAAATGTGCCATATCTACTCCTGTGTGTCATGTCCGCTCCTGTGTGCCATATCTGCTCCTGTGTGCCATATCTGCTCTTGTGTGCCATATCCACTCCTATGTTCCATATCTGCTCCAGTGTGCCATATCCACTCTTGTGTGCCATATCTACTTCTGTGTGTCATGTCCGCTCCAGTGTGCCATATCCACTCCTGTGTGCCATATCCACTCCTGTGTGCCATATCAGCTCTTGTGTGCCATATCTGCTCCTGCATGCCATATCTGCTCAAATGTGCCATATCTACTCCTGTTTACCATATCCACTCCTGTGTGCCATATCCACTCCTGTGTGTCATATCTGCTCCTGTGTGCCATATCCGCTCCTGTGTGTCATATCTACTCCTGTGTGCCATATCTGCTCCTGTGTGTCATATCTGCTCCTGTGTGCCATATCCGCTCCTGTGTGTCATATCTACTCCTGTGTGCCATATCCGCTCCTGTGTGTCATATCTACTCCTGTGTGCCATATCTGCTCCTGTGTGTCATATCTGCTCCTGTGTGCCATATCCGCTCCTGTGTGTCATATCTACTCCTGTGTGCCATATCCACTCCTTTGTGCCATATCCACTCAGGCCTATTGATTCTGGGACATGGAGCAGACCTGAATTGTATTTTTTCTTAATTTATAAACTCTTATCATAGTCCATCACAAATTTAGAAATTATATCATCAATAGAACCATATATCTACTAAAACCCCCTGACACGTTCATTCCGGGTGGGGGAGGGGGATCATTATTGGTGCGGAGGAGCGTGACGCATTTCCCTGCACCCACAACTGTTCTGGGTAAACTTCCTGCTGTAAAGGTGGCGTCTGGGCAGGAACCGGTCCTTTATAAGGGAGGAATATGGATAAAATACCATTGCAGAACTAAAATCAGCCACATACAGTATGTATATACAGCCCTCGTATGTATCACCGTGGGTGGACACTACTGACCGGTAGACGGTCCGATGCATATACAGCCCTTGTATGTACAGTATATACAGCCCTCGTATGTATATACAGCCCTCGTATGTATATACAGTCCTCGTATGTATATACAGCCCTCGTATGTATATATATAGTCCTCGTATGTATATACAATCCTCGTATGTATATACAGTCCTCGTATGTATATACAGCCCTCGTATATATATATATAGTCCTCGTATGTATATACACCTCTTGTATGTATATATAGTCCTCGTATGTATATACAGCCCTCGTATGTATATACAGCCCTCGTATGTATATACAGTCCTCGTATGTATATACAGCCCTCGTATGTATATATATAGTCCTCGTATGTATATACAATCCTCGTATGTATATACAGTCCTCGTATGTATATACAGCCCTCGTATATATATATATAGTCCTCGTATGTATATACACCTCTTGTATGTATATATACCTCATATGTATATACAGCCCTCATATGTATATACAGCCCTCATATGTATATACGGCCCTCGCTCATCACAAGGGGAGGGCGATCTTATAATTTGGTCATCACACTATGTAATAAGTTGCCAATATTTGGTCCGTAGTCTGGTGTTGGAGGATTGCTATATACTGTCTGTATCATGGGACCATGACTAGCCTTAAAGGGTTATTCCCATCTTCGTAGATATACAGGTGCATGTATGCAATGAATTAGAAGATCATTAAAAAGTTACTTTACTTCAGTAATTCAATACATAAAGTGAGACACATATATTATATAGAGTCATTACACACAGAGAGATCTATTTCATGTGTTTATTTCTGTTAATGTTGATGATTATGGCTTACAGCCAATGAAAACTCAAACGTCATTGTCTCATTGGCTGTAAGCCATAATCATCAACATTAACAGAAATAAACCCATGACATAGATCCCTCTGTGTGTAATGACTCTATATAATAATGTGGTCACTTTATGTATTGAATTACTGAAGTAAAGTCACTTTTTGATGATCTTCTCATTCATTGAGATTAACCTGTATAATGTCAGATAGTCCTTGTAAAAACAAGCACGTTTGCAATTTACTACTTGTTAATATTAACACAGTGGTTTACGCCGCGCCCCATACGCGCTCATTGGACAACACAGCAGCGTTCGATTGGTCAGCTGGCTAATACATGACGCCATTGCCATTGTGTGGTGCTGAACGGACAGCTCTTCAAATATGGAGCGGTGTCAACTGACAGCCAATGGGAACACAGCAGCCCACACCAATCATCTCAGACGGGGCGCGGACTCCAGCACGCTGTGGACACGCCTACGGGAAATCATAGGTGACGCTGATTCCATCACTATCGCCCGGTCACACGCCACAACACGGAAATATCGACTTCATGATTGCGGCTGATTTCAGAGCAGTGCTCAGGAATCAGGCGACAGCCGAAAGGCGATTTATGACACGAAATTCCCCAATCACACGCCGCAACTGTGAGGCAATTTCACGGCGATTCCTCCGGGGCGACATATCGCCTTTAGGATTCCCAGACGAAATTGCGGCGTGTGTAGGTACTCTTACAGCTTGTTGCCTTGGAGACCGACCACCACCGCTCACTGCTGTTTTTTTCCGTTGTTGCAAATGCCGGATTGGCCGGATCGTGATAAATCCGCAAGTGTCGCACGTGTCCGCCAGTCCCATAGAGAATGAATTAGGCCGAACGCAGTCTTGCCACAAGTGATCCGTTATGCAGCATAACTGCCGGATCTGCCATGAATGGTGAAAAACGCTGACGTGTAAGGAGCTTAGCTTTACGCTCGTTCTACTTTCCAGAAGCGGTGGTCGGTCTCCAAGGTAATGAACAGTAAACAAAAGTGTTGATATCTGAAGAATGGAGGGTAGAACTGTTTACAGCACGGAGCGCTGGTTGCATTGATATGATTGTTGTGTTTTATTGGAGATTTGCTTACTTGTCAGTTTGGAGTGATAACTGAATGGGGGAAGGGTATGTGACAATGTGTCATCATAGTTGGCCTTCATGTCCTCTACTGTAATCAGGACTGCAGTAGAACTCAATGCTCGGCATCTGGAGGGGGGTTGTGCGTCTTTGTTCTCTGCAGACAGGGCCAGAGACTAGGCTTCTGGAATAATGAGCCACATGTTTAAATGAGTCAGTTGGTGCTGGGAATTGGAAGGGAGAGGATCTGTTGCTGAGGCCAGGTCCTGAAGCCCATGGCTGGACTGTAGAGACTGGAGCTGGATACATGTGCTACGGTCATGATATCTACCATCTGGATATGAGCAACCATCCTAAGGACTATTGTTGCCGACTGGAGCTGGATACATGACCTACGGTCGTGATATCTGTCATCTGGGTCTGAGGAACTATCCTAAGGACTATTGTTGCCAATTGGAACTGGATACATGCCCTATCGTTGTGATTTCTACTGTTTGGATCTGAAGAGCTATCTTAAGGATTATTGTTGCTGACTGGAGCTGGATACACCTGCTACAGTCGTGATATATGTCACATGGAAGAACTCAAGGGCTATTGTTGCCAGCTGGCTTGGGATCTCGTGGACTGGGGTCATCTACCCGGAATTGTAGTATGGATACAAATAAAAATTGTTGCATTGTTGATCTACTTAGGTGATTAATACAACCCACAACTGGTGGCAGCGGTGGCATCACCTATCTCTGGACAGATTGTCATGGAACGTTACTAAGCGGTGACTTAGCAGAAGAGATGGCGGACTCCATCTACAATACGCTCAAGAAGGAGGAGCAGGAGGACTTTGCTTGGGAGAAAGCTAGCGGAAGACGGCATCCAGGGATAAGGACTCCTTCTGTGTTTCTTCTAGTTGCTACATTTTTGTCAAAACTGTAAATCCCTATTTACAGTGATCATTCACTTTCCATAGCATACACATGCTATATAATATAAGAATACATCATTAGCTTTGGTGACCCGGCCTGAGAAACTCTTAATCATCATCCAATTTTTTGCCGTCCACTTTGCAGCTGCTGTAATTTTCTGAAAATATATTACAAAATTAAGTGAATAAAAAATAAATTTAAATAATTAAATAAAAAAAATAATTGTTTTCTTTATTTTTTTATATTGTTTATTTTTTAATAACTTATTGAATTAATTAAAGAACACATGCAGTTCCTGTTAGTTATAGAGCCTCGTGGTGTTTGACGCATTCAGCTTAGGTTGGCCGACATCTAATCTCACTAGCACAGAATGAATCCATACGTGCCATTCTTCGAATATGGTGAGACCATGATGGCGATGCCATGAAGAGGCCTTCACAAGGGACATGGCACTGGTCACAACTCCAGGGATCATTGTGTGGGGGGCTATAATGTGCTGTAGTCGAATCCCTCTAGTCTTAATTCCAGGTTCACTATGAGCTGTAATTACATTGATTTGATTGTGGAACCAGCAGTGCGGCCATTTCTCCAAAGTATACCAGTAGTCGTTTTCAAGATAAAATCAGGTGACATGTTGCTGGTTCTCCTGTGAGCCGCCTGTGTGATCTACACGTGATCTCATGGCTGCAGTGTCTCTTGACTTGTTTACCATGGCTGCAGAGTCTCCAGACTTGTCTTCCATTATTGCTGAGTTTCTCGACTTGTCTCCCATGGCTGCAGAATCTCCAGACGTGTCTCCCATGGCTGCAGAATCTCCAGACTTGTCTTCCATGGCCGCAGAGTCTCTGGACTTGTCTCCCATGGCTGCAGAGTGTCTGGACTTGTCTCTCATAGCTGTAGGGTCTCTGTACATGTCTCCCATGGCTGCAGAGTCTCTGGACTTGTCTCCCATAGCTGTAGGGTCTCTGTACATGTCTCCCATGGCTGCAGAGTGTCTGGACTTGTCTCCCATAGCTGTAGGGTCTCTGGACTTGTCTCCTATAGCTGTAGGGTCTCTGTACATGTCTCTCATGACTGCAGAGTCTCTGAACTTGTCTCCCATGGCTGCAGAGTGTCTGGACTTGTCTCCCATAGCTGTAGGGTCTCTGTACATGTCTCCCATGGCTGCAGAGTCTCTGGACTTGTCTCCCATAGCTGTAGGGTCTCTGGACTTGTCTCCATGGCTGCAGAGTCTCTGGACTTGTCTCCCATAGCTGTAGGGTCTCTGTACATGTCTCTCATGACTGCAGAGTCTCTGGACTTGTCTCCCATAGTTGCAGCTTCTCTAGACTTGTCTCTCATAGCTGCAGCGTCTCAGGACTTGTCTCTTATGGCTGCAGCATCTCCAAACTTATATTCTATGACTGCAGAGTGTTTCGACTTGTCTCCCATGGGCGCAGAGTCTCCGGAGTTGTTTCCCATGGCTGCAGAGTCTCTTCACTTGTCTCTCATGGCTTCAGTGTCTACAGACTTGTCTCCCATAGCTGTAGGGTCTCTGAACTTGTCTCACATGGCTACATCATCTCCAGACTTGTCTTCCATGACTGCAGAGTCTTCAAACTTGTCTTCCATAGCTGCAGAGTCTCTGAACTTGTCTTCCATGACTGCAGTGTCTCTGGACTTGTCTGCCATCAAGCTCATCTGCAACATCATTAATTGGTGATTACACAGGGATTGCCGGCAGCGGATCTTAATGATTTATCCAAGTGCGATCAATGCGGCAGGATCTTCCTCAGATGACCATTAATATCCTCAGTCATAGCAATCGAGGCTGTAAGTGAAATAACAGCAATATTCAGTTACCAAATAACAACTCCAATATGCTGAAAGATTCAAGATCTGGAATTGCACAAGAAGCCATCTTGGATAGATGCGGCTCATGTTGGGCTCAATCCCTCCCTCCTGAATATAGTTCCATCTGATACGTTTCATAGGGGGGGTGTTCACATTTGGTAATTGTTCTATATGGGGCCTGATCCCCCTGTCCTAAAAAATGGAGGTCTAGGCACTTATGACGGCCAGATGGATGTCTAGGGGGGCCGGCCGTGGCAGGTGAGCATAGTCGATCCGGTTCATGACTTTGGGTCTGGTGGAAGTGACAGTGAGGCCGAGCTTATGATATCTGTTATAAACCTGCTAATTAAAGCTCAACCTAGGATCCTGTGGATGGCGCTTTCCAGGCAGCTTACAGACGCTTGCACCAATGTGTGTAGATGTTCGGCTGCTGTTCTTTCATCTCACGTTAGCTCCAACGTGCGCTCTCTCCTTCCTCGTGAAGCCCCCACAGCATATGTGGCTTTGGCACCAAGCCTGACCTCATTTTTTTTTCCTTTGTTGCTTGCGATCGGTGCTAAATACATGAAGATAGGACGGGCGTGTCCAGCATGTATTGTGTGCAGGGCCACGCAAATCGGGTGGGGTCACAATGACTCACAGATGGTTATAGGTAGCTCCACCAAAAATAGATACAAATTCCACAATTATTTGTTTTATTATATCCGAAGTTTAACTCTGCCATTTTCTAAAAAAAAAAAAAAAAAAACAACAATGAAAAAAACCCTTATGTGCCGCTAATGGGGTGTAACACTTTTGCCCCATATACTCCAATAGGTGACCAGAAAAATGGGCAAAAGAGTGCCCACAGGGCTGGGGTTAGGTGTTAAGGTTAGGGGTTAAGTGTTAGGGTTAGGTGTTATGGTTAGAGATAGGTGTTCGGGTTAGGTGTTTGGGGATAGATGTTTGGAGTTAGGTGCTGGGTTAGGTTCATGGTTGGGTGTTAGGGTTAAGTGTTAGCGTGGCACCCCTGCGGACCGGTGGCCACAGTAAGGTACAGCAGCTGCGACAGGTAAGCTAGTCACACCAACGCCCAACACATCCCCAATCCCTAGACCTAGTACTCCATGTCAGGCAGGGGATAGTAGGGGAGCGAGGTGGAGGGAGCGAGGTGGAGAGACAGAGAAAAGCCCGGGAGGAGGTGGAGGAACTAGAGTCAATCTTAGGAACACTAAGTTGGGAAGGCTCGAATAGTGAGCACAGGTTCGAGTTCCTGGCGAGCTGTGGAAGGAGAAGGGACCCAACTCCAAAGCAGAAAAACCTAACAGCCGAGAAACTGTAAGACCAGAGGGAAAGAACACGGACCCGGCGGCCTGTTTCACCGTATGGCTAGTCCAGTTCCCAGGCTACTGACCTGCAGAGCAGAAGGGGTCCACGGCACACCTGAACCAATAGGGACACCGCAGAACCAGGCCGACACCGGGGAGCCGGCCCTGTTGACATGGTGGGACGCTGTATGCCCAAGCCATAAATAAACCAGCGGGATGAAATGGCTGTATGCCCGGAACCTAACCCCCAGCACAGAAACGGAAAGGCCGTCATATAGGGCTTGGAGTCCCGCAAGGGGATATCCAAGAGAAGCCCGTGACCGCTGGCCCAGAGGAGGTGCATGGGACAGAACAGAGATGCCCAAGAGGCATAAGAAAGGGGGTGCCCCTAGCCAACTGTCCCAGCTGCTAACCGGTCACCGGGACTGTGAGTGAACTGCTGTAAAGTGACTGTGACTGTGTTGTCGTGTACGTAGAGCAGTGGAGTAAAGTACCCGGTGAACTCAGGACTTGTGTATGAGATTAATTTGGGCTGCGCCTGCAGAGCTGCTCACTGGATTTCCTGGCTGCATTGGAAACTGCCTGAGAGGCTGAGCGCGGTGTACCAACACTTCACTTTCACACCTGCCCTGGGGCACCAAGCCCTACCAGTGCAGGGCATAACATCTCGGCTGCCAACCCTCATCATCCCCAGAGGCCTGGACAGCAGCGGTGGCCCAAACTGGCCACAAACCACGGGTGGCATCACAAACTATTCATCATAAACTTTAACCCCTTTCCTTCATTTTATCTTCCCCTTTTTATTGCCGCACCTGGAACCACGAAGCCGGTTCACGTCATCGTGACAACCCCGCAGCCCTTGAAGATGACAGGGCCCGGTTCCTAGTATCTCATACTCCACGCCCAGGGTGAGACAGCTTTTGGCGTCGTGAACAGGATTCGATCCTGTGTGGCGAAACCCCAAAGGTGTTAGGGTTAGGAGTTCAGGTTAGGTGTTAGGGTTAGGTGTAAGGGTTAGGTGTTAGGTGTAACGGTTTTAGGGGTTAGGTGTTAGGGATAGGGGTTAGGGTCAGGGGTTAGCGTTAGGGTTAGTTGTTAGGATTAGATTTAGAGGTTAGGTGTTGGATTAGGTGTTAGGGTTAGGTGTTTGGAGTTAGTTGTTAGGGTTAGGTATTAAGGTTAGGGTTAGGTATTAGGGTTAGATGTCAGGGTAGGTGTAAAGGCTAGGGTTAGGTGATAAAGATAGGTGTTAGGTTTTAGGTTTAGGGATAGGTGTTTAGGGTTAGGTGATAGTGTTAGGGGTTACGGTTGGGTGTTAAGGTTACGTGTTAGCATTTGATGTTAGAGTGAGGTGTTAGGGTTAGGTGTTAGGGTTAAGGGTTAGGGTTTGGGGTTAGGTGTTAGGGTTAGGTGATAGGGTTAGTGGTTAGGTGTTAGGGTTAGATGTTAAGGTTAGGTGTTAGGGCTAGGGTTGCCTGTGGACATTTTTCCTTGTAGACATTTCTCATGGAAGCACTCCAATCACATCCAGAGCTGCGCTCACTGTTCTGCCGGTTGACCAGAATGCAGTTTAGCTCCGCCCATTTGATGGATACATGACCTGACAGCTTCATAGGAAACCAGCTGCAGCTCTGAATGTGAATGGAGTATAGAATAAGTAACACACAGCACAGGTAAAGGGATTGTCTCAGTGAAATGGATAAAATTACAAAGTGTTTATAAAAATAAGCAATTTCACAATTGACCTGGCTGTTACTAAAAACCATCATCATGTAAAATACTGACCAAATACTCAAGTGTGAACACGGCCTAATAGAAACACGTCACCACTTCTGTATTTTTCGTCCATTCCTGGTTTTGGCTACAAAAACTGATATGAAAAACTGACTAAAAACTGAACATGTGAATGTAGCCCTAGAAAGTGCAGAGTTCAGACCCAAACTGTCAATTATCAGGACCTCTCTGTGGCAAGGAGGAAGCCAGGAGGCGAGGGAGTGGTGCGCTCCTGAACGCAGAACATCTTCAGATTACAAAATGTAAAACAAGACTGGAGCTTATCACATACATTCATTAAAGCCTGCTTTTTAGTACGTATTTATTTTCTCCCACAGTGCTGGATTTTCAGTTACACTGCTCAGTGCTGCTGTATAATGTCTTACACAATGCTGCTTTCTAGTACTTGTTTCTCTCACCCCTGTTTTTGATTCTCATGTACACTGTTCAGTACTGCTATATAGTTTCCCACAGGCTGCTGCTTTCTAGTATGTGTTTATCTCACCCCTGTGCTGGATTCTCAGTTACACTGCTCAGTGCTGCTGTATAGTGTCCCACAGGCTGCTGCTTTCTAGTAAGTGTTTATCTCACCCCTGTGCTGGTTTCTCAGTTACACTGATCAGTACTGCTGTATAATGTCTTATATACTGCTGCTTTCTAGTATGTGTTTATCTCACCCCAGTTCTGGATTCTCAGTTACATTGCTCAGTGCTGCTGTATAGTGTCCCACAGGTTGCTGCTTTCTAGTAAGTGTTTGTTTCACCCCTGTGCTGGATTCTCAGTTACACTGCTCAGTAGTGCTGTATCATGTCCTACATTCTGATGCTTTCTAGTAAGTGTTTATCTCACCCTGTGCTGGATTCTTAGTTACACTGATCAGTACTGCTGTATAATGTGTTATATGCTGCTGTTTTCTAGTAGGTGTTTATCTCACCCTTGTGCTGGATTCTCAGTTACACTGCTCAGTAGGGCTGTATCATGTCCTACATTCTGCTGCTTTCTAGTAAGTGTATATCTCACCCCTTTGCCAGTCTGCACCCACCAGCTCAGACACAACTGAAAATGAAAATAAGGCCTGCAAAAGAAAAGGGAAAACTGGTTGAAGTTGCAGGTTACATTATACATAGCAAGGAATAGTGTTATGTCCATGTACAGACACAGGTAAAGTCATCTGAAGCGACAGGTATGCTTTGAAATACAATAATTTTTATGACACAAAGATAGATATGTATTAGATGAAGACACAGGCTAGTCTTTTTGACCCTGAACGGGTGGGTACATGCTCAGTCTCATAACTTGAACTCATGGGCCCCAATGAAAGAATCCCCAACAGAGCACCCAACTCTCATGGGTCTCTGCTCTTTGTATTGGCAATATGTGGCCCATATAAAAACACCATTACTATTATAAGCCTAGTGATAATTGGGGCCCTGTTGGAGATTTGGCAATGGGGTCAAAAGTTATGCCCCTTACTAGGGTATATGCCAACAACTGAAAAGGCAGTAGTGTATGTTTTGCTACAGCGCCACTAAATTTTACAAATTACCCCTCTTATGTGAACCTTGCAAAAACACTATTTTTTGCAAATTTTCTAAATATTGTAAAGTGTATGAATCTGTAACGCCTGCGCTGTTCTGCCTCCTCCGCCTGGCAAGGAGTCCGGCGCACTCATCATCCTGGACGCGGTGTCTCCAGACCTCTCCGTGGCTTCCTAAATCCTGGGGTCGGCATATGAAGCACAGGTCTCCAGGGAGCACGCTTAGGGGGCGCACATCATCCCTTTCCCCTCTTCCTAAAAGGGGCAGGGTGCTTAATCCAGAATTGCCTCCAGCCTATGGCTTGGGGGGCATGGGGTACCTAAGGCATCCTCAACCTTGGGGAGGTGCCTGAGCAACATGTAAAGTCTGTTGTTTCTACGTTTTCTACCTGTCCTGTGAATCTATGTCCTGTTTCCCATACTGCCTAGACTTGCTGTCCCACCAGCACCTGGCGTCCAGTATGTACCTGCCATCCAGTCGGTATCAGCCATCTTGCAAGTCTCAACCGTCCAGTCTGTAGCAACAGTCCTGCAAGTCTGATTGGTACCAGCCGTCCTATCTGTACCTATAGGCCACTTCACACGCTAGGATCTCGTTAACGATATTGTTGAAGCGTCACGGATTTGTGATCGTTCTAACGATATCGTTAGTGCGTCGTTGCGTGTAAACGAACAATGTTGGAAAGAAAGATCGTTGGAACGTTCATCAAAAATGTGAGATCCGGACCTCAAATCTATCATTCATCGTCCAATTAACGTTCTGGGAAGCCGCAACATCGTTGTCGTTCATAAGTCTCCTATTCCTGCCGCTGTTTTACATCGTTCTTCTCAAATAGCTGTGCTGCAAATTAGATCGTTAACGATATCCTTGTGTGTGACAACGCACTAACGATGTCGGAAGGATCGCGGTCACGTGACATAGCTATGATCTCGTTCACCTATATCCTAGCGTGTGACGGTACCTTAAGCCGTACGACCCCTGGGGTCAGCTGCCGCAATATCGGGGACTGCCCTGGAGTGCCACCAGGTGTTCTCCTCCCAGCACAATCCTATCCTCACCATCATTGTCTGTAGTGAAGGTGAAGTAGGCATTTAGTTACCTTACTCCAGGGTGAACCCAGCCGTGGTGCAGTGGACTATTCTTCATCGCACGACTATTTTAAAGCTGCAATTTTTCTGTCTATTGAAACGGCCAAGTCATGTGCACCTTACACGCAACCGGCAACGTTTGTAGTCACCGGAACTTTGCCGTGAAGATGTGACGGCAACATGTGAATAAACCTTACTAGATAATTGTCTGTGCAGGTCTTCTACGTCCCCGGTGCACATATAACGCTCTTATGGAGAACGAGCCTGCACTTTTTTCTCCACGTACATTGTGTGTATATACAGTAATATATTAATAATATTATATATATATATATTTCTTCCACGTTCGACATAGCATTAATGATCACATGATGTGTGAACGACACAAAGGACGTCCCAGCATGCTTTGCATCTGGATATTGAAGATTAATGCGAGGCTTTTCCTGCGACGTCTCCTGTGGCCTCCGGGTAGACGCCCTCTGCAGACACATTTACATATTTCCCAGCTGTCCCTCCATGGACATAGATCATCTCCTCCCGCTCATCAGCTCATTACAGGAGGGAGATCAGCCCATTGGTGTCACCAGATGCTGCAGTCGTGTCTGTGCACAGCTTGGTTGTCAGTTGTCAGGGACCAGATCATGGAAAGTTAGCGCCGAGTGTGCACCGAGCGCTCACCGAGTATGCAACGAGTGTGCACCGAGCGCTCACCGAGTATGCACCGAGTGTGCACCAAGTGTGCACCGAGCGCTCACCGAGCATGCACCGAGTGTGCACCAAGTGTGCACCGAGCGCTCACCGAGTATGCAACGAGTGTGCACAGAGCGCTCACCGAGTATGCAACGAGTATGCACCGAGCGCTCACCGAGTATGCAACGAGTGTGCACCGAGCGCTCACCGAGTATGCACCGAGTGTGCACCAAGTGTGCACCGAGCGCTCACCGAGTATGCACCGAGTGTGCACCAAGTGTGCACCGAGCGCTCACCGAGTGTGCACCGAGCGCTCACCGAGTATGCACCGAGTGTGCACCGAGCGCTCACCGAGTATGCAACGAATGTGCACAGAGCGCTCACCGAGTATGCACCGAGTGTGCACCGAGTGCTCACCAAGTATGCGCCGAGTATGCACCGAGCGCTCACCGAGTATGCACCGAGTGTGCACCGAGTGCTCACCGAGTATGCACTGAGTGTGCACCAAGTGTGCACCGAGCGCTCACCAAGTATGCACCGAGTGTGCACCAAGCGCTCACCGAGTATGCACCGAGTTTGGACCAAGTATGCACCGAGCACTCATTGAGTATGCACTGAGCGCTCACCGAGTATGCACCGAGCGCTCACTAAGTATGCACCAAGTGTGCACCGAGTGCTCACCGAGTATGCACCGAGTGTGCACCGACGCTCACCGAGTATGCACCGAGTGTGCACCGAGTGTGCTCCGAGTGTGCACCGAGCGCTCACCGAATATGCACCGAGTGTGCACCAAATGTGCACCGAGCGCTCACCGAGTATGCACCGAGTGTGCACTGAGCGCTCACCAAGTATGCCCCGAGTGTACACCGAGTGCTCACTGAGTATGCACCGAGCGCTCACCGAGTATGCACTGAGTGTGCACTGAGCGCACACTGAGTATGCTCCGAGTGTGCACCGAGTATGCACCAAGGGCTCACGAAGTATCAAGTGTGCACGTGCGCTCACCAAGTGTGCACCGAGCGCTCATCGAGTGTGTACCGAGTATGCACCGAGTGTGTCCCAAGTGTGCACTGAGCGCTCACCGATTGTGCACTGAGCCGTTGGCTGCAATTTATGCCCTTTGGTGCTTATTGGCACGGTCATATCCCTTTGGATCTGCAGAGGAGGACGATATTTTTTCTGAGTGCTGCACCACTTTTGATCTGTTTTTGGTTAACTTTTACAACAGCAAAAAAAAAAGGACCCCCCCAAAAACCGGGACCCGATACTCAGTATCTACAAACACCCGGTCTGCGAAAATCCGATAAATCCGACAAGGGACATCAAAATTCAACATGGCCATCGTCACTGGAGGACGCAGACAGAGAAGGGTCCCTGTGCAAGAACAATATATGGGCCCTTTGCAATTCAAAAATTCATCATAATGCACAATTCCACTTAATTTGGAGATAGCTGTGGCCTCCTCACCTCTTGGGCTACAACTATCTCCAATTCAAGTGGAATTGTGCATTGTTGCACCAGGTGGGGTAACTTGAAGCTCAGGGGCCCCAATGCAAAACCTTCACTGGGGCCCCCAATTATTGCAAGACTTTAATAACATTGGTCATTTCATATAGGCCAAAGGGACTTTTGGGGCCCCCTAGGCTCCAGGGTTCGGGTGTGATTGTAACCCCTGCACCTATTGTAATTATGTCCCTGGTTGCACCAATGATATGTCCGCCCTCGCTGATTGCTGCAATCGCCCAGGGCCTTAGAGCCTAGGGGGCCCCAAAAGTCCCTTTGGCCTATAGAAAAACACTAATACTATTAAAGATTTGCAATAATTGGGGGTCCTGTTGGAGCTTTTGCATCTGGTCCCATGAGCTTCAAGTTATGCTACCTCCCGTCACCACCTTGTTAGTCCTCCTATGAAGCCCGGCCGCAGGTTGAGCCTCATTGGAGATTGTGATTTTTTAATGATATTTGTCCCACAAAAAAACAAACCCTCGTATGACTATGGAGAACAAAGAAGTAAAAAGAGTCATATCTGCTGGAGGTAGAGGAGGAAAACCAAATGTGCGAAAAGAAGGGGTTAATGAAGCTTTTTTACTGAGGCCCATGATCCTGCACACTCCTTACCTGATACTTCATTGCTGGTTGAGTCTCTTGTTCTTTATAATCATTTAGTCCTTTTTGGTGTGAAAACCGTCTCCCAAGCAGACCCATTCTGTCGGAAAGTGAGTGAGGAGAGCTGCAGTGTAAAGCACGAGGGACGGAGGCTTCTTCACTTCCAGCTTAGATTTCTGTGCTGCCCCTTCCTCAGAATAATACCAAGCCGTCCTCTGCGGGTCCCTGTCCGCCCCTTCCTCAGAATAATTCCAAGCCGTCCTCTGCGGGTCCCTGTCCGCCCCTTCCTCAGAATGATACCAAGCCGTCCTCTGCGGGTCCCTGTCCGCCCCTTCCTCAGAATGATACCAAGCCGTCCTCTGCGGATCCCTGTCCGCCCATTCCTCAGAATAATACCAAGCCGTCCTCTGCGGGTCCCTGTCCGCCCCTTCCTCAGAATAATACCAAGCATCCTCTGCGGGTCCCTGTCCGCCCCTTCCTCAGAATAATATTAAGCCGTCCTCTGCGGGTCCCTGTCCGCCCATTCCTCAGAATAATACCAAGCCGTCCTCTGCGGGTCCCTGTCCGCCCCTTCCTCAGAATAATGCCAAGCCTTCCCCTGCGGGTCCCTGTCCGCCCCTTCCTCAGAATAATACCAAGACGTCCCCTGCAGCTCCCTGTCCGCCCCTTCCTCAGAATAATACCAAGCCGTTCTCTGCGGGTCCCTGTCCACCCCTTCCTCAGAATAATACCAATCCATCCTCTGCGGGTCCCTGTCCGCCTCTTCCTCAGAATAATACCAAGCCGTCCTCTGCGAGTCCCTGTCCGCCCCTTCCTCAGAATAATACCAAGCCGTCCTCTGCGGGTCCCTGTCCGCCCCTTCCTCAGAATAATACCAATCCATCCCCTGCGGATCCCTGTCCGCCCCTTCCTCAGAATAATACCAAGCCGTCCTCTGCGGGTCCCTGTCCGCCCATTCCTCAGAATAATACCAAGCCGTCCTCTGCGGGTCCCTGTCCGCCCCTTCCTCAGAATAATACCAATCCATCCTCTGCGGGTCCCTGTCCGCCCCTTCCTCAGAATAATACCAAGCCGTCCTCTGCGGGTCCCTCTCCGCCCTTTCCTCAGAATAATACCAATCCATCCTCTGCGGGTCCCTGTCCGCCCCTTACTCAGAATAATACCAAGCCGTCCTCTGCGGGTCCCTGTCCGCCCCTTCCTCAGAATAATACCAAGCCGTCCTCTGCGGGTCCCTGTCCGCCCCCTCCTCAGAATAATACCAATCCATCCTCTGCGGGTCCCTGTCCGCCCCTTCCTCAGAATAATACCAAGCCGTCCTCTGCGGGTCCCTGTCCGCCCTTTCCTCAGAATAATACCAAGCCGTCCCCTTCCTCAGACAGCCTCTGCTTCATCACAGGCTCCTGCTATCTGTAGGACTTCCCCCCAAATAAAAAATTATTGTCACTACTCAATAGTGATTACTACGGTTTTGTTGTACAGAGGCTTTTATGTTGGGGGCAATATTATATAAAATTGATGAAAAAGTGTCTGATTATCTATCTATTCTAACTATCCATCCCAACAATCCATCCCTCCATCAATCCCTTCATTCAAAATATCCGTTCATCAATCCCTCCAACCGAACTATCCATCCATCCCTCCATCAAAACTATCCATCCCTCCATCGAAACTACCCATCCTTCCTTTCATCGAAACTACCTTTCCATCCCTCCATCGAAACTATCCATCCCTCCATCGAAACTATCCATCCCTCCATCAAAACTATCCATCCATCTCTCCATCGAAACTATCCATCCATCCCTCCATCCTCTATTGAACTCTCCATCCCTCCATCGAAACTATCCATCCCTCCATCAAAACTATCCATGCATCTCTCCATCCTCTATCGGAACTATCCATCCATCCTTCCATCAAAACTATCCATCCATCCCTTCATCGAAACTATCCATTCATCCCTCCATCGGAACTATCCACCCATCCCTCCATCGAAACTACCTATCCATACCTTCATCAAAACTATCCATTCATCCCTCCATCGAACTATCCATCTATCCCTCCATCAGAACTATCCATCCCTCCATCAGAACTATCCATCCATCCCTCCATCAAAACTATCCATCCATCCCTCCATCGAAACTATCCATCCATCCCTCCATCGGAATTATCTATCCATCCCTCCATCAAAACTATCCATTCATCACTCCATACCAACCTCCCATCAATCCATACTCCAAACTATCCACCCATAAATCCCTCCATCCATCTCAGCTTTCCATCCATCCCAACTATCCATGCCTCCAGCCATCCCTCCATCCATTCCAACTATTTATCCATCAATCCCATCTATCCATCCATCTATAACAGCTATCGATTCATCTTGTCAACTATCCATCCTAACTATTCATCCATCCCTCCATATCAACATTCCAGCAATCCATACTACAAACTATCCATCCATCAATCCCAACTATCCATCCAAACTTTCCATCCAACCCTCCTCCATCCATCAATCCCTCCATCCAAACTCTCCATCCATCAATCCCAACTATCCACTCATGAGTCCCATCCATCCAAACTATCCATTCATTCCAACTATTTATCCATCAATTCCACCCATCCATCCCAATTATCCATACATCCATCTCAACTATATATTCATTAATCCCTCCATCCATCCCAACTTTCCATCCATCCCTCCAAACTATCCATCCACCAATCCCAGCCATCTATCCCAACTATCCTTCCCTTCATCAATCGTTCCACTATCCATTTCAATCCCTCCATGCAAACTATCCATCCATCCATCCATCCATCCATCCATTCCTCTATAATCCATTATTGCTAATCTATAGTGTGAAAAATACAAAGAACATCACCGCCATCTGCTGTCCACACACAGGTATTACACTTTAACAAAAAAATAATAATCTGTATTAATGAATCTATGTGCAGACAATATATACAAACACATGACATGGAAAAATAAAACAAGAACTTCTAGATCTAGAACCTTTCATGTCCTCACAGAGGCATATAATAATAATATAGGAGGTAGCTGAGAACAAAGTACGACGGCGAGACAGCTCCATGATAATACACGATGTGATAGGGCAGGATACAGTATATGCAGGCGCTATGTCACACAGCTGCAGCACAGTGTATTATATATGACAGCACATGCTAGACGTGTATGATGTGATTACATAGGTAGATATTGGGATTGTCCAACCTGTATAACATTATATAAGAACCCTAAAAGTGACCCTAGGTGTTACTCAAGTGTCAGTAAGTGTACGGCCCTATATAATGGGCTAGTGCAGTCTATGGTATCATGGCAGCATATGGCGGTACATTGTTATAGGTCTGATATTATAGTGGAATGTCCCCCTCACGTGCCGTCCACTCGTATATACAGAATACCCCTCTGGCATCTGTATATCCTCACCCCTCCTCCTCCGGATGGTGACAGCGACATAGTGACGTCTCATGGAATACAAATGGTTAAAATGAGCCCAATCCCTGCAGGACTGTCCACAATGCACTGAATGTGGACACTTAAAGGGAATTTGTCAGCAGGTTTTTGCCATGTAAGCTGAGGGCAGCATGCTGTAAGGGTTAAACAACAAAAAGCAGGCTGTGCATATAGTTTACTTAAACTACAGGTTTTATTACTGTGAGATTAACATTACAGGACTACAATGTGATGTGCAGGGCAGTCCCCCTTCTGTGATTGACACCTCACTACAATGTACAATCTCTACAGAGAGTCTGGTGTGGGCAGGGGCCGCTCTGCCAGCTCTGCTGTGTTGCTAAAACTAAATATCTTGATTGTGTGAGAACGGCTGCAGCCAGTAATCTATGTGACACATCGCTGGAGTCAGGTGTTTTTGCCTACATCATGCTGCTCTCAGATAAGGTAGAAAAAAACTGCTGACAGATTCCCTTTGAAGGGTTGTCCTATAACAGTAATTATCTCATATAAAAAGTGTCAATGTAGGATTCCCAGGACCCCTACAAATCAAGAGAATGGGGTCCCGAAGTCTATTGTGTGATTGGAACGGTAATGAGCATGTGCAGCCGTCACTCCAGGTCTACAGCAGTGGTGGTCACACATGCTCACTCCTGCCACTCATTTAACCTTTAAGATCGTGGGGTCTCGAGGGCCGGACCCCTGCAATCACGCAGTTATCATCTATCTGTGGATAGGTGGTGAGTTGTTTATGAACAATAGGTGCCATTATATTCCCCAGAACCTTACTCCATCCTCATCACTGTCCCCATCGGGGCTCACAATCTACATTCCCTATCCGTCTTTGGAGTGTTGTTAGTTTCTGGGTGTAAGGAAATATATGATGAATATTTACTATGCGGCTGATGGTGATTACAGGGGCGCTCCGGGCAGACGTGAGGCATGGGGTTATGTGTGTTGCAGCCAGGAGGCGGGGTTTTTTATTCCTGGGTCCTGCACTGGGATGACACAGTATGGGATCTGTCCACTTTAAGATGAATCTGCAGTCACAGGGTCCATTTAATACTGATAAATCACCTGGAAGGCGGCTTCACATAAGCCCAAATGCAGACAGGGTTTTGCACCAGTTTTAGGACTCATGTTTGCAGTTCAGGAGCGCACTCCTCCCCTGTCGTCTGACTGCTCTCCGGGGAGCGGTGCGCTCCTGATCATTGACAGCTTGGATGAGTGAGACAGCTGCTTTGCCAGTCTGAATTGTGTGACTGCTCTCTGATGTTGCAGAGACAGCTATGCCTCTGCAGATTCAGTTAGAAGCCGGGATCCAGATACCCAAACAACTTCAAAGCAGCGCTTACAAGCTCTATAGCAGAGTTCCCCAACTCCAGTCCTCAGGAGCCACTAACAGGTCATGTTTTCAGGATTTCCTTAGCATTGCACAGGGGTTGGAATCATCACCAGTGCAAGAGATTAAATTACCACCTGTGCAATACTGAGGAAATCCTGAAAACATGACTGTCTGTGGCCCTTGAGGACTGGAGTCGCCCTCCCCGTCCTTAAAGGAGTTTTCTCATCTTGTTAATAGAGTAAAATTACAGAAATCAAACAACTTTGGTATTTACTTTTATTAAACATCCTCTCTATTCTCCACAATGTCCTAGGTTATCGGCTACCTCTGCAGTCAATTAGCCATGGCTGCTTTTCTTAGGCATGGTGCGCAGCGCTTACAAGCTCTTTGCTATAGAGATTGCAGGCACTGCTCCGTACCAATATGGACCATTGCATCTGGTCAGCTTCAGCCGTCCCGAGCTCCTCCGGTGCTACGGAGGCAACGCTACCTCTGCTTGCAGAATAGGAGGGTGCAAAGTTTGGGGCAATGGGATGACTGTGCTCCTGGTCCAAAGTATCCATTTTCAGGAGCGCACCACCACCCAAGGCAAGCAGGAAGTCAACGTAAAGGGAGTGGTGTGCTACTAAATAAACCGCTTAAGATAACCCCTATAAAGGTGTCTTAGACGTACATCAATATCATACATACTGTTGTAGAGCAGTGTTCCCCAACTCCAGTCCTCAGGAGCCAGGGTTTCTTTTCTATTGCACATGTGATCATTTACTTACCTGTATGACTGATGACTCCAACACCTGTGCAAATACTAAGGAAATCCTGAAAACATGATCTGTTGGCGGCTCTTGAGGACTGGAGTTGGGGAGCACTGCTCTAGAGCTTGTAAGCGCTGCTTGTGTTTTCAGGATTTCCTTATTATTGTACAGGAGTTAGAATCATCACCAGTGCAGGTGATTTAATTTTCACCTGTACAATACTAAGGAGATCCTGAAAACAGGAGCAAAGCAGCGCTTCCAGGCTCTATAACAGTGTTCCCCATCTCCAGTCCTCAAAAGCTTCTAACAGATCATATTTTCAGCATTTCCTTAGTATTATACAAATTATGGAATTATCACCTGTGTAACAATAAGAGAGTACTGAAAACATGATCTGTTGGTAGCTCGTGAAAACTGGAGTTGGGAACACTGTTGTAGAGCTTGTAAGCGCTGATCTACTGATGCTTTCAGGATTTCTTTAGTATTGCACAGGTATTGGAGTCATCATCTGTGCAGGTCATTCAATTATCACCTGTGTAATAATAAGGAACCTGTTGGTGGCTCCTGAGGACTGGAGTTAGGGAACACTGCTCTATAAGAAAGAGCTTGTAGGTGCTGCGCTCCCTGCCTAGGAGACTGCAAAGACTGAAGGACTGCAAAGGCGGGCGGTAACCAAGGCAATGAGTAGTAAAACATAGACATTTCCCCTTAATTAAAAGTAAATTGCAAAGTTGCCGGTTTTAATTAACATTTTGCAATTTTACCCATTTATGATGATGAGAAAACCCCTTAAACTCGTGGTCAGATCAGGAAAAAAACTCATCAATGGCCAGCCTAATCCTACAATGCACAAGTAGAGATAGTGGCAGCACGGGGACATCATGCAGATGGATCAACTGCTCACTACCATTTAATAGAAAGGAGCAGCTGCATACATAACGCACACTAATGAAGTCTGTCATATAGATAGATGAGATACACACAGAGTGTCTGAACAGGAGCCTATTAGTGGCACCAGGTGGGGTGGGCTAGTTAACACTGCATGACTATATGAACAATAGCCTATTAGTTACGCCCAGGACACAGACTGTGCCTGCCTGAAACTGATGCTCCTGTGATCACCTATGAGACCTCTTTGATCCGATCCTCCTTTTTGACTGTGGGCTCTTGGCTATGTCTAAATGTGGCTCTCAGGTTTAGATACTTTTGGAGGAGATACCAGGGTTGGGATCCCCCTTTATTGACTTAGTGCCCCAGAGAAGCCACTTTTTTCCCCGTGGACTCTCAGTCTTCACGTCTAGATGCGGCACTCAGGTTTAGATACTATCGGAGGTGACACCGGGGTTGGGATCCCCCTTTATTGACTGAGTGCCCCAGAGAAGCACTTTTTTTCCCCGTGGACTCTCAGTCGTCACGTCTAGATGCAGCTCTCAGGTTTAGATACTATTGGAGGTGACACCGGGGTTGGGATCCCCCTTTATTGACGTAGTGCCCCAGAGAAGCCACTTTTTCCCCCGTGGACTCTCAGTCGTCACATCTAGATGCAGCTCTCAGGTTTAGATACTATCGGAGGGGACACCGGGGTTGGGATCCCCCTTTAAGCCACTTTCTTCCCCCTTAATAATAGTTAAGTCCTCAAAGAGTCTCTCATCTTCTCAAATCTGGTAAAGTCCTTCATGTGACCCCCAGTTTCTGATTGTTCCAGGGGCCCATGGGGTCAGGAGCCCACTGCCACCTCTGGACTGTAAAGGGCCCACCTACTTTTCCAGTCAGGGGCCCATCTGTCTTTGGATTGTTCCTTTTGGTTTTGGACTCATATCTCGGACTCCTCAATCATCTTCCTTCTCTCTTTCCCGTTGGCATGGCCGATTCGAACGTGTGGAAATCTATGTTGCTGATGTTTCTTTCCGGACTCTTTCTCGGACGTCTTATCAATCTTGAGGCTTGTGATCTCTGTGGTCGTGGTGCTCTTGGAGGATTTCCCATTCTTACTGAAGTCTTTGCTGGACCTGACAATCTGGCTGAGCGTGTTACGGAAGCCTTCGGTACTGAAGTAATAGACCAGAGGGTCCAGGGCGCAGTTGGTGCTCGCTAGAAGAACGGTAACGGTAAGGATCTTCTTCAGGACGGGTCTGAGGTTCCACCAGTCAGGGACAAGTTCTGCTCGGAGGAGCCCGTAGGCCACAAGGGTTGCGTTATAGGGGACAAAGCAAAAAAGGAAGATGATGAGGTTGAGGATGAGCAGTCGGATGGTTCTCCTGTGCCTATGTGTTCCCCCTTCTGATGCCCGGCAAAGTTCCCAGAACACGTGGCAGGAGCCGTAGAGAACTGCCCCAAGGGGCAAAAGGAACCCGATGACCTCGGCAATGAAGAGAAAAGGCATCAGGTA
This sequence comes from Allobates femoralis, assembly GCA_033576535.1. Classification (NCBI taxonomy): domain Eukaryota; kingdom Metazoa; phylum Chordata; class Amphibia; order Anura; family Aromobatidae; genus Allobates; species Allobates femoralis. Next base: position 23,955,241 of record JARQOC010000006.1, read on the forward strand.
GGTGCTCCAGCTGCTCAGTCCCTCAAAACAGCGGGGTATCACCTCCTCTCCGTCCCAGCAGTCCTTGGAGTCATGGACAAGAGCGGCGGGTACCGACCCGCTCACGATGATCAACCAGACGCCCAGACAAGTCAGACGGGCAACTTTGCGCCTCCGGAAGTGACGGAATCGTAGAGGGTGAACGATGGCCAAGTATCGGTCTACGTTTATACAGAAGAGGAACAGACAGCTGCCGTACATGTTGATGTGGAAGATGGATCCGGACAGTCGGCAGAGGAACTTCCCGAACGGCCAGTGGTTATTGGCATAATAATAAATCCTTAATGGCAGCGAGAGGGAGAAGAGGAGGTCGCTGAGGGCCAAGTTACACAGGAAGGTGCTGACGACGGTGAGGGGCCGCAACCAGCGCAGGAAGACCACCAGAGAGACGCCATTCAGTATGACCCCAAGGGGCATTAACAGGCTGTATCCCACCAGGAGTACCATGTGTGACCGCGGAGGGGTGTGTGCGTTACAGCTCTCCAAATCCGAGTGATTCATCACCGGAGGAACCTGAGGAGACAGAGACGGAATAAGTTACACATCCAACTGAAAGCAAAAGAAATACAATGACAGTCATGGTATATGAGGAGGAGGTGAGCTGTGACATCACCTATTGTGAATGGTGGATCCTGTGTTATCTACTGTATATAGAGGTGTTATCAGTCATTGTACAGGAGGAGAGGTGAGCTGTGATATCATCTATTGTGAATGGTGGATCCTGTGTTATCTACTGTATATAGAGGTGTTATCAGTCATTGTACAGGAGGAGGAGGTGAGCTGTGATATCACCTATTGTGAATGGTGGATCCTGTGTTATCTACTGTATATAGAGGTGTTATCAGTCATTGTACAGGAGGAGGAGATGAGCTGTGATATCACCTATTGTGAATGGTGGATCCGGTGTTATCTACTGTATATAGAGGTGTTATCAGTCATTGTACAGGAGGAGGTGAGCTGTGATATCATCTATTGTGAATGGTGGATCCTGTGTTATCTACTGTATATAGAGGTGTTATCAGTCATTGTACAGGAGGAGGTGAGCTGTGATATCACCTATTGTGAATGGTGGATCCTGTGTTATCTACTGTATATAGAGGTGTTATCAGTCATTGTACAGGAGGAGGAGGTGAGCTGTGATATCACCTATGGTGAATGGTGGATCCTGTGTTATCTACTGTATATAGAGGTGTTATCAGCCATTGTACAGGAGGAGGAGGTGAGCTGTGATATCACCTATTGTGAATAGTGGATCCTGTATTATCTACTGTATATAAGAGTGTTATCAGTCATTGTACAGGAGGAGGTGAGCTGTGATATCTCCTATTGTGAATGGTGGATCCTGTGTTATCTACTGTAATATAGAAATGTTATCAGTCATTGTACAGGAAGAGGTGAGCTGTGATATCACCTATTGTGAATGGTGGATCCTGTGTTATCTACTGTATATAGAGGTGTTATCAGTCATTGTACAGGAGGAGGAGGTGAGCTGTGATATCTCCTATTGTGAATGGTGGATCCTGTGTTATCTACTGTATATAGAGGTGTTATCAGTCATTGTACAGGAGGAGGAGAAGGTGAGCTGTGATATCACCTATTGTGAATGGTGGATCCTGTGTTATCTACTGTATATAGAGGTGTTATCAGTCATTGTACAGGAGGAGGAGGTGAGCTGTGATATCATCTATTGTGAATGGTAGATCCTGTGTTATCTGCTGTATATAGAGGTGTTATCAGTCATTGTACAGGAGGAGGTGAGCTGTGATATCACCTATTGTGAATGGTGGATCCTGTGTTATCTACTGTATATAGAGGTGTTATCAGTCATTGTACAGGAGGAGGAGGTGAGCTGTGATATCACCTATTGTGAATGGTGGATCCTGTGTTATCTACTGTATATAGAGGTGTTATCAGTCATTGTACAGGAGGAGGTGAGCTGTGATATCACCTATTGTGAATGGTAGATCCTGTGTTATCTGCTGTATATAGAGGTGTTATCAGTCATTGTACAGGAGGAGGTGAGCTGTGATATCACCTATTGTGAATGGTGGATCCTGTGTTATCTACTGTATATAGAGGTATTATCAGTCATTGTACAGGAGGAGGTGAGCTGTGATATCACCTATTGTGAATGGTGGATCCTGTGTTATCTACTGTATATACAGGTGTTATCAGTCATTGTACAGGAGGAGGAGGTGAGCTGTGATATCACCTATTGTGAATGGTGGATCCAGTGTTATCTACTGTATATAGAGGTGTTATCAGTCATTGTAAAGGAGGAGGAGGTGAGCTGTGATATCACCTATTGTGAATGGTGGATCCTGTGTTATCTACTGTATATAGAGGTGTTATAGTCATTGTGCAGGAGGAGGAGGTGAGCTGTGATATCACCTATTGTGAATGGTGGATCCTGTGTTATCTACTGTATATAGAGGTGTTATCAGTCATTGTACAGGAGGAGGAGGTGAGCTGTGATATCACCTATTGTGAATGGTGGATCCAGTGTTATCTACTGTATATAGAGGTGTTATCAGTCATTGTACAGGAGGAGGTGAGCTGTGATATCACCTATTGTGAATGGTGGATCCTGTGTTATCTACTGTATATAGAGGTGTTATCAGTCATTGTACAGGAGGAGGAGGTGAGCTGTGATATCACCTATGGTGAATGGTGGATCCTGTGTTATCTACTGTATATAGAGGTGTTATCAGCCATTGTACAGGAGGAGGAGGTGAGCTGTGATATCACCTATTGTGAATAGTGGATCCTGTATTATCTACTGTATATAGAGGTGTTATCAGTCATTGTACAGGAGGAGGTGAGCTGTGATATCTCCTATTGTGAATGGTGGATCCTGTGTTATCTACTGTATATAGAAATGTTATCAGTCATTGTACAGGAAGAGGTGAGCTGTGATATCTCCTATTGTGAATGGTGGATCCTGTGTTATCTACTGTATATAGAGGTGTTATCAGTCATTGTACAGGAGGAGGAGAAGGTGAGCTGTGATATCACCTATTGTGAATGGTGGATCCTGTGTTATCTACTGTATATAGAGGTGTTATCAGTCATTGTACAGGAGGAGGAGGTGAGCTGTGATATCATCTATTGTGAATGGTAGATCCTGTGTTATCTGCTGTATATAGAGGTGTTATCAGTCATTGTACAGGAGGAGGTGAGCTGTGATATCACCTATTGTGAATGGTGGATCCTGTGTTATCTACTGTATATAGAGGTGTTATCAGTCATTGTACAGGAGGAGGAGGTGAGCTGTGATATCACCTATTGTGAATGGTGGATCCTGTGTTATCTACTGTATATAGAGGTGTTATCAGTCATTGTACAGGAGGAGGTGAGCTGTGATATCACCTATTGTGAATGGTAGATCCTGTGTTATCTGCTGTATATAGAGGTGTTATCAGTCATTGTACAGGAGGAGGTGAGCTGTGATATCACCTATTGTGAATGGTGGATCCTGTGTTATCTACTGTATATAGAGGTATTATCAGTCATTGTACAGGAGGAGGTGAGCTGTGATATCACCTATTGTGAATGGTGGATCCTGTGTTATCTACTGTATATACAGGTGTTATCAGTCATTGTACAGGAGGAGGAGGTGAGCTGTGATATCACCTATTGTGAATGGTGGATCCAGTGTTATCTACTGTATATAGAGGTGTTATCAGTCATTGTAAAGGAGGAGGAGGTGAGCTGTGATATCACCTATTGTGAATGGTGGATCCTGTGTTATCTACTGTATATAGAGGTGTTATTAGTCATTGTGCAGGAGGAGGAGGTGAGCTGTGATATCACCTATTGTGAATGGTGGATCCTGTGTTATCTACTGTATATAGAGGTGTTATCAGTCATTATACAGGAGGAGGAGGTGAGCTGTGACATCACCTATTGTGAATGGTGGATCCTGTGTTATCTACTGTATATAGAGGTGTTATCAGTCATTGTACAGGAGGAGGTGAGCTGTGATATCACCTATTGTGAATGGTGGATCCTGTGTTATCTACTGTATATAGAGGTGTTATCAGTAATTGTACAGGAGGAGGAAGTGAGCTGTGACATCACCTATTGTGAATGGTGGATCCTGTGTTATCTACTGTATATAGAGGTGTTATCAGTCATTGTACAGGAGGAGGAGGTGAGCTGTGATATCACCTATTGTGAATGGTGGATCCAGTGTTATCTACTGTATATAGAGGTGTTATCAGTCATTATAATCCTGTCTTTGATTATGAGACTGCTACAAAAAATTCTGTACAGAATAGAAAATGGAAATATTTCAACTTTGTGGTCAGTTTAAAAATTGCAAAAATTATTATTATTTACAACAGTTATACACAGCATATAGGATCATTTTACTTGATTTTGTAGTCAGACACTTCCCAAGTGTCTAGGCCTGTGTGATATATCGGGGAATGATGCAGCAGAGCCCAGTAGGGGCTTTTTGCTTTTTGCAGCAGAGATTGGTATTTTGTCATCTCCAATTGTTTTCAAGTGCTGTACAAGGTTTATGGGCACAGCACCCAGTGTTATTATTATTATTATTATTATTATATTGTATATATATATATATATTGGAAAATTAAAAAAATTAATTCAGCGTTTTAACAAAAAAAAACGACACATATGATATAATAACATGATTTAAATAACAGGTCATTTTCTGATGACACATGGCATTATATGATATCTACAAGTTGATCCCTGGCAGACAAGAGGACACTAGTATTATATTTTGCACACAGTAGGTGAGACCTTTTTGCAGATTTTGCCTTGGGCCCAGCAGCTTCAAGTTACCCCTTTGTTCCTACTTATTGCTGAAGTTACAGACAATATGAAAGATTATGTGATGTCTTTCATAGAAGGGTATACTCCAGAGCTGCATTCACAATTCTGCTGGTGGTTACTGGAAACTGTCAACCTGTCATTAACCCTCTCCTTCCCGCAGAGCTCTAATGATACAGGAGGACAATCAATGTTACCAAGATCATATACAATACAAAAGAGACTGAACCAGCAGGGGGTGTTGTAAGATCTCAGCTCTGAAGCCTTTAGAATTGAATTCTGCAAAATAACAGTCTGTATTTCTCTATTATTAGAAGTGTCCCTGTACAGGGGAAAGGTTGTCCTGGAAATATCTTAGGAGTCAGATAGAAGTCACCGCCTTCCTGATACCATGTATCAAGCGCTGGTGACAGTCACTTCCCTTCTCCTTCGGAGCAGACATCCGACATCTGCGACAATCACCCTTCCTGCGTTCACACGATCACGGTTGACGCGGTTCAGGCTAATAATAAGCCATGTACTCTACCTGTGTCGCCGCGCCGAGACGTGCGGGTCGTGTTGACTTAGATCTGATGGACGCGAATAACACAAATATCCTGGAATCTAAAATGTAAACTCAACAATATGGGACGAGCAAGTGTGTAAGTGGTGCGAAACATCAGGGAGGCTGACAAAGGGGCCGAGGCGGCTCGTCTGTGGCCGTGGGAGGTCGGAACAACCAACTCATTTGTAATTTCCATTACAGCAGATACGTCTTCGTTTGCTTAAGTTGTGTAACTTTTTGCTTACTATTCTTACAACTATTTCCAAACTTCTGAGCCTGGGAGGAAACAGCGAGTAAAACCCCAAAGCGGTTCATAAGTCACATATGCTCATATATTCAGCCTCTGCACGCACATCTATACAACTTTGCAGAATTTTTGTTTCCAACAATGGAGATGGCAGAATTGGTGAGACCCCGGGCAGTGCCTATGTTGCGCCCCTGCGACCATGGAGGCCACTGGGTGAACTGCAGCCAAACGAGGAAGACGGTTGACCATAGGAACACCCACATATCGACACACACTGACCCTACGCCTAGGACTCTGGGTTAGGCAAGGGGTAGCAGGGGTTAAGAGCCATATGGGAGGAGAGAAAGAGGAACTGGACAAGTGGGTGGAGAGACCGCAATAAAACATGAGATCACCAAGTTGAAGCGGTCAGAGAGAAGAGGAGAATTCCCGGGAGGAGAGGTTCCCTGGAGGACGCAGAACCTTGGAGGCAGTATTCCCAAGGGAGAAAGCTCGCTCCATAGCCGGAGGTGAGGGGAAAGACAGCCGAAAGCAGCGACACCCCACAGCTTGATATAGGGAAGTGGGAGGACAACAGGCCCGGCAGTCACAAAGACCCTGCTGACCGGAGGAACCGAAAGCTGAAAGCCAATGAGAAAGAGGGAACCTGGTGAGGCCAAATCACACCTGGGTCACTGGAGGGCTGGGCCACGACGGCCAGAGAGCTGGCTCTGTAGAGGTGACCGGGGAGAATCTAAGACACCCATCACGAGAAACACCGGCGTGGGGCAGGTACTCTATGACCTGCAGCCTACCTACTTCCACGGAGTAGGAACACAGCCATCGTACTAGGGCTAGTGACCCTGAGATAGAGGGACTCATCACACAAAAGCCTGTAACGGCCAGACCGAACCCGTGAGAGAGGAAAGAGGGAGAGACAATTAGGGCCTGAAAGGAACTTTGAAGGAGGCAACGCAGAGGAACCGTCTGAGCTGCAGTACAGCCCGGGTGGCCAGAGCAGTGGTAACTTGTAAGAACTAAGACTGTAAGAACTGTAACCTGTAACCTGCTGCTAAAGAACCTTGAAACAGTAACCCGGTAAGCTCAAAAGTGCCTGAGACTGTCCCTTTACCGCACCGCTGCAGAGATCTCCACCTGCAGAGCCGCATCCCTGCTGTCCCTGCGTGCTGACTGAAGAAGCTGCTGGAGAAGAGCCGGTGCAGCATCCATAGTACGCAGCCCTTACGCTATACCTGCCTCAGGAACATCAAGCCCTACCCGTGGAGGGCTTACCATTTACACTGCTCCGGGGATTGGCTTTACCCGTAGAGAGCCATCCCATCTAAACTGCTACCCATCATCCCCGGAGGTTCTGCAGCAGCGTGGTCCCCACTGACCACATACCATGGGTGGCGTCACGACAGTCTCCCCTATACATATGCCTTTTTTCAACTGACGCCCAGGCCACAGGACCGGGCCATGACCCCCGTGACTCCCCAGTGACAGTAGCAGCGATCCGGTTTTTGCAGGGGCGGAACTACATTGGTGCAGCCTGTGCAGCCGCACCAGGGCCCCAACCGGGTAGGGGCCCCCTTCAAGCCTGCAGGGGGCCCCCAGCTGACCCCGCAAGCCGCCGTTAGAGGAGAGGAGGGTCATGCAAGGCCCTGCCTGATCCCGCCCCTCTTCTCTTCTGCCCCTCCGCCCGCAGGACGGCTGCAAACAGCCGCGCGGCTCACCAGTAGGAGACCACCGCGCCGGCAGCCCCCAGCAGCGTCCACCACCCCCCCACGCCGACGGCCAGCAGCTACACCCCCCACCCAGGGCCACGCCGACGGCCAGCAGCACCCCCCCTCCCGGGCCGGGCCGTGCTGACGGCTAGTAGCACCCTCCAACCCCCCCCCCCCGGCTCCTGCACCAGGGCCCCCAGCGGTCACGGTCCGCCCCTGGTTCTTGAGTACCTCACGGCCTGGGACGCCTCACCTACGTCCCATGTTTGGTGAAGGAGATCACTTAAAGGGGTTGTGCCACGAACAATTGTACATTTTAATTAACAGATCTTAGAATAATAATACGCCCAAAATTGGATGTGTTAAAAAATAATGTTCCTGATCCAAGATATTCTTATAAATGTGCCCCTGTGTAATGTATGTGTCCGACCATGCAGGAACAGGTGGGATATACCACAGCTCCTGGGTAGGGGGAAGGAAGTATACAGATATTACAGCTGGGATCACAGAATATAAGAGTATACAGACATTACAGCCGGGATCACAGAATATAAGAGTATACAGACATTACAGCCAGGATCACAGAATATAAGAGTATACAGACATTACAGCCTGGGATCACAGAATATAAGAGTATACAGACATTACAGCCGGGGATCACAGAATATAAGAGTATACAGACATTACAGCCAGGGATCACAGAATATAAGAGTATACAGACATTACAGCCAGGGATCACAGAATATAAGAGTATACAGACATTACAGCCGGGAATCACAGAATATAAGAGTATACAGACATTACAGCCGGAGATCACAGAATATAAAAGTATACAGACATTACAGCCGGGAATCACAGAATATAAGAGTATACAGACATTACAACCAGGGATCACAGAATATAAGAGTATACAGATATTACAGCCAGGGATCACAGAATATAAGAGTATACAGACATTACAGCACGGGATCACAGAATATAAGAGTATACAGACATTACAACCAGGATCACAGAATATAAGAGTATACAGATATTACAGCCAGGATCACAGAATATAAGAGTATACAGACATTACAGCACGGGATCACAGAATATAAAAGTATACAGATATTACAGCCGGGGATCACAGAATATAAGAGTATACAGACATTACAGCCAGGGATCACAGAATATAAGAGTATACACAGTAGAGATGGCTGTGGGCCGTATAGACAATGTAGACGGCTGCTGGCTATACACACAGTAGAGAATATACAATAGAGACTGCTGCTGGCTGTACACAATAGCTAAACTTCCTATTGGTCCATAGGTAGCTTTGAGCCAATTTTTGGCGGCACGGTCATTCAGTAGTTAACACTATACAGTGGCTCAATGGTCAGCACTATTGGTGGCTCAGTGGTTAGCACTGTATATGGTGGCTCAGTGGTTAGCACTGTATGGTGGCTCAATGGTCAGCACTATATGGTGGCTCAGTGGTTAGCACTGTATATGGTGGCTCAGTGGTTACACTGTATGGTGGCTCAGTGGTTAGCACTGTATGGTGGCTCAGTGTTAGCACTGTATGGTGGCTCAGTGGTTAGCACTGTATATGGTGCTCAGTGGTTAGCACTGTATGGTGGCTCAGTGGTTAGCACTGTATGGTGGCTCAGTGGTTAGCACTGTATGGTGGCTCAGTGGTTAGCACTGTATGGTGGCTCAGTGTTAGCACTGTATGGTGCTCATTTAGCACTGTATGTGGCTCAGTGGTTAGCATGTATGGTGGCTCAGTAGTCAGCACTGTATGATGGCTCAGTGATTAGCACTGTATGGTGGCTCAGTGGTCACACTTATGGTGGCTCAGTGGTTAGCACTGTATGGTGGCTCAGTGGTTAGCACTGTATGGTGGCTCAGTGGTTAGCACTGTATGGTGGCTCAGTGGTTAGCACTGTATGGTGGCTCAGTGGTTAGCACTGTATGGTGGCTCAGTGTTAGCACTGTATAGGTGCTCAGTGTTAGCACTGTATGGATGGCTCAGTGATTAGCACTGTAATGGTGGCTCAGTGGTTAGCACTGTAATGGTGGCTCAGTGGTTAGCACTGTATATGGTGGCTCAGTGGTTAGCACTGTATATGGTGGCTCAGTGGTTAGCACTATATGGTGGCTCAGTGGTTAGCACTGTATATGGTGGCTCAGTGGTTAGCACTGTTATGGTGGCTCAGTGGTAGCACTGTAATGGTGGCTCAGTGGTTAGCACTGTATATGGTGGCTCAGTGGTAGCACTGTATATGGTGGCTCAGTGGTTAGCACTGTATATGGTGGATCAGTGGTTAGCACTGTATATGGTGCTCAGTGGTTAGCACTGTATATGGTGGCTCATGGTCAGCACTGTATGGTGGCTCAGTGGTTAGCACTGTATATGGTGGCTCAGTGGTTAGCACTGTATGGTGGCTCAGTGTCAGCACTGTATATGGTGGCTCAGTGGTTAGCACTGTATATGGTGGCTCAGTGGTCAGCACTGTATGTGGCTCAGTGGTTAGCACTGTATATGGTGGCTCAGTGGTTAGCACTGTATGGTGGCTCAGTGGTTAGCACTGTATGGTGGCTCAGTGGTAGCACTGTATTGGTGGCTCAGTGGTTAGCACTGTATATGGTGGCTCAGTGGTTAGCACTGTATGTGGCTCAGTGGTTAGCACTGTATGGTGGCTCAGTGGTTAGCACTGTATTGGTGGCTCAGTGGTTAGCACGTGTATATGGTGGCTCAGTGGTTAGCACTGTATGTTGGCTCAGTGGTTAGCACTGTATGGTGGTCAGTGGTTAGCACTGTATGGTGGCTCAGTGGTTAGCACTGTATGGTGGCTCAGTGGTTAGCACTGTATGGTGGCTCAGTGGTAGCACTATATGGTGGCTCAGTGGTTAGCACTGTATGTTGGCTCAGTGGTTAGCACTGTATATGGTGGCTCAGTGGTTAGCACTGTATGGTGGCTCAGTGGTTAGCCTGTATATGGTGGTCAGTGGTTAGCACTGTATGTTGGCTCAGTGGTTAGCACTGTATGGTGGCTCAGTGGTTAGCACTGTATGGTGGCTCAGTGGTTAGCACTGTATATGGTGGTCAGTGGTTAGCACTGTATGTTGGTTCAGTGGTTAGCACTGTATGGTGGCTCAGTGGTTAGCACTGTATATGGTGGCTCAGTGGTTAGCACTGTGTATGGTGGCTCAGTGGTTAGCACTGTATATGGTGGCTCAGTGGTCAGCACTGTATATGGTGGCTCAGTGATTAGCACTGTATATGTGGCTCAGTGGTTAGCACTGTATATGGTGGCTCAGTGGTTAGCACTGTATATGGTGGCTCAGTGGTTAGCACTGATATGGTGGTCAGTGGTTAGCACTGTATGATGGCTCAGTGTTAGCACTGTATGGTGGCTCAGTGGTTAGCACTGTATATGGTGGCTCAGTGTTAGCACTGTATATTGTGGCTCAGTGATTAGCACAGTATGGTGGGTCAGTGGTTAGCACTGTATATGTGGCTCAGTGGTTAGCACAGTATGGTGGGTCAGTGGTTAGCACTCTATATGATGCTCAGTGGTTAGCACTATACAGTGGCTCAGTGGTCAGCACTATATGTTAGCTCAGTGGTTAGTTGGTCAGTGGTTGCACTGTATGGTGGCTCAGTGGTTAGCACTGTATGGTGGCTCAGTGGTTAGCACTGTATATGGTGGCTCAGTGGTTGGCACTGTATGGTGGCTCAGTGGTTAGCACTGTATGGTGGCTCAGTGGTTAGCACTGCAGCCTTGCAGCTCTGGGTCCTGGATTCAAATGACACAAAGGGCAACATCTGCAAGAAGTCTGTATGTTCTGCCCGTGTTTCTTCAGTTTCCTCCTGGCTGATAGGGAATATAAATTATAAGCCCCAAAGGGGCAGTGATGCAAATGTATGTGAAGTGCTGTGGAATTAATAGTGCTATATACAGTGCCTTGTGAAAGTATTCAGCCCCCTATATACAGTGCCTTGCCAAAGTATTCAGCCCCTTGAACTTTTCAACCTTTTGCCACATTCAGGCTTCAAACATAAAGATATAAATTCTCATTTTATTGTGAAGAATCAACAACAAGTGGGACACAATCGTGAGGTGGAACCAAATTTATTGGATATTTTAAACTTTTTTAACAAATAATAAAACTGAAAAGTGCGGCGTGCAATTTTTTCGCCCCTTTACTTTCAGTGCAGCAAACTCACTCCAGAAGTTCAGTGAGGATCTCTGAATGATCCAATGTTGTCCTAAATGACTGGTAATGATACATAGAATCCACCTGTGTGTAATCAAGTCTCCGTATAAATGCACCTGCTCTGTGATAGGCTCAGGGTCTGTTTCAACGGGCAGAGAGCATCATGAAGACCAAGGAACACACCAGGCAGGTCTGAGATACTGTTGTGGTGAAGTTTAAAGCCGGATTTGGATACAAAAAGATTTCCCAAGTTTTAAACATCTCAAGGAGCCACTGTGCAAGCGATCATATTGAAATGGAAGGAGTATCAGACCACTGCAAATCTACCAAGACCCGGCCGTCCCTCTAAACTTTCATCTCGAACAAGGAGAAGACTGATCAGAGATGAGGCCAAAAGGCCCATGATCACTCTGCATGAACTGCAGAGATCTACAGCTGAGGTGGAGAGTCTGTCCATAGGACAACAATCAGTCGTCACTGCACAAATCTGGACTTTATGGAAGAGTGGCAAGAAGAAGCCATTTCTCACAGATATCCATAAAAAGTCTGGTTTGAAGTTTGCCACAAGTTACCTGGAGACACCAAACATGTGGAATAAGGGGCTCTGCTCAGAGGAAACCAAAATCAAACTTTTGGCCACAATGTAAAACGATATGTTTGGTGTAAAAGCAACACAGCTCATCACCCTGAAACCACCATCCCCACTGTCACACATGGTGGAGGCAGCATCATGGTTTGGGCTTTTCTTCAGCAGAGAAAGGGAAGATGGTTAAAATTGATGGGAAGATGGACGGAGCCAAATACAGGAACATTCTGGAAGAAAACCTGCTGGAGTCTGCAAAAGACCTGAGACTGGGTCGGGATTTATCTTCCAACAAGACAAAGATCCCAAACATAAAGCAAAATCTACAATGAAATGGATCAAAAATAACCGTCTCCAGGTGTTAGAATGGCCGAGTCACATCCAGACCTGAATCCAATGGAGAATCTGTGGAAAGAGCTGAAAACTGCTGATCACAAACGCCTCAATCCAACCTCACTGAGCTCCAGCTGATCTGCAAGGAAGAATGAGACAAACCCCAAGAGACTGCAGCTGTAATCACAGCACAAGGGGGCGCTACAGAGTATTAACTCAAGGGGCCGAATAATATTGCACGCCCACTGTTCAGTTTTATATTTGCTAAAAAAGTTTCAAATATCCAATAATTTTCGTTCCACTTCAAGATTGTGTCCCACTTGTTGTTGATTCGTCACAAAAAAATGAATTTTATACCTATATGTTTGAAGCCTGAAATGTGGCAAAAGGTTGAAAAGTTCAAGGGGTCAAATACTTTCACAAGGCACTGTATATAGGGGGCTGAATACTTTCACAAGGCTCTGTATATAGGGGGCTGAATACTTTCACAAGGCACTGTATATAGGGGGCTGAATACTTTCACAAGGCACTGTATATAGGGGGTGAATACTTTCACAAGGCACTGTATATAGGGGGCTGAATACTTTCACAAGGCACTGTATATAGGGGGCTGAATACTTTCACAAGGCTCTGTATATAGGGAGCTGAATACTTTCACAAGGCACTGAATATAGGGGCCGAATACTTTCACAAGGCACTGTATATAGGGGGCCGAATACTTTCACAAGGCACTGTATATAGGGGGCTGAATACTTTCACAAGGCACTGTATATAGGGGCTGAATACTTTCACAAGGCACTGTATATAGGGGCCGAATACTTTCACAAGGCACTGTATATAGGGGGCTGAATACTTTCACAAGGCTCTGTATATAGGGGGCTGAATACTTTCACAAGGCACTGTATATAGGGGGCTGAATCTTTCACAAGGCACTGTATATAGGGGGCCGAATACTTTCACAAGGCACTGTATATAGGGGCTGAATACTTTCACAAGGCGCTGTATATAGGGGGCCGAATACTTTCACAAGGCGCTGTATATAGGGGGCCGAATGCTTTCACAAGGCACTGTATATAGGGGCCGAATACTTTCACAAGGCACTGTATATAGGGGGCTGAATACTTTCACAAGGCACTGTATATAGGGGGCCGAATACTTTCACAAGGCACTGTATATAGGGGGCTGAATACTTTCACAAGGCCTGTATATAGGGGGCCGAATACTTTCACAAGGCCTGTATATAGGGGGCCGAATACTTTCACAAGGCACTGTATATAGGGGCCGAATACTTTCACAAGGCACTGTATATAGGGGGCTGAATACTTTCACAAGGCACTGTATATAGGGGCCGAATACTTTCACAAGGCACTGTATATAGGGGGCTGAATACTTTCACAAGGCGCTGTATATAGGGGGCCGAATACTTTCACAAGGCACTGTATATAGGGGGCTGAATACTTTCACAAGGCACTGTAAATGAATAAATGTTATTATTATATATTATTTCCTTGTCTGTTATACTATATAAACTGATTGCATGTGCTAATAAAGGAGAAGTCCATAACACATCATACCAGGCTGTGCTATGATTTCCTGAGCACTCATAAAACAAATTTTGGAGTTCAACTGTCATAGAAGGGGTGTATATCACTCACACATATACGGATATTGAGAGCTATAGACGTCAATCAAAACATTTTCTTTTCCTATCGCCAATGGACTTGCCAAGTGGCTTTGCCGGGAGATAATTGTAGGGTGGTGTCAGACGTGAGCACCTCTAATCTGCTTAATGAAGACAGGCCGACCACAGCGGACAATTGTGGTGCCCACTGGTCAGTGCGCCACCGTAGGTGTACTGCACCCATAACAGAGTGTGCAGTATTTGTCATTGGGGAGTGTAACGTCAACCTGCGTTCACACACTCTAGAGCAGGGGACTACAGGGTTAAATCCTCTGCTAAGAGACCCAGTCCCAGTGGGAGGAGTGTCAGGCTAGAGCAGCGTAAGAGCGGGAAGCAGAGAGGCAGAATGTCTGTGGAGAGAGACAAAGAAGGCCCTTCAGGGGATACCACAGGGAGGGCGCCAAGAAGGAGCAGGCGACCCAGACAGAAGGAGGAGACCCAGTGCCGGACCTTCTACAGTCCCGGGGAATCCTGGTCCACAACGGAGAACCTGGCTCCCGGCGCGGTGCAGAAGTCTATCCCTGAGCCGTCAACACCGGTAGGTCGTGGGTCTATCTAATAGCCCCGACTTCCCCATCCACAACGTGCAGCCCCACCAGGATCACTAAACAGGGTCGAGCCCTTAGAGAGAAGAAGGGTACCTTATAGCACCCAACGGCCTGGTAGAGAAGCGGCTGTGCAGGGACAGTGCAGGGAAGTAAGAGGCGCAAGGAAAGTAACAGGACAGTGAGGGAAAGCGAAGGTCTCTCTGGAGCCTCAAAGAGACGTTATCCTCCTCAGTGACTACCCGGCACAGCTGACCCGCAAAGACTGTATAACTGTGAACCGGATCTGTGCACTTTTACAAGTAAACCCCCATACAGAGTCCATAAGCCTCCAGTGTCTTATTCCAGCAAGCTACCTCACCGAGCTGCCACACAACAACCACACAGCAGCTACACTGCCCCGGGGATCCCGCTCCACCTGCAGGGAGCCGAACCATCTAGCTGCATTACCACCATTCCCGGGGTCTGACAGTGGCGCTGGTGAGCATCACGACGGTGGTGTCACGAGACTTTTATTCTTTTTATTCCCATTTTATTTTATTTACAATTGACTACCAGGGCTACGGGTCCAGGCGGGCCACCAGTGACATCCCCCAACTCCATGCCCGGTTCCGAGTTCCCATAGACCCCTGGGTGAATCACAATCCTTTAAGTGGCAGCACCTTTGTGAACCCCTCCTTATAATATTTAGCCTCTCCTGGTGACTGAGGTTTAATGATATCACCATCCGCTGCTGTCTACCATCAAAGTCTATTGTCTCGCCACTAGATCCTGCTGAGACTTTACTAGATGGATTCTGTAACAACCGACTGTTTTCCAGATATCAGGATCAAGTGTTCTAAGTATTTGCAGAAAACACATGCAAGCAACATTCGCCATCTGCTGGTCAAGAAGAACAACCAGGAACCAAGAAACAACATACAGTGTTGGCCAAAAGTATTGACACCCCTGCAATTCTGTCAGATAATACTCAGTTTCTTCCTGAAAATGATTGCAATCACAAATTCTTTGGTATTATTATCTTCATTTAATTTGTCTTCAATGAAAAAAACACAAAAAGAATTGTCCTAAAGCCAAATTGATATTGTTCCACACCAAACATAAAAAGGGGGTGGACAAAAGTATTGGCACTGTTAGAAAAATCATGTGATGCTTCTCTAATTTGTGTAATTAACAGCACTGTAACTTACCTGTGGCACCTAACAGGTGTTGGCTATAACTAAATCACACTTGCAGCCAGTTGACATGGATTAAAGTTGACTCAACCTCTGTCCTGTGTCCTTGTGTGTATCACATTGAGCATGAAAAGAAAGAAGAGCAAAGAACTGTCTGAGGACTTGAGAAACCAAATTGTGAGGAAGCATGAGCAATCTCAAGGCTACAAGTCCATCTCCAAAGACCTGAATGTTTCTGTGTCTACTGTGCGCAGTGTCATCAAGAAGTTTAAAGCCCATGGCACTGTGGCTAACCTCCCTAGATGTGGACGGAAAAGAAAAATTGACAAGAGATTTCAACGCAAGATTGTGTGGATGGTGGATAAAGAACCTCGACTAACATCCAAACAAGTTCAAGCTACCCTGCAGTCCGAGGGTACAACAGTGTCAACCCGTACTATCCGTCGGCGTCTGAATGAAAAGGGACTGTATGGTAGGAGACCCAGGAAGACCCCACTTCTTACCCCGAGACATAAAAAAGCCAGGCTGGAGTTTGCCACAACTTACCTAGAAAGCCTAAAACGTTTTGGAACGTAATGCAATAATAAATGTGGTATATAGAAATGAGCGCTAGGGATAACGGAACAAGCCGAACGCTTTTGTAGACATTACCTATAAGTTTATTACGATAAACACAGTACAGGTCCTTCTCCCACAACGCGTTTCGACGCTACATGCGTCTTTCTCAAGTTTCTCCACTTGAGAAAGACGCATGTACGTCGAAACGCGTTGTGGAGAAGACTGTACTGTGTTTAATCGTAATAAACTTATAGTAATCTACAAAAGCGTTCGGCTTGTTCCTGTATCCCTAGCGCTCATTTCATATACCACATTTATTATTGCATACGTTCCTTCTCCTTCTGGAGAGTGGTGCGAGCAGCTCTGGAGAGGACCTTGCTGAAGAAAACAAAAACCTGGCCCCTGCACAATGCACGGACGGTGCACGGTAGAGAACTGAGCACAGACCTGGTGCAAAAGGGAGACAGGCATAGATGAGACAGGGATCCTGCATAAAAAATCTCACCTACTTGCGGTTAATCTAGTTGTGTAGAGGGCACAACCAACTTAGGTGAGTGAAACGTACAGTGTAACGGAATTTATACCCCTAAAATTTGCAGTGTGGCGCAAACATCTATTTTGATTTTTGCATGTTTTAAAACGTTTTGGAAGAATGTTCTCTGGTCAGATGAGACAAAAGTAGAGCTTTATGGGCAAAGGCATCAACATAGAGTTTACAGGAGAAAAAAAGAGGCATTCAAAGAAAAGAACACGGTCCCTACAGTCAAACATGGCGGAGGTTCCCTGATATTTTGGGGTTGCTTTGCTGCCTCTGGCACTGGACTGCTTGACCGTGTGCATGGCGTTATGAAGTCTGAAGACTACCAACACATTTGCAGCATAATGTAGGCCCAGTGTGAGAAAGCTGGGTCTCCCTCAGAGGTCATGGGTCTTCCAGCAGGACAATGACCCAAAACACACTTCAAAAAGCACTAGAAAATGGTTTGAGAGAAAGCACTGGAGACTTCTAAGGTGGCAGCAATGAGTCCAGACCTGAATCCCATAGATCACCTGTGGAGAGATCTAAAAATGGCAGTTTGGAGAAGGCACCCTTCAAATATCAGGGACCTGGAGCAGTTTGCCAAAGAAGAATGGTCTAAAATTCCAGCAGAGCATTGTAAGAAACTCATTGATGGTTACCGGAAGCGGTTGATCGCAGATATTTTGGCTAAAGGTTGTGCAAGCAAGTATTAGGCTGAAGGTGCCAATACTTTTTTCTGGCCCATTTTTGGAGTTTTGTGTGAAATTATCAATGTTTTGCTTTTTGCTTCATTCTCTTTTGTGTTTTTTCATTGAAGACAAATTAAATGAAGATAATAATACCAAAGAATTTGTGATTGCAATCATTTTCAGGAAGAAACTGAGTATTATCTGACAGAATTGCAGGGTGTCAATACTTTTGGCCAACACTGTAGGTGTTTCCTTGAGAGAAGAGTCCTCAGGAGACGCGGGCAGGAGACGACCTTTAGGAGACAATTTTAGTTCAATTTATTTTAATAAAGCAAAACAAACATTTTAATGGAATAATAACAGCCCACTTATGTATAATGTCATCCCCTCCCCGGATAATGTTCTGTGGTTTCAACATTTTCAGGACATTCCTCAACTTGTCATTTATTTCCTCTTCACTTTTATCTAATTTTAGAGATAAGTATCATATGAATCATTGTCCCTAACGGCCACGTGAAGCCGCACGTGATGGTGGAGATTTGTAGAAGACAAATTCGGACCTTAAAAATAAAAGTGTAGGGTTTGGTGCTGATTATCAGAACCATGGAGGTGCGGGGATGTTCCAGGTTCCTCTAATAACACATTTACACCTATCCGATAATTGTGTAGGTGCTGAGGAGGAGACGCTCCTTATGTACCGGAAGCACCATGTGCCGGATCTCTGCCATAAAGTCTGCCGACGAGGAACAGAAATTCCATTAAGTGTCAGCCATGAGGAGGCCGCACATCCATGGTCACTCGCCTGGAGGAGGCAAATGTGACAATCTCTGATGTATGTGGGGACAAAGGACAACTATTTACATAGGAGATCGACCTCAACATTGGCAAGGACAAGCAATGCCCCAGTGAGAGGGGCCAGAATACAACAAAGCCCCCAGGTAAGAGGGTGCAGGAATGCAACAAAGCCCCCAGGTAAGAGGGTGCAGGAATGCAACAAAGCCCCCAGGAGGGAGGGCACCAGCAATGAACGAATCACTCCTTCCCTCCGCAAGAAAACACCAGCACTGAAGTCCCCCCGCCGCGGTGCAAGGGCCCCAGAAAAGACCTGCAAGCAAACATCACCATCTGCTGATGAGTAATATCAACTAGGAACCAAGTAACAACATAGGTGTTTCCTCAGAGAAGAGTTTGCAGGAGACGCCGGGGCAGGAGACGACTTTACTAGATGGATTTTGCAACGAATGTATCCGGTAAATCAAGATCAGTGACCTAAGTGTTTGGGGTCTAAATATTGTAGTTTTAGACCATTTTTTTTTAATAAAGCAAAATGGAATAAAAACAATCCACTGATTAATGTTCTTTGCTTTGTACATTTTTAGGACATTCCTCAACTTGTCATTTTTTTATTACTTTTTATCTAATTTTAGAGATCAGATCACATCATATGAATCACGGCCCCTAACGGCCGCATGAAGCCGCACGTGATGGTGGAGATTTCTGGAAGCCAAAGTCGGGTTTGAACAATAAAAGCATAGAGTTTGGGGTCTATTATCAGAACCGTGGAGGTGCGGGATGTTCCAGGTTCCTCTAATGTAACATTTACATGTATCTGATAATTGTGTGGGTGTAGAGGAGGAGAAGCTCCTTATGTCCCGGCAGCACCATGTGCCGGCTCTGTGCCATAACGTCTCTATCTGCCCAAGAGGAACAGAAATTCCATATAGGAGTCGGCACATCCATGGTCACTCGCCATTTTATTCTGTGGATGATGTGAACGTGACACATGGGGGACAACTATTTAGGAGATCGACCTGAGCATTGGTAAGGACAAGCAATGAGAGGGCGCCAGAATGCAACAAAGCCCCCCGGGCGAGAGAGTTCCAGAATTCAACAAAGTGCAACAAACCCCCAAAGGCAAGAGGGTGCAATAAAACAACAAAGCCCCCCCAGGCAAGAGGGCGCCAGAAATCAACGAATCCCCCCAACAAGAAGGCACCAGAAATAAACAAAGCCCCCCAAATCAGAAGGCACCAGAAAGCAACAAAGCCCCCCAAGCAAGAGGGCACCTGAAATAAACAAAGCCCCACAAATCAGAGGGCACCAGAAAGCAACAAAGCCCCCCAACAAGAAGGCACCAGAAATAAACAAAGCCTCCCAGGCGACAGGACACCTGAAAGCAACAAAGTCCCTGAGGCGAGAGGGCTCCAAAATGTAACGAGGCCCTTATGCGAGAGGATGCCAGAATGCAACAAAGCCCCCCAGGTGAGAGGGCACCAGAAAGCAACAAAGTGCCCGAGGCGAGAGGGCGCCAGAAAGCAACAAACCCCACCAGGCGAGAGGGCACCTGAAAGCAACAAAGTCCCCGAGGTGAGAGGGTGCCAGAATATAACAAGGCCCCCATGCGAGAGGGCGCCAGAATATAACAAGGCCCCCATGCGAGAGGATGCCAGAATGCAACAAAGCCCCCCAGGCAAGAGGGCACGAAAAATCAACAAAACCCCCCAGGTAAAAGGGAGCAGAGAGCAACAAAGCTCCAGGAGAGAAAGCAGAAGAATGCAACAAAGCCCCCAATTGAGAGGGCACCAGAGAGCAACAAACCCCCCAGGCGAAAGGGCACCAGCAACAAACAAATCACACCCCCCCCTTTCCCGGCAAGAAAACACCAGCACAGAAGCCCCCTGGTGCAAGGGCTGCAAAAAGCAACTACAAATAAACATCGCCATCTGCTGGTCAAGAAGAACAACCAGGAACCAAGTAACAAGGTAAGTGTTTCCTTGAGAGAAGAGTTTGCAGGAGACGCCGGGGCAGGAGATGACTTTACTAGATGGATTTTGTAACGAATGTGTCCAGAAATCAGGATCAGTGACCTAAGTGTTTTGGGCCAAAATATTGGAGTTTTAGCCCATTTTTTTGCAAATAAAGCAAAACAAACATTTTAATGAAATACAAACAGCCACTTATATATAATGTCACCCCTCCACTGATTAATGTTCTGTGGTTTGTACAGTTTTAGGACATTCCTCAACTTGTCATTTTTTATTTCTTCTTCACATTTTATCTAATTTTAGAGATCAGATCACATCATATGAATCACGGCCCCTAACGGCCGCATGAAGCCGCACGTGATGGTGGAGATTTCTGGAAGCCAAAGTTGGGACTGGAAAATAAAAGCGCAGAATTTGGGGTCTATTATCAGAACCAAGGAGGTGCGGAGATGTTCCAGGTTCCTCTAATGTAACATTCACACATATCCAATAATTGTGTGGGTGCAGAGGAGGAGACGCTCCTTATGTCCCGGCAGCACCATGTGCCGGCTCTCTGCCATACAATCTCCATCTGCCCAAGACGAAACATAAATTCAATACATCTTGCACCGCATACAGCAGAGAGGAGGCCGCACATCTATGGTCACTCACCATTGTATTCCATGGACGAGGCGACCGTGATAATCTCTGATGAATGTGGAGACACAGGCCATCATTTAGGAGATCAACCCGAGCAGTCTAACAATTATGAAATATATGGCAAAGTACAAAAAGCAGTTAGTGAATGCACATAGGACACCAATGTACTGTACTCTGGGGTCATAAGTGCAAGCAAGGACAAGTAATATTGCCAGTGATAGTGTGGCGCCCGCATGGTCAGGCGTCACAGAGGGGTATTGCACCTGTAAAAGAGGTGCAATTGCCCCAGCTGCAGGTGGACCCTAAGTTGGTGGGTGACCCATTCCCAGCACTCCCACATTAGTTGAGCGGTGGGAGGTTACCCGGGAGTGAGATATATTCACCTCTAGGGGGAACAAGGAGGTCATTGGCTAATTGGAACAGGTAGAAGGTTCACCGGCTCGGTTTCAAGACCGATCCGGAGGGAGAAGAAGGGATCTTGAGGAGGTCCTGGAAGAGAGCGCCCGACGCGAGAAGTCCAGACCCTAGAGAGAAAAGGAGATCCCCAGAAGTGGAGCGACCATACTCAGGGGATACTCCAGTCCACCACAGGAACGCCGGGCCGAAGATCCGGCCAGAGTTCATCTTTGCAGTTGGCAACGGCTGCTGTGGCTTGTTTATCAGCCGCAGCACCCTGCCAGACGGAGCGGTCTGCCTGCTTCCTCACCACAAGGGAGAGGACCCCCGGTACTACTTACACGGAGTTACTGGGTATAGGCCCATCCTAGGAGGGGAAGAAAGGACACAAGTTCGTCAACGGTGGTACACCACGGGTTCTACCATATCACCTGGGATCCATTTGCAGCCACCTGTAGAGCTACCTGTTATTATAACATCTTGCTGAACTGTGAACTTTGTGTGATGCTGCTACAAGTTGACAGTAAAGTACAGGGGAAAGTGACTTTGCCTGTGTGTGTTTTCCTACATCAACCTGTTCCCTTCCAGGAACGATGCCCCGGAGGACCAGCTCTACCTGTAGGGAGCTTTGCCAACTTAGCCGCGCTACCATCCATTTTCGGCAGACTGTGGCTGCGCTGGTGACTCATCACCATGTACTACAGGTGGCGTCACATGACAAACTCTCTTCTCCTGTAAATACACCCTTTTTGAAGTGTCACCCAGGCCACGGGATCAGGCACTGCCACCCGTGACATCCCTAAATGACCACCGAGCCTGGTA
Source organism: Allobates femoralis (assembly GCA_033576535.1). Taxonomy (NCBI): domain Eukaryota; kingdom Metazoa; phylum Chordata; class Amphibia; order Anura; family Aromobatidae; genus Allobates; species Allobates femoralis. Next base: position 23,977,486 of record JARQOC010000006.1, read on the forward strand.
CCTGAGTACCCTGGGGCCTGGGGCTCGACAATAGGGCACCAGAATGCAACAAAATCCCCAATCAAGAGGGTGGTAGAAATCTGCAAAGCCCCAGGAGAGAAAGCACAAGAAAGTAACAAAGCCTCCAGACAAGGTGGTGCCAGAAAGCAGCAAAACAACCAGGTGAGAGGGTGGCAGAATGCAACAAACTCCCCCCAGGTGAGAGGGAACCAGAAAGTAACAAAGCCACCCGGTGAGAGGGCACCAGAGAGCAACAAAGCCACCAGGTGAGAGGGCACCAGAGAGCAACAAAGCCACCAGGTGAGAGGGCACCAGAGAGCAACAAAGCCACCAGGTGAGAGGGCACCAGAGAGCAACAAAGCCCAGTAGAGGCACAGAGACACAAAGCCGGTGAGAGGGCACCAGAGAGCAACAAAGCCACCAGGTGAGAGGGCACCAGAGAGCAACAAAGCCACCAGGTGAGAGGGCACCAGAGAGCAACAAAGCCACCAGGTGAGAGGGCACCAGAGAGCAACAAAGCCACCAGGTGAGAGGGCACCAGAGAGCAACAAAGCCACCAGGTGAGAGGGCACCAGAGAGCAACAAAGCCACAGGTGAAGGGCACCATAGAGCAACAAAGCACCAGGTGAGAGGGCACCAGAGAGCAACAAAGTCCCCTAGCTGAGAGGGCACTAGAGAGCAACAAATCCACCAGGTGAGAGGGCACCAGAGAGCAACAAAGCCACCAGGTGAGAGGGCACCAGAGAGCAACAAAGTCCCCTAGCTGAGAGGGCACTAGAGAGCAACAAATCCACCAGGTGAGAGGGCACCAGAGAGCAACAAAGCCACCAGGTGAGAGGGCACCAGAGAGCAACAAAGTCCCCTAGCTGAGAGGGCACTAGAGAGCAACAAATCCACCAGGTGAGATGGTGGCAGAATACAATAAAACCCTCAGGTGAGAGGGCACCAGAGAGCAACAAAGCTCATTTGAGAGGGCTCTAGAATACAAGAAAGCACTCCCCCCCCCGGGCAAGAGGGAAACAGAGAGCAACAAAGCCTGTTGGTGATAGGGCAAGAGTCAGCAACAAAGCCCCCCAAGTGAGAGTGCACAACAAAGAAACAAAACCCACCAGGCAAGCAGGCACCAGGAAGCAATAAAGTCCCCCAGGTAAGAGGGCAAACAAAAGCAACAAAGCCCCCCAGACAAGAGAGTGCCAAAATGCAACAAAGCCTACCAGGCAAGAGGGCACCTGAAATCAACAAAGTCCTCTGGACGAGAAGAACAACCAGGAGCCAAGTAACAAAATAGGTGTTTCCTTGAGGGAAGAGTTTGGAGGAGCAGGTGACACCTGTGGCGCCATTACAAAATATAAAAGGCTGGGACACAGGAGGAATTAAGGAATTGGCACCAAGACTTGGAAGGAATCAGACGTGTGAGCAGCAGAACAAGCCTGTAACCGTCATTGCCGAAGATGTACCTGTGAATGATCAGATCCCTTAGAAAACTGAACACCGACCCCTGAAAGGAACTCGAAGACCAAAGACCAAACACAACTGAAGACCAAAGACTAAAGACTGAACATGACTGAAGACCAGAGACTAAAGACCGAACATGACTGAGACAAAGACTAAAGACTGAACATGACTGAAGACCAAAGACTAAAGACCGAACATGACTGAAGACCAAAGACTAAAGACTGAACATGACTGAAGACCAAAGACTAAAGACCGAACATGACTGAATACCAGAGACTAAAGACCGAACATGACTGAACACTGAAGACCGAACACGACTGAAGACCAGAGACTAAAGACCGAACATGACTGAAGACCAAAGACTAAAGACTGAACATGACTGAACACTGAAGACCGAACACGACTGAAGCCCAGAGACTAAAGACCAAACACAACTGAAGACCAAAGACTAAAGACTGAACATGACTGAAGACCAAAGACTAAAGACCGAACATGACTGAACACTGAAGACCGAACACGACTGAAGACCAAAGACTAAAGACTGAACATGACTGAAGACCAAAGACTAAAGACCGAACATGACTGAAGACCAAAGACTAAAGACTGAACATGACTGAAGACCAGAGACTAAAGACTGAACACGACTGAAGACCAAAGACTAAAGACTGAACATGACTGAAGACCAAAGACTAAAGACCGAACATGACTGAAGACCAAAGACTAAAGACTGAACATGACTGAAGACCAAAGACTAAAGACCGAACATGACTGAAGACCAAAGACTAAAGACTGAACATGACTGAACACTGAAGACCGAACACGACTGGAGACCAGAGACTAAAGACCGAACATGACTGAACACTGAAGACCGAACACGACTGAACAACGCCTCCTGAAGAAGAATGAGTTGGGCTATTGCTTCCTGCCCAGACGCACAGTATCTGTGGCGCCCCTGCGTCCAGGAGGCCACAAAGGGAACTGCAGCCAGGCAGGTAGGCAAGACAGTTGAACCACAACACCTTCACAGCCCACACAACCCACGTAGCAGTAGAGAGCAGCACCAAACCCGGAGCCTGGGAACTCTAGGCAGGCGAGTGGTGGTGGGTTTAGAGACAGTGGGTGGGCCAACACGTAAGTCAGATGACAGAGAGTAGATATAGAGAAGGGGGAGGAGAAATGAGTCAGTAGGCCGGTGTAGGCTGAGCAGTAAAGACAGAAGCACATGTCCTGGAAGAGTGGGGTGTAAGGAGCGCAGAATCTGGAGAGCCAGTGCGAGCCAATGAGAGAAAAGCCTATCCGGAGCCAGCACCCCAGGAGTGTGAGGGAAGAGAGGACCAGTAATACTGGGTCCTAGAACCACGGCTGAGATGGCAGACTGCAGGCGGAGTAGCCCTCCTATTGAACCCGAAGACACGGTTAGAAGGAGCCTGGTAGAGCCTCACCATTGAGGACTATTGGAGGCTAGGCTGAGAGTAAAGTGTCGGCTCTAGAGGGGACCGCAGATTTACCCGGCATCCCCAGACAACCGACGGGGGACCTCAGCTACACGTTAGGGTCCCTACCCCAAAGAACAGGCAGTTCAGTGACAACCCGGAGGACCCACAGGGGCCCGAGTCACCACCATACTGTCCGGAGACGCACAACAAGTAAGAGAGAGAGAGAGAATCCAAGCCTGGAAAGGACAGAGAGACAGAGTGAGGGGTCATAGAAGGAGCAACCTGGCTGCAGAGAGTAAAGGAACCCGGAAGGGAGAGCGTGCCCGTGTAAAGAGTGTAAATTGTGAACTGTACTGGAACTGTAACTAAGAAAGAACTTTGAGAAGTAAACACGGTGAACCCTGACTCTGACTCCATCGTATGTTTCTGCCTGCATATGATTCCCTCACACAGGTCTGCAGAAGACCTCCTCCTGGAGAGCCACAGCTTGTCAGCTCCAACACTGAAAGGAGGATTCCTGCAGCATCTGGACACTAAGTGCACTGCACCCAGCACAGGCCTGCACCATACCCTACACAATAGACTTAACCATTACTGCCCCGGGGAACTCAGTTCTGCCCACAGAGAACTATTCCATCTTAGCTGCCATTACATCATCCCCGGAGGTTCTGTGCAGCGGTGGCCCCATTACTGGCCACACACTGTGGGTGGCGTCACGACTGATATTATGCCCTGTAAATATTCCCTTTTCACTGTCAGGCCAGGGACACGGTCCGGCCAAGGACCACCCGTGACATCCCCGGTAGCAGACCCGGTCCGGTACCGAGTATCCCGTCCCAATTGGCTCGACATATCCAGTGAGTAGCGCTATCCACTAACATTGGACTTGCGGTTTAGCAGGTTGTACTATAATCCCGTTAGAGCCTGTGGGTTGATAGATTTAATATTTAGATAAATGGGATTGTGACTAAAGCCGGGGCCACACTGACGCTTCTCTGACAGAGAGACTGTGACTTCCTTAGTAATCTCCATTATTTAGTGTATATGTGAAACCAAGTATACAGATATTACATTTATAACTTGTATATCTCTGGCCGTGTGTTAATCTGTCTTCTTGTAATCACTTTTGCTGTTCTCTAAACATAACTGGTCACCGATACTCCTTTGTTTGTGTAAAAATACATTTGTGTTGTGAGTCACCGCTGAGTCGCCTTTACTGTGTTGTTACAGCCTCATAACTTGATTATACAATGAAGCCCCCTCCCTGACGAGAGAGTGCCAGTAACAAAGTCCCCCCCGGGTGAGAGGGGACCACAAGGTAACAAGGTCCCCCGGTAAGAAGCTGGCAATGAACCAACTCCCACTCCACCTGGGCAAAAGAGCGCAAGTGACCCGCCCAGGGGTCTATGGGCTCTGGTATCCGTGCGTTTACTGTGTGGGGATGTCACTGGTGGCCTGCCTGGACCCGGACCCTGGGGTCACTGGCAAAAATTAGGAAAAAGAAAAGAAAAGAAAATACAGTCTCGTGACGCCACCTGCAGTTCCTGGTGATCTCACCAGCGCTGCTGTCAGACCGCTGGGGACAGTGGTGTTGCAGCCAGTTGATAATGCTCCCTGCAGGTGGATCGGGATCCCCGGGGCAGTGTAGCTGCTGTGCTGGTTCTCGTGGTAGTAGCTCTGTGGATTAGCTTAATAGAATAAGACACCAGATCGCTTTCTGGCTCTGTACAGTACTTTACTGGCAACAGTTCTTAGCAGTTCAGGTACACAGTTACGCAGTCTTTGCGGGTAGCCTGCCGGGTAGTCACCAGGGAGAGTAAAGTCTCTTTGAGGCTCATAGGGTGTTCCTTCCTTAGTACCTTCGCTGTCCTCTGTGTCCCGCTTGCGCCTCCTTACTATGTTTGTGCTGTCCTGCACAACCCACTCGGCTACCAGGCCCGTCTGGTGCTATGAGGTACCCTTCTTCTCTTCTAAGGGGTTCAACCCAGTTTAGTGATCTTGGTGGGGCTGCACGTTCTGGACGGGGGAGTCGGGGCTATTAGATAGACCCACGACCTACCGATGTTGGCGGCTCAGGGATAGACTCCTGCACCGCGACTCGGAGCCGGTTCTCTGTTGTGGACTAGGATTCCCCCGGACTGTCGATAAGGTCCGGCACTTCTGTCTGGGTCGCCACTCCTTTTCGGACGCCCTCCCTGTGGTGTCCCTCTAGGACCTGTCCTTGCTTCGTCCCTCAGACTACTCTCCGACGACTCCTCTCCGACCGACTAACTGTCTGTGTGGTTCCCGCTCCTTCTACCCTAACGCTCCTCCCACCGGGACCGTTTACCCTGGTAACGGCCAATTGGTCCCCTATGTTAGGTGTACGGATGCTGGGATAAGAGCCTCAGGTTAACTGTACACTCCCCAATGAAAGGAATACGGCACACTCAATTATGGGTGCAGTTCCCCTACTGTGGCGCACTGACCAGTGGGGCGCCACACAAGCAGCAAAGCCTCTGCTGCTAAAAAGCAACGAAGACTACCACCCTGCCATAATCAGACGGTGTCATCTACGAAAAGCGCCTGCGAGGAAACCTCCTGGCATGAAGGTGCCAGAAAGCAACAAAATACTAACTCCCCGCTATGACGAGAGGGTATCACCAATGAAGAGCACCAGCAAGGAAACCTCCTGCTGTGAAGGTGTCAGAAAAAAGGAAGACTACTTCCCTGCCATGACGAGCGCCAGTAAGAAAGCCCCGGCCCTGAAATGAAGGTGCCAGAAAGCAACGAAAACTACCCCCTTTCCACGACGAAAGGGTATCACCAATGAAGAGTACCAGCAAGGAAGTTCCTTGGCATGAAGGTGCCATAAAGTAACAAAGCCTACCTCCCTACCAAGACAAGAGGGTGTCATCAACAAAGAGCGCTGGCAAGGAAGCCCCCTGGCATGAAGGTGCCAGAAAGCAACGAAGACTACTGACCGGCCCCGATGAGAAGGTGTTGTGGCGCCCCTGCAGATCCAGTCACCACAGAGTTACTGCACCCCAGCCAGAGGTGTAGTACCCCACTCTCGGATAAGGAGGGGACACTGACCGGTATCCAGACACCCAGGCCAACACTACACCACGCCAGGTCAGGGTTAGGGTGAGATTACTCCCAAGGGAGAGCACAGTCCCTGATCCTGTCTGGAGGCGAGGAACCAAGGTAGAAGGGATGGGTGGAGTACAGAGTTTAGGGGAGCACCCAGGAGGGAGTGAAGTCAGGGAGGACGCACGTTAGTGACGTAGAATATGTGATAGAGAGTATGATAGGACGAGTAGAAACATCTAAAAGACAGTTGGTGGGTGATCAGGTATTCCAGGTATATTCAGAATACATTGCACATGAAGAATATTTGGCCATTATATGACTCATATCCTACATTTTTCAGCAGTTTTCCTCTTTGCAGGCTTTAGGTTTCAGTTGTCTCTGAGCTGGTGGGAGGAAACTAGCTATTGTGATGTCTCCCATACACAGCACACACAGACATGAGGGATTCCTGCTCTCCTGTTGATATAGTGTTTCCCCGAAAATAAGATATATCAAACCTTATATTTTTTAAGCATTCCCGCCTAACAGGGCATGCAGCTGTGATTCTGGGTATTTACCGTACTGGCCGCCCGCCAGCTGCCGTATTTATTCCGACACTGCTCTGAGCTCTCTCTGCTGCCGTACATGTACGGGAAGGGGCCGTCCATTCAGAATCCAGCAAACGCCGGCGTCCCATTGGCATGTCGGCTTTTCGTACATCTATGGCACCTGAGAGAGCTCAGAGCGGCGCCTGGCGGCCCTCAATACATGCAGCAGTGGATCGGTGAGAGAGAGTGTGAGTGTGTGAGAGTGAGTGTTTCTTTCTGCAGGTACCTTAATGGGGATATTGGGGGCTGCAAGGGGATGATGGGGATATTGGGGGTTGCATGAGGATGATGGGGATATTGGGGGTTGCATGGGGATATTGGGAGCTGCAATGGAATGATGGGGATATTGGGGGCTTCAAGGAGATGATGGAGATATTGGGGGCTGCATGGGGATATTGGGAGCTGCAAGGGAAGATGGGGGTATTGGGGGCTGCATGGTGATATTGGGGGCTGCAAGGGGATGATGGGGATATTGGAGGCTGCATAGGGATATTGGGTGCTGCAAGGGGATGATGGGGATATTGGAGGCTGAAAAGGGATATTGGGAGCTGCAAGGGGATGATGGGGGCATTGGGGGCTGCATGGTGATATTGGGGGCTGCAAGGGGATGATGGGGATATTGGAGGCTGCATAGGGATATTGGGTGCTGCAAGGGGATGATGGGGATATTAGAGGCTACATAGGGATATTGGGTGCTGCAAGGGGATGATGGGGATATTGGAGGCTGCATAGGGATATTGGGTGCTGCAAGGGGATGATGGGGATATTGGAGGCTGCATAGGGATATTGGGTGCTGCAAGGGGATGATGGGGATATTGGAGGCTGCAAAGGGATATTGGGAGCTGCAAGGGGATGATGGGGGCATTGGGGGCTGCATGGTGATATTGGGGGCTGCAAGGGGATGATGGGGATATTGGAGGCTGCAGAGGGATATTGGGTGCTGCAAGGGGATGATGGGGATATTGGGGGCTTCAAGGAGATGATGGAGATATTGGGGGCTGCATGGGGATATTGGGAGCTGCAAGGGGAAGATGGGGGTATTGGGGGCTGCATGGTGATATTGGGGGCTGCAAGGGGATGATGGGGATATTGGAGGCTGCATAGGGATATTGGGTGCTGCAAGGGGATGATGGGGATATTAGAGGCTACATAGGGATATTGGGTGCTGCAAGGGGATGATGGGGATATTGGAGGCTGCATAGGGATATTGGGTGCTGCAAGGGGATGATGGGGATATTGGAGGCTGCATAGGGATATTGGGTGCTGCAAGGGGATGATGGGGATATTGGAGGCTGCAAAGGGATATTGGGTGCTGCAAGGGGATGATGGGGATATGTGGGGTTGCAAGGGGATGATGGGGATATTGGGGGCTGCATGGGGATATTGGGGGCTGCATGGGGATGATGGGGATCATGGAAACATATCCCTTGAAAATAAGACATAGCGCATCTTTTGGAGCAAAAATTAATATACTGTCTTATTTTCGGGGAAACATGTAGCAGATGTTCAGATTATACAGCAGTACTGAGCATTGTAGATGTGAATCCAGCTCTGGAGCAACATAAAACAGATACTAGAAGGCTCAGCAGCTATCTGTGTGTGTCTGCACCTCTCTCCTACTCTTCTCCTCCCTGTTCTTCATAGACATGGAGACAGCTGTAAATTGGTCCCTCAGTGAGATGGCAATTCACCTGGTCTTGAGCAGGATGGCTTTTGGCAGTCCTTGACAGTGAATGAGGAGTTCAGGAGAAGTGTCTCATAAGTGGAGAAAGAAACATGTTATTAGATAAATAAAGAGAATTTTGTTTACGTACCGTAAATTCTTTTTTCTTTAATCATCAATGGGAGACCCAGACAATGGGGTTTAGGGCACTGCCCTCCGGAGGTCACACTAGGTACTACAAGTTTGTAGACACCGCCTCCTCCGCTTATAAACCCCTACCGCAGGGAACATCCTCAGTTTGGTCTACAAGCTGCGAGGAGGAAATAAACCACACCCGAAACATCGGGAAGAATGCCGTACACAAAAACGGCTCAACAACCCGGCAAACACTGTCTCAACAGAGAACAGAGCGAATGCAAAACATGCAAAGGAACAACTGGGTGGGTGCTGGGTCTCCCATTGATGATTAAAGAAAAAAGAATTTACGGTACGTAAACAAAATTCTCTTTTTTCTGGTCATCATAATGGGAGACCCAGACAATGGGGATGTCCTAAAGCAATACCCCAGGGCGGGAAGAGTTCCTCAACAAGACGGAAAACACATGGTTCCCTTTAAAGGTGGGCAACCGCCGCCTGGAGAACCCGCCTGCCCAAACTCGCATCCGCAGAGGCATGGGCATGCACCATATAGTGCTTAGAAAAAGTGTGCAGGCTGGACCAAGTGGCCGCCTGACACACCTGTAGAGCAGACGCTCTATGTCGCAAGGCCCAGGAGGCACCTACCGCTCTAGTAGAGTGTGCCTTCAAACCCACCGGGAGAGGCAAACCAGAAGACCGGTATGCCTCCTGAATGGGAGCCTTGATCCATCTGGCCAAGGTCGACTTCGAAGCCGCGGACCCCTTACAGCGACCCATCGTGAGGACAAATAAGGAATCCGAACTCCTAAAGGAGGCGGTCCTGGACACATAAATGCGTACAGCCCTCACGAGATCCAGAGTATGGAGGTCGCGCTCAACCTGATGAACGGGAGCGGGGCAAAATGATGGGAGAACAATCTCCTGGTTTAGGTGAAACGTTGAAACCACCTTCGGCAAGAATTCTGGCCGTGGGCGCAACACCACCTTGTCTTGGTGAACCACCAGAAAGGGTGACTTGCACGAAAGTGCAGCCAATTCTGAGACCCTTCTCAGGGACGTAATTGCCACCAGAAAGACCACTTTCTGGGACAGACGAGAGAGAGAGATGTCTCTCAGTGGCTCAAACGGCGGTTTCTGCAGAGCCGCCAGGACCATGTTGAGGTCCCAAGGGTCCAGAGGTCGCCTGTAAGGCGGAACCACCCGAGCTACCCCCTGCAGAAATTGGCGGACCTTCGGCAGGAGCGCCAAGCGCCTGTCAAACAGCACTGAAAGTGCTGACACTTGACCTTTCAGAGAGCCAAGGGATAACCCCAACTCCAACCCCGACTGTAGGAAAGCCAACAATGTCGGAATGGACAATGGCCACGGAGAGCGTCCACCAGAGGCACACCAGGAGAAAAAGATTTTCCACGTTCTGTGGTATATCTTCCTGGAGACAGGTTTCCTAGCCCTATTCATAGTGGCAACCACTGTAGGAGAGAATCCTCTGGACGTCAGCAGCCAGGCCTCAAGAGCCATGCAGTCAATCTGAGGGCCCTGGAATTGAGGTGGAAGAATGGGCCTTGCGCGAGTAGATCTGCGCGTTCTGGAAGAGCCCACGGTGTCCGCCTGACAGTTGCCACAGGTCCGGGTACCAGGACCTCCTGGGCCAATCTGGAGCCACTAGAATGGCTACTCTGCATTCCATCCTGATTTTCCACAGGACCCTGGGAATCAGAGCCAGAGGCGGGAACACATATGGCAGCTGGAAGCTGGACCAACTCAGGATCAGGGCATCCGCCCCCAGAGACTGAGGATCCCACGATCTTGCCATGTATTGGGGCACCTGATGATTCAGCCGTGAGGCCATCAGATCCACGTCCGGAGTGCCCCATCTGCCGCAGATGTCCCGGAAGACGTCTGGATGAAGAGACCACTCTCCGGCGTCCATGCCCTGTCGGCTCAGGTAGTCGGCCTCCCAGTTCTCGACCCCTGGGATGTGAACTGCGGAGATCAGGCAGCCGTTTTCCTCCACCCAGGCTAGAATGCGGTGGACTTCGGCGAGGGCCTGAGCACTTCTGGTCCCTCCCTGATGATTTATGTAGGCGACGGCCGTCGCATTGTCGGACTGCACCCGAATGGGGTGTCCTGACAGGAATTTCTGAAACGCCAGGAGCGCCAGATAGACCGCCTTGATCTCCAGCACGTTGATCTGCAATGCCGACTCCGACTGAGTCCAGAGGCCTTGAGCCCTGTGGTGCAAGAACACCGCACCCCAGCCCTTCAGACTGGCGTCTGTGGTCACCACTAACCATGACGGTTTTAGGAAGGACCGGCCTCGTGACAGGTGACGTGGCTGGAGCCACCACTGTAGGGAGTCCCTGGTCGGTTGTGACAGTGTCACCAGCCGATTCAGCGAGATCGTCCTCTTGTCTCATCTGTGAAGAATCTCCAGCTGGAGAGGACGGAGGCGAAACTGTGCGAACGGCACCGCCTCTATCGCCGCTACCATGCGTCCCACTAGTCTCATCAATACCCGTAGGGATGAGTGTGGTGACAGGAGGACTGCTTGTACTCCTGATTGGATCGCCATCTGTTTGACTCGTGGCAGAGACACCAGGGCTGAGGCTGTGTTGAAGTCCATGCCCAGATATGTCAAAGACTGGGTCGGAACTAGTGTTGACTTCTGAATATTGAGGAGCCAACCGAACTGTTCCAGAGACCGCATGGTCACATCCAGGCTCTCTTGACAGAGGTGTTCTGATGGCGCCCTGACCAGCAGGTCGTCTAAATAGGGAATGACGGCATGTCCCTGCATGTGCAGGAGAGCCATCATGGAAGCCATCACTTTTGTGAACACCCGCGGAGCCGAGGCTAGCCCGAATGGCAGTGCCACAAATTGGAAGTGTTCTTCCCCCACTGCGAATCGCAACCAGCGCTGATGAGCCGGTGCAATGGGTACGTGAAGGTAAGCGTCTCTGATATCTATGGACGCTAGGAAGTCTCCCTGTGACACAGCTGCGATCACGGAGCGCAGTGATTCCATACGGAACTTCCGAACCAACACGTGATGGTTGAACAACTTCAGGTCCAGTACTGGGCGGAAAGATCCGTCCTTCTTCGGGACAATAAAGAGGTTGGAGTAAAAACCCTGAACCTCTCTCCGGAAGGTACCGGGACCACCACTCCGTCTCTGCGGAGACCCTCCAACACCTGGTAAAAAGCCTGAGCTTTTTCTGGTGACGGGACCGACCGATGGAATCGGGATATCGGTTTTGACGTCAGCTCTATCCTGTAACCGCGCGAGATCACGTCTCGAACCCACTGATCTTGAACGTGAAGCAGCCACTTGTCCTGAAAGCGCGACAAGCGGCCCCCCACCTGTGGGGAGGCAGGATGAGAGAGCGAGTCATGTAGAGGCGGGTTTGGGGGTGGCAGCTGCCGCCCCCGCCGGCTTCTTTGGACGACTCTTAGAGCGCCACTGGGAAGCGGGCTTTCCCCCTCGGTCCGTGCGAGCGGACGGTGCTGATGACTGCGAGCTGGAACGAAAGGACCACTGTTTAGGGTTCCTTTTAACGGTATACCGTGGCTTAGGCTTATTCTGCGGTATCTTAGACTCAGCAGAATCCTTAATTAGCTTGTCCAGTTCGATGCCAAAAGCCTGTCACCAGCAAACGGAAGATTCTGCAAAATCTTCTTGGATGTGGCATCTGAGTCCCAAAGACGCAGCCACAACAACCTGCGGATCGCTATAGCATTGGCCGAAGCCACAGCTGAGCGAGTGGCAGTTTCCAGAGTCGCCGTCCTGGCGTAGTCCGCATAGGCCCTTGCCCTTTCGGTAAGTGCTAGGACCTCTGGACTGGATCTTGCCATGTCCGAGATACCATCCAAGCAGGTAGTAATCGCTTGTAAGGTCCAGACCGTGGCAAAATTAGGGGCAAATGAAGACCCCACAGCCTCATAGGAAGACTTGGCGAGCTGCTCGACCTGTCTATCAGTAGCATCCTTCAGTGAGGAGCTATCAGAGGCAGAGAAAAGGGAGCGTGCAGCAATCCTGGTCATGGAAGCGTCCACCTTCGGGGACTGCGACCACTCCTGAAGCACCTCCTGGGGGAAGGGGAAGCGATTGTCCTTGGTTTTACGGACAAAACGCCGCCCAGGATGTAACCTGGGAGCTCTAACCACCCTTCCAAAATTAGTGTGGTCCATGAAGGAGCCACTTGGTCTAGCCTCCGGCCGCAGCCATTGATAGACCTCCTTCGGGTGCACCGTCACCTCCTCAGGGGGTGTCACGAGACGTAAAGTCTCGTTGATAGAGGACACCAGATCCTCCACCCCGTCTGGTGGTTCAGATACAGACACAGACCCGAAATTTGAACCCCCATCATCTTCCTCACCATCAGAGGAACGCTCCTCCTCAGAGAGAGCCTGGAGCTCGGGTGACTCCTCACGACGAGCCCGCTTAGGGGGTCTCACAGCAGAAGAGGGAGACACCCGGGGGTAACTGGACGGAGTAGCTGGGCTATCCAGTCTCCTATTAAGTGCCTCCAGGGATTGCGACATGGAGGACAGCTGAGACAGCAGAGATTCATTGATCTTATTCTGAGTCTCCCATGGCCTGAGATCACCTGAACCTCAGGGTATAGCACCGGAGCTGCTGACTCAACAGTGCCAGCCCGGGCCTCTGGGCGTCCGCAGTTATTGCAGGACCCCTCCACCAGTGTACCATTGCATGTAGCACAGGTAATGGTGGTTACTGCCGCCTTAGCAGCACACTTCCCAGCTGAGGACATCGCCACAGTAGGGGAAAATAAGCCAAATTGCAGACAACAAAACCGGGAGTCCCGGTGGCTTACCGACCGCAGTAAAGCGGTATGAGGAAGCGGTGTGTGTGTGACCTCCGCGACGGTTTCCGGTCTCCCCTCTGGAGTGCAGACGCACGCTGCATAAGAATCCCAACCGGGAAGTGAGGGTAAAGATGGCCGCCGACAGTGAAACTGTGGGCGGCGCCGAAGAGACGCGGGAAACACACACACACGCCCAGCGATGACGTCACCGCACGGGCTGCTTCCCATCCTCCAAGCATCCACAGCATGAGGGAGCCGGAGCCCGCAGCGCGGGAAAGAGTGTAAAAACATTATACACAGACTGCATGTACACCATCCACAGCATGAGGGGACAAACATCCGCAGCCTATGGCCTCAGCCCCTGTGACACACAGGGCGGTCAGCCAGGGTGACCCCAGCACAGGGTACACCCGCAGAACCGCGGACCCGAGGGTAACGCGCGGTCTGAGTGTCCTGCAACACATAAAGTGCCAGACACTACCCCCAGGCACGTAGGAGACACAGAGTGCCTCAGTGCCGGTCCGGTCTGTAAGCACCATTTAGGGAGGCCTCGGACGGGGGTGCAGCACCAGTCTGGTCTGTAAGCACCATTTAGGGAGGCCTCAGACTGGGCCGCTCAGCACCAGTCCGGAGTGTAAGCACCATTTAGGGAGGCCTCGGACTGGGCTGGCTCCAGTCCGGTCTGTAAGCACCATTTAGGGAGGCCTCGGACGGAGCGGAGCTGTGCAAGGCTCCCATCTCCCACTCTCCAGAGCCCCCCAGAGAGGGATGGAGAGGAGCGTAACAGCGTACCGGGAGAACACGAAGTGTCCAGGCTCTAGGCCCTCCGGTACCTCCACCAGCGTGTGCCACTAAGGGTGAGCGGGGAGGCTGTCACCGTCCCGATAGGACCGTATTACCTTGTCTTCAGACGCCATCACGTAAGTAGTGAGAATGCAGTGAAGTGCAAGCAAAGCGTGATCCTCCGAGCACACTAAGTTTAAAACTGAGGATGTTCCCTGCGGTAGGGGTTTATAAGCGGAGGAGGCGGTGTCTACAAACTTGTAGTACCTAGTGTGACCTCCGGAGGGCAGTGCCCTAAACCCCATTGTCTGGGTCTCCCATTATGATGACCAGAAAATAAGAAATTTTGCAATTTATTTGAACTATTGATTTATTCCCGTTTTGTGATCTCCACAAATATCTACTGCTCGGCAGGGAGATGAGCGATCAAAACTTCATCTCCAGCACATGATGATTATATCATGGTAACTCGCACATGAATCCTTTCTTGTACAGGCAGATGTGGGCAGATAAAATCATATCCAGACTGTGGCTCGATACCAGGCATCAGCCCGTATATTTCCGGAGCCACCCTTATGTATATAGTTCTGGTAACCACCATACACGTCCTGTCACCTCTTATCCTCCAGGGACACATATGAAGGAGGAGGGTGTCACCGCGCTTCATGTTTTTATGGTACAGATTTTCTCACTGATGCAACAATAGCTAAAGCTTCCTGCACCTCTGCATTGTGCTGTGTGCACTGGAGGAAGGGTGAGCAGTGTCCTCATGGTGATATTCAGCATGAGAATGTACAGAAATCCCGGCACTTCAGGCCTCAGCTACAATCACTTAGGTCATTACAGGTTGCCTACGGAAGGTCCTGCCGTTGAATGCACTTGGGCAAATCATCAAGATCCTCTGCTGGCAGCTCCTGTGTAATCACCAACAATTGACGTCCCAGATGTGCTTGATGGGAGACGAGTCTGGAGATGCTGCAGCCATAGGAGACAAGTCTGGAGACGCTGCAGCCATAGGGGACAAGTCTGGAGACACTGCAGCCATAGGAGACAAGTCTGGAGAATCTGCAGCCATAGGAGACAAGTCTGGAGACACTGCAGCCATAGGAGACAAGTCTGGAGATGCTGCAGCCATAGGAGACAAATATGGAGACGCTGCAGCCATAGGAGACAAGTCTGGAGATGCTGCAGCCATAGGAGACAAGTCTGGAGACGCTGCAGCCATAGGAGACAAGTCTGGAGACGCTGCAGCCATAGGAGACAAGTCAGGAGACGCTGCAGCCATAGGAGACAAGTCTGGAGACGCTGCAGCCATAGGAGACAAGTCTGGAGATGCTGTAGCCATAGTAGACAAGTGTGGAGATGCTGCAGCCATAGGGGACAAGTCTGGAGACACTGCAGCCATAGGAGACAAGTCTGGAGACTCTGCAGCCATAGGAGACAAGTCTGGAGACGCTGCAGCCATAGGAGACAAGTCTGGAGACGCTGCAGCCATAGGAGACAAGTCTGGAGACGCTGCAGCCATGGTAGCACGTCTATGCAGCACAGGCTGCTCACAGTAGCAAGAGTAAAATGCGGCCTTGAGTTGTTACTGTTATGCACCTGTCCTGTACAGTGGTGTAACTTCAGGCCGTGGGGCCCTGATGCGAAAGCTCCAACGGGGCCCCTAATTATTGCAAATCTTTAGTAGTATTAGTCTTTTTCTATGGGCCAAGGGACTTTTGGGGCCCCCCTAGGCTGCAGGGCCCGGGTGCGATCGCAACCCCTGCACCTATTGTAGTTACGCCCCTGGTCCTGTATCCTCGCTTTGCGTCCGTCACCATGGTCCTCTAAATTATGTTGTGCTCCATCTTAGGCTTTGCACATGGCCTGGCTTGATCCCATGTGATTATCTGCCCGGCCCTATGTAAGGCTAATCAAGGGACACACCTGTGTCTTGGTATTAAGATTTCAGTGCTCCTAAAACTCA